>CAWUFW010003026.1:1800000-1958070 GCA_963921515.1 Calotriton arnoldi
TGGTGGTGGTAGTAGTAGACAGAAGGAGTATGCTAGCTGATTAGTCAAATACTGGAAGCACCAGATTTTGCAGCTAGGTTCCACTCCCTCCAAGCCGAACTCAATCTGTAGGATGATGAATATTCATCGCAGGGAACTAAATAATTAAATTTACAAACTGAGTTAATGCCGTTTGATATGCAAGCTTTGCCAAAAAAATGAGACAGTCACCTAAGGGAGACTTGACTGAGTAGAGTACGACTACTAGTACACAAGAAGAAGACTGCCAAACGAGAAAACATGATAACTAAGCAATGGTAAAGTAAAATAAAAAATAATCAAAATGGTGGGCTAGTACAAGTTACAAACTGAAGTCGACTTGAGCTATGAAGTGGAGTGGGCAAGCGTAACCTTTAGTGCTGGATGGATTATGATGCTGGCAATTATGATGGATTATGTTTCTCTGAAAAAAATTTGAATATAGAATACTGTCTGTGCATGGGTGGGCAATCTAATATATATATTGCCAGTGTGGGCTATAGTTATACTTAGAGCAGGACTTTAGAAGATCCTCATCCTGCCTGCCCTTGAGTTGGTGTTGCCTTCACCACATCCGCCCCACCAGGTGTGTGATCAATTGATGGTGTAAATTTAATTTAGTCACACCTCAATAAATCACACATCTCGGGGGAAGAGGGTTAGGGGTTTGATGAATGGATGGGAAGGGGGATTTGAGGGAAAGGTTTGACGAAGACAAACACTACTACACAAGGACAACAAACATTCATCTTGGCAGCCGACAATCACAAATCTGTTATGGGAGGAAAAGGATATGCATGCATGATGATGAGTACTAGACTACTGCAGGTACATTTAATTTTCCGTCTGCCCCCAGAGAGACCCAAGTTACAACTTACATTATGTTCTTGTAGCGGGCTTTGAAAGATAGCAAATAAAATTAAAATATCTGTAGGAGTCAAGTAAACAGACATAAACAACACACACAGTTGTAATGATTGAAGAGAAAAAATTATACCGTATTGCCAAATTGGGAGTGGCATCTCTGCATTCCTCTTGGACTGTCCGTTATTCTTCGGTGCCTGGCAGTTGCGGCACGGTAAGGTAAGTGTGAGTTGTTTTTCCAGTATGGCACAGGGTAAGGGTCTGTAGATGGAAAAAAATGATATTGAAGAATCAAGGGGAAAAGTTAAACTGCATAAAGGAGTGAAACAAGAGGACTTTTAGAGGCTACATGGCTAAATGTCTGTTTCTGGCAGTTTCCTGCAACAACAGGCCCCCCCACCCGACCTCCACTTAGCTTGGAATTTGATTCAGACAGCACTGAGCACAGACACATACAGCAACATAGCATTTTCCCAATTAAGTAAAAAACCAATGCACCGCTATCAGTCAGTCACCCCACACTCACCACCACCACTACACAGACTTGTCATGTGTAGGTCTGGTGTTGTTGTTGTTTACCTTTAGGCCACTTCATAGTCATCATCATCCAAATTGGTTAGTTTAGTGAATTTGAAAACTTCCATCTTCTTCTGGTGGCATTTCTTGAAGCAGTCATGCTCACTCCCACGTCCTGAGTCATTCCATCAAGCATCTCTGATCCTCCTGACTCTGACTCCAAGTATGGTATCCAACTCTGTACCAATAGTGTCCTGAGTGAGTCCAGCCTCGTCCCGACTCCAAATGCAATGGATCAGCCTTTAGTAGTACAATTTTTTTATTGAACACAAGAAGGGAAAGATGGACTTGAGTCACTTTTTTGTGTGTAGAATAGTAGACATAATTCACAACAAACAACAATCACTCAGCGTGCAATGCATGCCATCATTTACCTGTTCTCCTGGGGAAGTCCCTCTAGGCTAGCAAAGGATAGATAGATAGTCAGGGTCCAGGGTTGGCGGCAGGCATACATTTGTTTGTATTCTCCATCCAATGTCTGGCTTGAGGGAAATGGCTTTAGGGTGAGTTGGGAGTCGAGACTTACTTCTTTACTGACTGTACACAGTTGCAACTCCAAGCCAGCAATAAAAGAGTAAGACGGTGGGGTTGGATTTGTGAACCAGACAGACACACACAAATAATAAAGTAAATAATGTTCCTTAGCTATATCTCTTTTGGGGGGGTTTTGGGAGTCAAAGAAAAAAAGAAAGCCTAGTTGTCCTGGAAGTAGAGCTTGTCCTCAAACTCTGGTGGTTCGCCCAGAAGTAGGCCACCTAACACACTACTTCCATGACCTGAGTCTCCATCATCATCTTCCTGCTGTGGTACTTCAGGTAAAGTGTAATCCGGTGGTATAAAGTGCTGATTTATTTTGATCATGGTTAACCTCTCCACGTTTTGGGGTGAGAGACTGGTCCTTCTCACTGTGAGAACGGCACTGAAAACACACTCAGCAGAGACACTTGCTATGGGGCAAGTCAGATAATTTATCGCCAGCCTGCTGAGCACTGACCATGGACGCCTTTTTCCATACCAATACAGCAATGGGTTTGATCAAAGTAGATCTCTGTTGGGTCACTCAGATAGGCCTGGACCATCCGCTCAATGTTCATGGGTGCTCTGCTTTGCTTGGCCTCTTTTGCCTTTGTCTCAGGACTGGATTTAAGCCCTGCCAGTAGAAACCATTCCTTTGCCGATTTTGGGGCTGATGCTCCTGTTCTTGTTGTTGTTGATGTTGTTCTTACTGTTGTTGGTGGTTTTGGCTGCTCTGAGCCAACCGCACTGCCTTCAGGGTCTGAAGTTGAACTTGAAGGCTGCCCTGCAGTACTTGTTGTGCCCTGGAGGAGCGGGCCTCTATTTCCCGGCCGTTCTTTTTCTAGCTGACTGGCTTGCACAGCTATCCAAGTTTGTAGTTGGCAGCATCCCTGTCTGAAAAAGGAATGAAAGTGTCCAGTAATGGTTTGTACCGTGGATCAAGAATTGTGGCACAAATGTAATGGTTGGATGACACAATACCTCATTGCACCCTACTATTTTCAGATAAGCGAAGGATTAAGCTCTCTCCCAACTCATATGCTTTTTTTTTCCCTCCGCACGTGTGTACATTGCAGATACCTCCTTTAGCTGTTCCTGTAGCATGTGCAACAATGGGATAGCTTGGCCCATGGTACAGTCCTCCTTGCTGACTTCACATGTGAAGACCTCGAAAGGAAGCAGCATCTCTGTCATGCATTTAACTAGGCCCCATTGGTCCATCTCAATGATCATGCCTTTCACAGTTGCATCCCCTCTTTGCATGACATATTCAATGATTGGTCTGTACTGCTCAAACAGACGTTCAAGCATGTAATAAGTGGAGTTCCAATGTGTTGGCACCTCCTGGATGAGTGCTTTAACTGGCATTGAATGATCCTCAGCTGCTTCCGAGCTTTAAAAGAATGGCTGAAATGTGTGCAGATTCTTCTGCTGGTGGTCAGTAAGTTGCTGACTCATTCTTCTTTTTTCAGAAAGTCTTGAACAATGATGTTAATGCAGTGCGCCAAACACAGGACCCTGAAATAGCCACCATCGGCCATGGCCTTAACTATATTACAGCCATTGTCTGTGGCAACAAAACTGATGTTAAGCTCTCGTGGTCACAGCCATTCAAAGACCTTAGTGTTAAAGTCTTCCAAAATGTTTGCAGCAGTATGGGGTTTCTCCATGGCGAACATGGCTACTGTAGCATGCTTCTGAGTGCCAATAAAAATGTCAGCAGTGTCAACACCAGCAGATATCTTTTCTCTAACCCCCACAAAAGAGATCCAGTGTGCAGTGAGGCACTTGTAATCAGTAGCTTGGCAACTGGTCCACATGTCTATCGTCAGGCGGCTAGTGTGAACAGCACTCTGCTGCAAAGCTTGTCCAAGCAATTCCAGCACTTCGTAATGTAGTGCTGGAACAGCAACTGTGGCAACATAGGACAAGCTGGGAACCTTCCGTTTCGGGCAGATGGCTGCCACAAATTCAAGAAAACCCACCCCTTCCACAAAACCAAAAGGGAGGAGGTCCAGCGCTAACAGTTTAGCCAGCATTGCACTGTACAAATGTGCCATTGGGTGGTTGCGTTCGTACCGCCCCTCCGGCCTCAACATGTGGAGAATGGTAGAATGGATTTTTTTCTTTTCTGGTGCCACTGATGCGGGTGACTTCTTGAGACCAGATATTGTTAGGCTCAATGCGCGTTTTTTCTTTGCGGTACTCTTTTGCCTTGGACTCCTTGGTGTCTCAACCTGACTCTTGTGCCATTGTGATGTTGCTGATGATGATGTGGGCTGTACCACTGCACTGCTGGGGACAGGGCTGCTTTGTGTACCAGAGAAAATGTCTCCCTCTTTTTCACGTTCCACCGTGATCGGATCTTCATCTCCTCCACCAACAACACTTGCAGTTTTTTGGCCGCTAAGGTGCGCCTCCCACTGGATCAAGTGGTGTTTTCTCAGATGGTTTGTTTGGCCTCCAGTACTATAGTTTGTACCAAGCTTACCCCTACTAACACCTACTCCACAAATGGAGCATATAGCAATGTTCATCTCCTTCTGGCTTACCGAAAAGAAGTCCCAAACAGGGGAGGTCAACTTTCTGACACTGCTGGAGCCTTTTGCAATGTCGGATGAACTGGTAGGTGGGCGTGACGTTTGACTCTCTGCAGTACATACTTCTACTGAGGTGGTTGTGATGGATGTAGGTCACTGCCGGGGCTTTGTAAATATGGCAGCTGGAGGTGGTTTTGGTGGTATTTGTGTTTGTGGTATCTGTGCCACATCCCTCACAGCAATTTGGGATGGGGTAAGGTCGGTCTCCACTGGGCGGGGCTAACGTCCATAATGACTGGCTTGACATCATCCTCCTCTTCTACATCTACCTCCATAACTCTAAGGCTTTCCGGAACCTTCCTTTTCCTTAGTCTTGTCTCGTGGGCATGGTGTGTCTCACTCTCAGACTGAAGTGGGATCCAAGTGGTATCTAGATCATCAGAAGGGGGCTTGGAGAAGAAGTTGATGGACTAACCCTCCTTTTCTTTGCTGGGGATCTGGAATACAATGGATTTCCGGAAAAATGCTAGCTCTTTTTCCTCAGCAGGAAGCTCGATCTCCTGAACTTCCCCTACTTCAGGAGGAACTACTACTATTGGTGGTGGTTTCGGCTGTTGTTGCCCACTTATCTGAGTTTCCTGCATTGATTGGGTACCACTTTGAGATAATGATAAGTCAATTTCAATGTCACTGCTTGCCTGCGTTGTTATGATTAGACTGGCTGCTGCTGCAGGCGCAATTTTTGGTTTCCCAAAAAAGGTACTGGACGACATACTGGTGGTGGTAAGTGGCAGTACCTTTTTCTTCTTACTGGCAACTTTGACTTTCTTGGTCCGGTTACCTTTCTTTGGGGCCATCTTGAAGCTCTCAGTTAGCATGCAGTGGCATTTGTTTTAGATTCACAAGTTGAAGAGATGGCTGTGGTCACACGTCATGTGACATTGTGCGCAGGGTGCAGGCCTTCTGTCTGGCAGTACAATGGGTGATGTTATCTCCGCCTATTGTGCACCTAACAGCAAAGATGCAAGAAGAACATCAGTGAAATGTGGCATTGTTGTAGTTCAATAATTACTAGTACAAACAAATATTATAATATATAATTTAGTGTGTGGTCACTCTTGTTAGTGTTACCTCAGTTATTAAAAAAAATAACAATACAGTGTAACCATTTGTGAGACTTTGACAACAACAAGGGCTTTCATGGTGCACTGTACAGTACAGTACACTCAGAAAGGATAGGAAAGAAGAACAAGAACAAAAATACAAATGTAACGGTTTGGCATTGTGCATCACGTGGCGACGATGCTGCACTCAGGGAGCTGCAGCTTACAAATGACAATGGAATGGAACAATCCCTAGACAATGATTTCTATTCTGCTCGTCATATAGCAGACATGGGGTTAATGTTAATGGTTCATTGATGCCAAGTCATGATACTTTGAAACAGAAAAAAACATTGAAAATATGAAAAAAGAACAAAATTAAACAAATTGGAAAAATTCAGAACATAAAAATGAGGAAAAAGAAATTAAAATAAATAAATAATTATAAATAATTAAAAAATAAAAATTAGTCTCAAGTGTCTAATTAGTAATTTATTAAGCTGCTTATCTCATTCATCGCACCATCCATGCAAGCATATGGTAAAGGGGCACACTGGCTGAATGCACAAAATGGTTGCCAGCCACATGGCCAGGCCACAACAAGAAGCAATAAGCCAAGGGGAACAAATGGAAGACATGCAGGCCTATGGCAAAAGCACACTGACTGCCTTCAGAAAATGGCCGCCAGCCACTTGGTCACTTCACAACAGCAACAAGCAGGAGGACTGGAAAACAATGAACACAAGCAGGTCTAAGGAGGACACAGACTTTATAAAATGGCCCCCGCCATATGGCCCTGGGGAACCAAGGCAAATGCATTGCTGGCCTACTTGCAAACACACTCACACACTGACCTGACAAAGGAGGCATGCTTGCTAAACAACACATCTTTAATCCAACAATGCCAAAACAAATATCCACAGGGCTAAAAATGTTTGCAGGTTACACCACACACATCCACCAAAGGCATTTAATTAATTTAACACACATGGAAAAAAAGTGAAATACCACAAAAAAACATATTTTGTATTTTAATCCAATGCCATCCATGGCCAAAATGATGTTTAAATTCAACAGAGACCACAGAAACAGTTGTTTCATGAACCCATGAGTAGCTCTGGGTCTATTGTCTGGAAAACACATTGGCAGACTAGGCCACGTAGTGAATCAATTCAAATCAATATTGCAAATGTATTAAAAACATGGGGAAAATGTGGTGAACTGTGCTACTTTTTTGCTGAATAAAAGAAGAAAACATTGCATGCAAAACAACAACCAGCAAGAAGACATAGCCACCACAAAAAAGGCATGCAGGTCTATGACAGAGGCACACTGGCTGCCTTCACAAAATAGCCGCCAGCCACATGGCCAGGCCGCACAAAGAAGCAATAATAAGTCTACAAAGGGAAGACAATGCAGGCCTCAGGCAAAAACAGACTGGCTGCCTTCACAAAATGACCACCAGCCACATGGCTAGGCCACCACAAGAAGCAATAAGCCTACAAAGGGAAGACAATGCAGGGCTCAGGCAAAAACACACTGGCTGCCTTCACAAATGGCCACCAGCCACATGACCAGGCCACCACAACAAAAAGCAATAAGCCAAGAGGAAGAAAGGGAAGACATGCAGGCCCCTTGGCAAAAAGGCACACTGACTGCCTCCACAAAATGGCACCCAGCCACATGGTCACAACTCACAAAAACAAGCAGGAGGCTTGGAAAACAATGAACACAAGCAGGCCTATGGACACAGACTTTACAAAATGCCCCTGCCCACATGGGGAGCCAGGACAAATGCTGAGGCCTACTATTACAAACACACTCACACACTGGCCAGATAAAGAAGGTATGCTAAACAACACATCTCATGAAAAAAGTGAAATACCACAAAAAAAACACATATTGAATTTCAATCTAATGCCATCCATGCCCTAAATGATGTTTTAATTCAACAAACAACACAGAAACAGCTGTTGTTTCATGCCCCCTTGAGTAGCTCGGGACCTACTGGCTGGGAAAGGCCTATTGGCATACTACTTGGCTACATAGTGAATTAAATAAATATTGCAAATTGATTTCAAAACACGGAGAAAAATTAGTGAACTGTGCAACAAAAGAAGAAAAATTACTAACAAAGAAACAACAAGGCCCCTACTGAAACTACAGGCCACCCACCACAATACATTTAAAAAAATCGATAAAAAGTACAAATAAATCTAGGTGGATGGCCCCAATCAAACAAACAACACAAGTTTTCCAACTTACTTGTGAAATCTCAAATTCAAAGTCCTCAAATCCAATGATATATTATGCAGCAGACACAACAGGTGATCCTTCCAGCTTCAAATCCAAATTAAAAGTGACCAGGAGATGGACAAATCACTGGGAGGAGCCTGCTGGACAGGAACAGAATGTTGGAGGCTCTGGGGCACTTCCCTCCTCTTGAAAAAAAAAGTAAAAAAAGAAAATGGACTCCTTGCACACAAAAAAATAGACAAATGTCAATTTGAGGAGTTTTTTACTCCAAATCGTCATTTCGAGAAGGATTTGATGCTGCTCGGGGAGAGAACCTTCTCCAGATTGCAGTCAAGGTAGATCCTGCGTGTTCAGTATCGCGTTCTTCACAAAGCCCCTGCCGGAAGTCCACTGGCGTGCTCGAATGAAGTATTGGCGACTGCAAACTCTCGCTGGACCATGCAGCTACCTGTCAAATCTCGTGGCGCTCGCGAACCTCTCAGAAAATCTCATTGGCGATCGCAGGCAACTGGTAAGTTGCTGCTGCGCGCGGGAAAATGCATTTCGGGTGCACCAACACAAAAAAACTGCGCTCCGTTGTGGAGTGCAGAGTTTTTCAGCTACTGCGCGTTCTACGTGGAATGTAGAGTTGCCAAAATTCCTCAAACTCCGCAAGAGGAGCGGCGTTTAACTTCCAAGGTTAGTCATTGGATGAGAGCATGGGTAGTGCCTGAGTGAATGGATGAGAGTGAGGGTAGTGCCTGGCTGATTGGATGTGTGCTGGGTGAATAAATGAGTGCATGGGTAGTACCAGAGTGAATGGATAAGTGCAAGGTAGTGCCTGAGTGGTTTGATGAGTGCATGGGTAGTGCCTGGGTAACTGGATGAGTGCATGGGTAGTGTGCCTGGGTAGTGCCTGAGTAATAGATGAGTGCATGAGTAGTGCCTGGGTGATTGTATGAGTGAATGGGAGTGCCTGGATGATTGGATGAGTGCATGGGTAGTGTCTGGGTGAATGAATGAGTGCATGGGTAGTAACTGTGTGAATGGATGAGTGAAAGAGTAGTGTCTGAGTGATTGGATGAGTACTTGGGTAGTGCCTGCACAATTGGATGAGTGCAAGGGCAGTGCTTGGGTGATTGGGTGAGTGCATTGATAGTGCCTGGGTGATTGGGTGAGTGCATGGGTAGTGCCTGAGTGAATGGATGTGTACATGGGAAGTGGATGGGGATTGGATGAGCCCATCGGTAGTGCCGGGGTGATTGGATGAGTGATTGGATAGTGTCTGGATGATTGGACGACAGCATGGGTAGTGCCTGGGTGATTGGATGAGTACCTGATAGTGTCTGAGTGAAATAATGAGTGCATGGGCAGTGCCTGAGTGAATGGATGAGTGCAAGAGTAGTGTCTGGGTCATTGGATAGGTGCATGGATAGTGCCTGAGTGAATTGATTAGTGCATGGTTAGTGCTTGAGGTAATGAATCAGTGGAAGTGTAGTACCTGGGTGATTGGATGTGTGCCTAGGTAGTGCCTGGGAAAATGGATGAGTGCATTGGTAGTGCCTGGGTGACTGGATGAGTGCTTGGGTATGGCCTGGGTGATTGGATGAGTGCAAGGGTAGTGCCAGGGTGATTTGATGAGTGCATAGGTAGTGCCTGAGTAATTGGATGAGTGCAAGGGTGGTTCCTGGTTGTTAGGGTGAGTGCATGGATAGTGCCTGAGTGATTGGGTGAATGAATGAGTGCATGTGTGGTGCCTGATTTAATGAATGAGTGCAAGTGTAGTACCTGGGAGATTGGATGTATGCATGGGTAATGTCTAGGTGAATGGATGATTGCATGGGTAGTGCCTGAGTGGATGGACGTGTGCAAGGGTAGTGCCTGAGTGAATGGTTGAGTGCATGGGTAGTGCCTGAAAAACTGGATGAGTGCAAGTGTAGTGGTTGGGTGAGTGGGTGAGAGCATGGATAGTGCATTGGGTGATTGGGTGAGTTCCTTGGTAGTGACTGATTGATTGGATGAGTGCATGGGTAGTGCCTGCAAAACTGGGTGAGTGCAAGAGTAGTGCTTGGGTGAGTGGGTGAGAGCATGGATAGTGCATTGGGTGATTGGGTGAGTACATGCGTAATGCATAGGTGATTGGAAGAGTGCATTGGTAGTGCCTGGGTGATTGCATGAGTGCATTAGTAGTGCCTGGGGTATTTGATGAGTACAAGGGTAGTGCCTGGGTGATTGGATGAGTGTTGGATAGTGTCTGGGTGATTGGATGAGTGCATGGGAAAATGCCTGGATGACTGGATTAGTGCATGGGTAGTGCTTGAGTGAGTAGATGAGTGCATAGGTAGTACCTCAGTGAATGGATGTGTGATTATAAGACTGGAATGGTAGTGACTGGGTGATTGAATGAATGCATGTGTGTTGCCTGGGTGACTGAATGAGTGGATGGGTAGTGCCTTGGTGACTGGATGTGTGCATGGGTAGTGCCTGGCTGATTGGGTGAGAGAACGGGTTGTGCCTGAATGAATGGATGAGTGCAAGGTAGTTCCAGAGTGAATGGATCAGTGCCTGGGTAGTGCCTGGGAGATTGGATGAGTGCATGGGTAGTGCCTGGGTGATTGTATGAGTGTTGGGTAGTGCTGGGTGATTGGATGAGTGCATGGGAACATGCCTGGATGACTGGATGAGTGTAAAAAAGAACACTCTTGTCTGACCTATATCTCTTAAGAAGGCGGTCCACAAGGACTCAAACTTGCGGGCATATCAATGTCATGAACCATACATATGGACACAAAGATATGAAAATATCAAAATTGTTTCTTTTTCTTTTTTTTAAACATATGTATTCATCATACTTTTTTTATTATCATATAATCATTGATTTAAAAATATACAAACACACTAATTATTTACAAACATACAGTAAAGAAATATTTTCTTATTAAGTGACAGTAACTACAAGCAAAAGTGGATGCATCCAAGCTCAATTAGTTAGAACAATAGGCCTTTTATAGAGCATATCCATGTGATGTTACCAGAAAGACCCCAGGAGCTAACATCCGTCATTCATACAACACAAACATACTCACTCCACTTATACCCAACAAACATACACAAAACAAGGTGTATTATAACCAAGGGACTACGGATCTTATCCTAATTCCTGTTCAGTTCTATGATTATACAGAGTTAATACATTTGTCCATTGACATTAAAGGTCTCGTCGAGCTCCCTTGGTGCAGGTCAACGCACGTTTCGGTGGATCATGGCCCCCTTCGTCAGGACCACTAATTCCAATGGGTGATCTGAGGGGTGAAAAACCCCCAGGGTTTTCTCCAGGAATAATAATTAAAAAAAGAGATTTTGTAATATTTGGTCAAGGTAAATTTAATCATTTATGAACGCCACTGCTGATATTTACAAGTGGTGCCCGCCCGTAATACTAAGTCTAAAAGCCCAATTGTGAAGATTTGATAAACAGGCTTGTGCATGCGTTTTTATACAAACAAACTGTGCTATCCAGTGGCGTGTGTCCAAAAGATATTAAAGAAGATATCAATTGAGGAAGACAATGATAGATCCCATATCTCCAAAATACCACTTGTGAGTTAGAAACACCGAGTCCCTATATTCATGAAAAAAACGTGTCTGCGAAAAATAAAATAAGAGACATTACTTAAAAGCTTACTATAGCATATACCTGAACGCACAGCTTTGTGCCTTATAGTCGGTACTCCTTCTGATTAGTAGGGAGTACAACTGGTACTGTTAGTTCGGTAGAGCTTTTCCAAAGCTGTAGATATTGAATCTGAAAGGATGCACCCAATCAGAACAGTGCCTATACATACAAGTGACTGGTATTAAAATAGTACGAAGAAGGGTAGATTGTAATCTTACCTTCTCTCTTTACATCTAATGTATATAGCAGCTAGCCATCCTCGGGGGAATTTTTTTTTTCATTTTCTTCTATTGTCTATTTTCCTAGGAAGATAGAAATACTGGGTATAAGTGTCCTGTTAGCTCCCTCTACGTCGACGTATAAATTGCATATATTAAAAATGTATATCGGGTTGCTGTGGGTAATTTTATAACGTTCGTTTACTCAGCTCCTAGTTTCCCGATGTGTAAACATTAAAATACACATGTAGGCAGACACTCATTGTCCAATATCTCAGCACTTAGCGCTGATATAATTATCGCCACATTTGTGGGTTCTAAGGGTTAGAAAGATGACATGTATTGGTTGCGCTTTATGGCCTGACAACACCAATATTGATGTCAGTTTGTTTAAGGCGGTATTGTATTTTAAACCATTTACCGAGATAGTAAAGGAGCTTTCGCTCAACCTAACATCTCTTAATGCACTCTTTGCGCTCATCGCATCTATACCGCCCGGCATGTGTCAACCAACACACTTACCTAAGGTTCCATACGCTGGCGAGCGGGCTGCTTGTTAACTTTCTGTAACTCCGAATGAAAAATGCCGGTAGCAGAAAAGGTGTATTTGAATCAAGGCTGTCCGCGCTCATGCTGACGTATTCCTAATGCGCGGCGCGACAGACAGTGGAAATAAGATCTCCATATTGGAGTGGTGTGAATTGGTATGGCCAACCACTAAAAATGGCATGTATTTAATTTCACTGGCATACATCTTCTATTTCAAAGATCTTAATGCTATCAGAATGGGCCACATACATCTTGAAGACAAGATTTGGTGAGTCTTTGCAAAAGCAGATGTCAGTGAACCATGTTCACGATGCCGTCATTTTAGAAACAGCTATTATTTAATAGAGCCTGACGTCTCCATCTTGGAGTGGTGTAAGAAGTGAGCTTCAGTACAGTACCTACTAAATGTTCATAATTTGTAAGGTAACTGTCGAAGAACCTACAAGGATGTTATGAAAAAATGTAATAAAGCATTATAGCCTATGTTATCTGAAATAAAAACTACTGCGTGTAGCATCTCTAAGGTCAAGGGCAGTTGGTCTATCCAGAAATGGTGGCTAGAATAAAATTGCTACTGAACTTCCAGCGTGTTCATCAAATCAAAAAAATAGAGGGATCTAGTTATGTAACAATCCACAGAATTTCTTCATTCAGACCTCTTTTTACTGTATTCAAAGTGGATATCCAGTAATGTTCGCGTATCTTTCTGGTTTTCTGTATATCTGATCCTGGTTTGGTGAACACCTTCTCCAGTATAAGCCAACGGAGTTCTGACTCTGTGTGCTGATGTTCTATACAGTGTTTTACCATAGGTGCTTGTAACTTATGTGTTCTTACTGCGGACTTGTGCTCTGAAAACCTCGTCCGAAATTCTCTTCCCGTCTCTCCAATATATGCTAGGCCGCAGGGAAAAATGATGAAATATACTATGTTAGTAGACCTACAATTTGTCATATGTTTAAGCTCTCCTGACTTATTTTCATAGCTCCAGTGTTGAGTAGTGATTGCAGCTATACAGGCGTGACAATTGCTGCATTTAAAGTTACCTTTTAGTCTAGGCAACCCATCTATGGTGGTCTGTTTAAGAGATCTTGTCTTCTGAGGCCTACTGTGGACTAGTTTGTCTCTTAGATTTGGATTCCTTCTAAATGCTACCATTGGTTTAGATAATGGTTCATCTTCTTCATTGATGTTAAGTATTTTCCAATTTTTTTCCAAGATTTGCCTAACTTTATGGTTTATTGTAGAATGATTTACCACACAGACCAATTGGTCTCTTTGTGTTTTCTTATCACTTGACAAAAGGGCATCTCTATTGTAATACTTAGCTCTTTTGAGAGACTGTCTGACCAGACGCTTGGGATATCCTCTTGCCAAAAGTTGTGTTTGGAGTTGTTCAGCATGTTCCATATAGTCTCTGTTATTAGTGCAATTACGCCTAATACGTAAAAACTCTCCAAACGGTATGGAATGTTTTTGGCAAGCTGGGTGGAAACTGCTATGCACGAGAATAGTATTCTTGGCTGTGGGCTTTCTGTAAAGACTCACTGTAATGGCATCATCCACGCTGGAGATCCATATATCTAGAAATTCTACTTTTTCTCTTGAATATTTCGCTGTGAATTTCAAATTTGCGTCACTAAGGTTCAACCAAGTGATGAAGTCTGCTAAATCTGTCTCTTCACCTGTCCAGATGAAAAAAATGTCATCAATGAAGCGGCGCCATCCCGTGATGTTCTCAAAAAATGGCGCCACTTCATTGAAGATGTGGGTCAGTTCGTATTCGCCCATAAAAATATTAGCCACACTAGGAGCACAAGAAGCACCCATACTGGTCCCTTTGACCTGCTGGTAAAGGGTATCATGAAATTCAAAATAGTTGTTATAGAGGACAATATGGAGGCACTCAAGAATAAATCTATCTGGCCTATCCCCAGGAGCTCTGGCCAATAGAGCTGCCACAGACTCCATGGCCAGGTCCTGGGGAATGTTGGTATATAGTGCCTCTATGTCCATAGTGACCAGAAATTGATGATCTTTTTTGAAGGGCTGATGTTCAATTTCAGCTATCATGTGTCCAGTGTTGCGGATGTATGAGGCATATTGTGTAGTAAGAGGACAAAGAAAGGTGTCCACATATTTAGAGAGCGGCTCAGTATATGAATTGATGGACGATATAATTGGCCGCAGAGGGGGATCCTCTATATTTTTGTGTGTCTTTGGGACACCATAAATTGCCGGGGTTATAGCTGCAGTGTGGTTAAGGTATTCCCATTCTTTTTTGCAAATGTGTCCCTGTTCCAATGCTGCAGATGTAATAGAACCAATCTGAGTTTTCAAATTTGCCAGAACTGACTTGTTCACATGTTTGTAATGTTCTGGAACTTGTAGCATGGAGTTTACTTTGGCTGTGTATTGCGGTGTATCCATTAACACAATCCCACCTGCTTTATCACATGGTTTTATAGTGATGTTGGTGTTATTTTGCAGGTTTTTCAACGCCTTTGTCTCTTGATAAGTAATATTGGCAGCAGCTCGAGGGATGAATTTGGTAATACGTTGTAAATCATTACATACTGTTTTCTCAAAGATGGCAACTTCTGGGCCAACCATTTCGAGGGTGGGTGTGAAGGTAGAGGGAGGTTTGCAACCAGAACGGTTGGAGTCAGAATCTGTCTGAGTATTCGACATGAACATTTTTTTGAGTCTGACTATCCGGAAAAAAGCGTGTATGTCAGAATACAACTTGAAGAGGTTATTTTGTGTGCTGGGGACAAAGGACAGCCCTTTACTCAGTAGGCTAGTTTCAAATTCAGTAAGAGGATGTTTAGAAAGATTAAATATTGGAATAAGGTCTGTGGCATTCCGGCCGGAATGCCCTAAGTTTTCCAATATTGCTGGTTCCTCGTCCTCATGTACATTTGAGGATGTGGTGGCTCTGGCTGTTGATATTGGCTCCTCTCTTGTCTCTGATTCCTTTCCGGTCGGTTGTATCTGTTGCGACCTCTCGCTCTGCTTCTCTGTAAAAAAGGACTTGATCCTTGATGATAGTGTTGGTCTGAATTCGCTCCTCTAGAATTTCTAAAGCTGTACATGTCATCTTCATTAAAACCTGCACCTTCAACATCTGAATCTGACGAGTAAGTATCTGAGAAGGTAAGTGTTTTCTTCTTTCTCAGATACTGATTGTTATATGTTACTCCTTCTCGTGGTCCATCTTGGTAGTAATTGCTGCGTAAATAAGGATACGCTTTTTCCTGCGTGAACCACCTTATATCTTTCTTTATTTTTTCAGTTTTTTTATTCATAAGGTACTCTTCAAAGTCTTGCATCTCTTTATTTATGTTAGATAGTTTGGCTTTAGCCTGGACTGGATGAGTGCATGGGTAGTGCTTGAGTGATTGGATGAATGCATAGGTAGTGCCTGAGTGAATGTATGTGTGAAACGGTAGTGTCTGAATGATTGGATGAGTGCATTGATAGTGCCAGTATAATTGGATGAGTGCAAGAGTAGTGATTGGGTGACTGGGTGAATGGATGAGTGCATGCATGGTGCCTGATTGAATGAATGAGTGTAAGGGTAGTGCCTGGGTGATTAAATGTATGCAATGGTAGTGTCTGGGTGAATGGATGATTGCATGGGTAGTGCCTTAGTAGATGGATGAGTGCAAGGGTAGTGCCTGAGTGAATGGATGTGTGAATGGTTAGTATCTGAATGATTGGATGAGTGCATGGGTAGTGCCAGCATAATTGGATGAGTGTAAGAGTAGTGCTTGGGTGACTGGGTGAGTGCATCGATAGTGTCTGTGTGATGGGATGAGTGCATGGGTAGTGCTTGGGTGATTCATGAGTGGATTTGCAGTGCCTGTGTATTTGGATAATTGCAAGGGTAGTGCTTGTTTGAGTGGATGAGTGCATGGGTACTGCTTGAGTGATTGGACGAGTGCATGGGTAGGGCCTGGGTTACTGGATGAATAGATTGATAGAGCCTGGATGATTGGATTGATGCATGGGTAGTACCTGGGTGATTGGATGACTGCATGGGAAGTGCCTGGGTGATTGGATGAGTACATGGGTAGTGCCTGAGTGTATGTATGAGTGAATGGGTAGTGTGTGAGTGAATGGATGAGTGCAAGTGTAGTGCCTGGGTCAATGGATGAGTGCCTGGGTAGTACCTGACTAAATAGATGAGGTCATGGGTAGTGCCTGAGTAAATGGATGAGAGTAAGGAGTTGCCTGAATGTATGGATGAGTGCATGGGTAGTGTGTGGGTGAATAAAAAAGAGTGCAAGGCTAGTGGATGGGTCATTGGATAAGTGCATGGGTATTGCCTGATTGAATGGATGAGGTCATGGATAGTGCCTTAGTGAGTGGGTTTGTGCAAGTGTATTGCCTGGGTTATTGGATGAGTGCATGGGTAGTGCCTGGGTGATTGGATGAGTGCATGTATACTGCCTGGGTGATTGGGAGAGTGCATGGGTTGTGCCTGAGTGTATGGATGAGTGCATGGGTAGTGCCTGAGTGAATGAATGAGTGCAAGTCTAGTACCTGGTTGATTGGATGCATGCATGGGTAGTGCCAGGGTAAATGGATAAATGCCTGAGTAGTGCCTGAATGAATGGATGAGTACATGGTTAGTGTGTGAGTGAATGGATGAGTGCAAAGGTAGTTCCTGGGTCATTGGATAAGTGCATAGGTAGTGCAGGAGTGAATGAATGAGTGCATGGGAGGTGCCTGAGTGAATGGATGAGTGCATGGGTTGTGCCTGGGTGATTGGATGAGTGCATGGGAAGTGCCTAGGTGATTGAATGAGTGCATGGGTAGTGCCTGGGTGATTGGATGCATGCTTGGGTAGTGCCTTGTTGATTGGAGGAATGCATGGGAAGTGCATGATTGACTGGATGAGTACATGGGCAGTGCTTGAGTTATTGGATGAGTGCATAGGTAGTGCCCAAGTAAATGGATGAGTGCAAGGGTAGTTCCTAGGTGCTTCGGTGAGTGCAGGGATAGTGATTGGCTGATTGGGTGAATGGAAGAGTGCATGCCTGGTGCCTGATTGAATGAATGAGTGTAAGGGTAGTGCCTGGGTGATTGTATGTATGCATGGATGGGTAGTGTCTGGGTGAATCGATGATTGCATGGGTAGTTCCCGAATGGATAGTTGAGCGCAAAGTTATTGCCTGAGTGAATGGATGATGAAACGGTAGTGTCTGAGTGATCGGATGAGTGCATGGTAGTGCCTGCATAATTGGATGAGTGCAAGAGTAGTGCTTGGGTGACTGGGTGAGTTCATAGATAGTGCCTGGGTGATTTGATGAGTGCATGGTTAGTGCATGGGTGATTGCATAAGTGCATTTTTAGTGCCTGGGTGATTGGATTAGTGCAAGGGTAGTGTCTGTTTGATTGGATGAGTGCGCAGGTACTACCTGGGTCACTGGATGAGTGCATGGGTGGTGCCTGATTGACTGGATGAGTGGGTGGGTAGAGCATGGCTGATTTGATGAGTGCATGGGTAGTGCCAGGGTGACTGGATGAGTGCATGGGTAGTGCCTTGGTGATTGGATGAGTGTATGGGTAGTGCCTGGGTGATTTGATCACTGCATGGGTAGTGCCTGGGGAATTGGATGACTGCATGGGTAGTGTCTGGGTGATTGGATGAGTACATGGGTAGTTCCTGAGTGTATGGATGACCGCATGGGTAGTGCCTGAGTAAATTAATGAGTGCAAGGGTAGTGTATGGGTAATTGGATGAGTGCATGGGTACTGCCTGAGTGAAAGGATGAGGTCATGGATAGAGCCTGAGTGAATGGATGTGTGCAAGTGTAGTGCCTTGGTTATTGGATGAGTGCATGGGTAGTGCCTGGCTGACTGGATGAGTGCATTGGCATTATCTTGGTGATTGGATGAGTACATGGATAGTGCTTGAGTGTATGAATGAGTGCATGGGTGGTGCATGAGTGAAAAAATGAGTGCAAGGGTTGTGTATTGGTCATTGGATGAGTGCATGGGTAATGCCTGAGTGAATGGATGAAGTCACAGATTGTTCCTGAGTGGAGTGAATGGATGAGTGCAAGTGTAGTACCTGGTTGATTTGATGCATGCATGGGTAATGCCAGGATAAATGGATGAGTGCATGGGTGGTGCCTGAATGAATGGACGAGTACATGGGTAGTATGTGACTGAATGGATGAGTGCAAGGGTTGTGCCGGGGTCATTGGATGAGTGCATGGGTAGTGCCTGGCTGATTGGAGGAGTCCATGGATAGTGCCTGGGTGAGTGCATGGGTAGTGCCTGAGTATATGGATAAGTGCATGGGTAGTGTGTGAGTGAATGAATGAGTGAAAGGGTAGTGTATGGGTCATTGGATGAGTGCATGGGTAGTGACTGAGTGATTGGATGAGGTCATGGACAGTGCCAGAGTGAATGGATGAGTGCAAGTGTAGTACCTGGTTGATTGGATGCGTGCATGGGTAGTGCCAGGGTAAATGGATGAATGCCTGGGTAGTGCCTGAATGAATGGATGAGTACATGGTTAGTGTGTGAGTGAATGGATGAGTGCAAGGGTAGTTCCTGGGTCAATGGATGAGGGCATGGGTAGTGTGGGAGTGAATGGATGATTGCATGGGTAGTGCCTGAGTGAATGGATGAGTGCATGGGTAGTGCATGGGTGATTGGATGAGTGAAAGGAGTTGCCTGAATGTATGGATGAGTGCATGGGTAGTGTGTGAGTGAATGGAAGAGTGCAAGGCTAGTGGATGGGTCATTGGATAAGTGCATGGGTATTACCTGATTGAATGGATGAGGTCATGGATAGTGCCTGAGTGAGTGGGTTTGTGCAAGTGTATAGCCTGGGTTATTGGGTGAGTGCATGGGTAGTGCCTGGGTGATTGGATGAGTGCATGTATACTGCCTGGGTGATTGGGAGAGTGCATGGGTAGTGCCTGAGTGTATGGATGAGTGCATGGGTAGTGCCTGAGTGAATAAATGAGTGCAAGTCTAGTACCTGGTTGATTAGATGCATGCATGGATAGTGCCAGGGTAAATAGATGAATGCCTGAGTAGTGCCTGAATGAATGGATGAGTACATGGTTAGTGTGTGAGTGAATGGATGAGTGCAAAGGTAGTTCCTGGGTCATTGGATAAGTGCATAGGTAGTGCAGGAGTGAATGAATGAGTGTATGGGAGGTGCCTGAGTGAATGGATGAGTGCATGGGTTGTGCCTGGGTGATTAGATGAGTGCATGGGAAGTGCCTAGGTGATTGAATGAGTGCATGGGTAGTGCCTGGGTGATTGGATGCATGCTTAGGTAGTGCCTTGTTGATTGGAGGAATGCATGGGAAGTGCATGATTGACTGGATGAGTACATGGGCAGTGCTTGAGTTATTGGATGAGTGCATAGGTAGTGCCCAAGTAAATGGATGAGTGCAAGGGTAGTTCCTAGGTGCTTCGGTGAGTGCAGGGATAGTGATTGGCTGATTGGGTGAATGGAAGAGTGCATGCCTGGTGCCTGATTGAATGAATGAGTGTAAGGGTAGTGCCTGGGTGATTGTATGTATGCATGGGTAGTGTCTGGGTGAATCGATGATTGCATGGGTAGTTCCCGAATGGATAGTTGAGCGCAAAGTTATTGCCTGAGTGAATGGATGATGAAACGGTAGTGTCTGAGTGATCGGATGAGTGCATGGTAGTGCCTGCATAATTGGATGAGTGCAAGAGTAGTGCTTGGTTGACTGGGTGAGTTCATAGATAGTGCCTGGGTGATTTGATGAGTGCATGGTTAGTGCATGGGTGATTGCATAAGTGCATTTTTAGTGCCTGGGTGATTGGATTAGTGCAAGGGTAGTGTCTGTTTGATTGGATGAGTGCGCAGGTACTACCTGGGTCACTGGATGAGTGCATGGGTGGTGCCTGATTGACTGGATGAGTGGGTGGGTAGAGCATGGCTGATTTGATGAGTGCATGGGTAGTGCCAGGGTGACTGGATGAGTGCATGGGTAGTGCCTTGGTGATTGGATGAGTGTATGGGTAGTGCCTGGGTGATTTGATCACTGCATGGGTAGTGCCTGGGGGATTGGATGAATGCATGGGTAGTGTCTGGGTGATTGGATGAGTACATGGGTAGTTCCTGAGTGTATGGATGGCCGCATGGGTAGTGCCTGAGTAAATTAATGAGTGCAAGGGTAGTGTATGGGTAATTGGATGAGTGCATGGGTACTGCCTGAGTGAAAGGATGAGGTCATGGATAGAGCCTGAGTGAATGGATGTGTGCAAGTGTAGTGCCTTGGTTATTGGATGAGTGCATGGGTAGTGCCTGGCTGACTGGATGAGTGCATTGGTATTATCTTGGTGATTGGATGAGTACATGGATAGTGCTTGAGTGTATGAATGAGTGCATGGGTGGTGCATGAGTGAATGAATGAGTGCAAGGGTTGTGTATTGGTCATTGGATGAGTGCATGGGTAATGCCTGAGTGAATGGATGAAGTCACAGATTGTTCCTGAGTGGAGTGAATGGATGAGTGCAAGTGTAGTACCTGGTTGATTTGATGCATGCATGGGTAATGCCAGGATAAATGGATGAGTGCATGGGTGGTGCCTGAATGAATGGACGAGTACATGGGTAGTATGTGACTGAATGGATGAGTGCAAGGGTTGTGCCGGGGTCATCGGATGAGAGCATGGGTAGTGCCTGGGTTATTGGATGAGTGCATTGTTGTATTCTGCTTTAGGTGTCCGTATATAGGTTTTCCTGAAACATGTCCTTATATAGGCACTATTCGCATTGCCCTTATATAGGCATAAGATCCCAGTCCTTATTTAGGCATTAGCCATGCACTCCAAATACAGGCATGGTCACCGACATCCGTCCACCCTAACGTCACAACGAGTTCTTAGAAACCAAACCCTAAGCCCAGCACAGGATTATTGATTTCTCCAAGAACTCATCTATTATGCATGAACCACTATTCCTTAAGGGTTCATTCCTGACGTCTTCCTCTGTCCGACTTCACGTCAATGCTAACATTCCAAGGCACCTACCAGGTATAAATATACCTTCCCTTGCCCAAGCAAGTTAGAGGAGACCTCGACTTTAGAGTAAGCCTGGGCGGTGAAATTCGCTACGCTCGCGAAGCCTGCGAAGTTGCGGTAACTTCGCGATTCGCGTAGAACGCGAAGCTACCGTGCGCTACGCAATTTGCGGCGTAGCGTAGCTGTTTTTCTTCATCGCGCGCTCAATATACGTTCTCGCGCGCGCGGTAACGACCTACCGTGATTCTGCGTTCGCCGACGCGACTTCCTATCCGTTCGCGGGCGCCACGAGATTTGGAATCCGGCCGCAAGTTCCCGCGAGAGTGTGCGACCGCGAACACGTCATTCGGACGCGCGATCTGACTTCCGGCGGCAGTGTTGGTAAGATCGCGATCCCGAACACGAAGAAACTACATTCTGGCGATGAATATATCTCGAGCATCATAAAACCTTCTCGAAAAAGATGAATTCGTTCATTTTGCACAAAAAACTCCTCAGGTTGTCATTTAGAGATGTAGTTTGGTGAGCAAGGAGTCCTTTTTCTCTTTTTCCAAGAGGAAGGAAGTGCCCCTGATTCTCAAACTTCCTGTTCCTGTCCAGCAGGCTCCTCCCAGTGTTTTGTCCATGTGCTGTTCACTTGCATTTTGATTTTGACCTGGAAGGATCACTTTTTGTGTCTGTCTGCTGCATCATATCATTGGATTGGATTTGAGGACTCTTGGATTTGATATTTTACAAGTAAGTTGGAGAATTGGTGTACTTGTTTGTTTGATTGGGGCTTGTTTGTACCTACATTTTTTGGGGGGATTTCCATATTTTTTTAAATGTATTGTTGTGGCCTGTAGTTTCTGCAGGGGCCTAGTTGTTTTTCTTTGATTGGAATTTCAGCCAGTAGGCCCAGACTTGAGCCCGAGGTACCCATGGGTGCAGGTTTCTGTGATGTCTGTTGAATTTAAAGTTTAAACATCATGTAGGCCGGGCATCCATGGATGGCCTTGTTTACTTTTGAATTGGTAAAAGTGGTTTTTGGGGTGTATTTTATTTTTTGTGGTGTTTGTTAAATAAATAGGCCTTTTCAGCCAGTAGGTAACCCTGGGCGTTCAGCTCGCGGACTTTGGGCAAGTCCGCACTGCGCGACAACGCGGACTTGCACTTTTTAACTTCTTCGCGCGCTCAATGTACGTTTTCGCGCGCGCGATAATGACAATTTATGACGATTGCGATGCCGAACACGCAGAATTTACAATCTGGCGAACAATATCTCTCGAGCATCATTAAACCTTCTCGAAAATGTTGATTTAGTTCATTTTGCACAAAAAACTCCTCAAGTTGTCATTTAGATGTAGTTTGGTGATCAAGGAGTCATTTTTGTTTGGTTTTACAATTTTTTCCAAGAGGTAGCAAGTTTCCCAGAGTCTCCAACTGCCTGGTCCTGTCCTTTGTCTTCACTTTTTGTTATTTTGGGTGGCCTGGCCATGTGGGTGGCAGCCATTTTGTGAAGCCAGGCATTGTGCTTTTGCCATAGGCCTGCATTGTCTGTCTTGTCTTCCTTTTCTTGTTGTTGTTGGCGGCCATTTTGTGTGAACAGCCACTGTGCTTTTGCCATAGGCCTCAAAGCTTGTTGCGGCCTAGTGTGGCAGTAGGCCCGGCGGTAGTCATCCTCATGGGTGCATAAAAACTGTTTTTTGTTGTCTGTTGAATTGTAACATAATTGAGGCCATGGATGGCATTGTTTTTAATTGGTAAAAGTGGTTTTTTGAGCGTATTTTCTTTTTTTGTGGTGTTTGTTAAATAAATAGGCCTTTTCAGCCAGTAGGTAACCCTGGGCCTTCAGCTCGCGGACTTTGGGCAAGTCCGCACTGCGCGACAACGCGGACTTACACTTTTTAACTTCTTCGCGCGCTCAATGTACGTTTTCGCGCGCGCGATAACGACAATTTGTGACGATCGCGATGCCGAACACGCAGGATTTACAATCTGGCGAACAATATCTCTCGAGCATCATTAAACCTTCTCGAAAATGTTGATTTAGTTCATTTTGCACAAAAAACTCCTCAGGTTGTCATTTAGATGTAGTTTGGTGATGAAGGAGTCATTTTTTTTTCTTTTACAATTTGTTCCAAGAGGTAGCAAGTTTCCCAGAGTCTCCAACTGCCTGGTCCTGTCCTTTTTCTTCACTTTTTGTTATTTTGGGTGGCCTGGCCATGTGGGTGGCAGCCATTTTGTGAAGCCAGGCATTGTGCTTTTGCCTTAGGCCTGCATTGTCTGTCTTGTCTTCCTTTTCTTGTTGTTGTTGGCGGCCATTTTGTGTGAACAGCCACTGTGCTTTTGCCATAGGCCTCAAAGCTTGTTGCGGCCTAGTGTGGCAGTAGGCCCGGCGGTAGTCATCCTCATGGGTGCATAAAAACTGTTTTGTGTTGTCTGTTGAATTGTAACATAATTGAGGCCATGGATGGCATTGTTTTTAATTGGTAAAAGTGGTTTTTGGAGCGTATTTTATTTTTTGTGGTGTTTGTTAAATAAATAGGCCTTTTCAGCCAGTAGGTAACCCTGGGCCTTCAGCTCGCGGACTTTGTGCAAGTCCGCACTGCGCGACAACGCGGACTTACACTTTTTAACTTCTTCGCGCGCTCAATGTACGTTTTCGCGCGCGCGATAACGACAATTTGTGACGATCGCGATGCCGAACACGCAGGATTTACAATCTGGCGAACAATATCTCTCGAGCATCATTAAACCTTCTCGAAACTGTTGATTTAGTTCATTTTGCACAAAAAACTCCTCAGGTTGTCATTTAGATGTAGTTTGGTGATCAAGGAGTCATTTTTTCTTTGTTTTACAATTTTTTCCAAGAGGTAGCAAGTTTCCCACAGTCTCCAACTGCCTGGTCCTGTCCTTTGTCTTCACTTTTTGTTATTTTGGGTGGCCTGGACATGTGGGCGGCGGCCATTTTGTTAAACCAGCCACTGTGCTTTTGCCATAGGCCTCCAAGCTTGCGGCCCAGTATGCCAGTAGGCCCAGAGGTAGTCACCATGGGTGCATAAAACTGTTTCTGTGTAGTCTGTGTAACTTTGGCATCATTTAGGCCCTAGATGGCATTGAATAGATTAAATTGAATTCCGAAATCTGGCTTTTTTTGGAGGGTCTGACTATTTCACTTATTGGGTGTGGTAAATAAATGCATTTTTTGCGTGTGTACTGTCATTATAATAGTGTTGTTGTAGTGGTTGTCTAACTTTCCAAAGTGTTTTTAGCCATGTGGATTTTTGTTTTTGCATGAAAGCGGTGTGTGTTTTATAAGGCATCCTTTGTCTGCCCATATATAGGCCTGCTTGAGTTCATTGTTTGCCGTGCCTTGTGCCTGTGAGTCACCATGTTTCTGGGGGCCATTTTGTTGTGGTAGTTATTAGTGTGCTGTTTTTGCCAAATAGGCCTGCGTGTCTTTCCATTTTTCCTCTTGTTTTACTGCTGCCAAATCCATCCCCATTGCCAGCTGCAGCTCCCTGATGCTGCTATATAATACATCACACGTGACGTGATGCACAAATTTAGGCCAAACATGCTCCAGTACATTTTAGTTTTAGTTCTTTAATATTCTTATTCTTCCAGAGTGTACAGTAGCCAGTAAAGCCCTGGCCTTGTTGTCAACGTCTCACAAATGGCTACACTGTGTGTTGTTGTTGGAAGAGTTTCTGAAATTTAATAATTGAGGCCACCACACACTAAGTTCTATATTCTATTTGTTTGATTTGTGCTATGTTTGACTGATGTTCTGCCTTTTTTGCTTTTAGGTGCACAAAGACTGAGGAGGAGGTGTGTCTCTCAACATTGCCTGTTGCACTTCCAGACAGACATCCTGCTGCTGGACACACAACGTGACGTGTGACCTGACTGACCAGACATCTCTGCAACTGAGTGCTGCTGACATCTGAAGAAGATGGGCCCAAAGAAAGCAGGTACCAGGTCCTCCAGTACCAAGAAAGTTGCTATTGAGAAGAAGAAGGAACAGAAGAAGCAAGTGACACTGAAGTCTGGTGTGCCGGCCAGTACCTTTTTTGGGAAAAAAAAAATTGCGCCTGCAGCAGCGGTGTCCGGGAGGCAAGCTGGGGGCAGCACATCCGCATCAGTGGACCCAACCCACCAACCCAGGGCCAAGCACATGAGTGGAGAAGAGGTAGCCAGCCTAATGGTGGAAAGCAGTGATGCTGAGCCGGAGATAAACTTATCGCTATCTCAAAGTAGTACCCAATCAACGCAGGAGGAAACACAGCAGATAAGTGGTCAACAACAACAGCCGCAACCACCGCCCGCAATAGTAGTTGTTGTTCCTCCTGAAGTAGGGGCAGTTCAGGAAATTGAGCCTCATGCAGAGGTAGAAGAAGAAGCCACTCATTCAGAAGATCCATTGTCTTCCAAATCCCCAGCAAGGAAAAGGAGGGGTAGTCCATCGAGTTCTTCGCCAAGCCCCCCTTCTGATGATCTAGATGCCACTTGGAAGCCTCAAACTGAGTCTGAGAGGGAGCCACGTTCCAAGACCAAGCTAGGGAAAAGGAAGGTTCCAGAAAGCCTTACACTTATGGAGGTCGATGTAGAACAGCAAGATGATGATGATGATGACGACGAGCCAGTCATCATGAACATCACTCCCGGCCCCGAGGAGATGGAGACCAACATTCTTACTCTATCCAAAATCGCTGCGAGGGATGTAGCACGCATACCTCCACAGGTAACACCAACACGACCTACAGCTTCCATATTTGCATTAGCAAAGGCCCGGCAGCGACCTACATCCAGCACAACCACCACCTCTGTAGGAGTAGGTAGTGGTACAGCAGCACAGAGTCAAATTCAACACACACCCTACAGATCATCCGGCATTGGAAGTGGCACCTCCAGCAGGAGGCCAAAGTTAAGCTCCCCAGTTTGGGACTTCTTTACGGTTAGCGAAAAGGAGGAGAACATTGCTATATGCTCCATTTGTAATACCTCTGTTAGTCGTGGTAAGCTTGGTACAAACTATGGTACCGGAGGCCAAATGACCCATCTGAAAAAACACCACTTGATCAGCTGGGAGGACCACCTTTGCGACAGAAAAAAACGGCAACCACTGGTGTTGGTGGGGATAAAGGAGTAGAAGAAGATCCGATCACGGTGGAAGAGGAAGGACAGGGAGACATTCTCACTAGTGGTACACAAGGTGTCCCTGACCCCAGCAGTGCAGTCTTAACGTTGCACACATCTTCAGCAACATCTCAGTGGCACAAGAGTAAGAGTCAGCCGGAGACACCAAGAAGTACCAGGTCCGCACTACCAAAAAGTGCGTTGAGCCTAAGAGAAAGGAAAACCATGCAGCCTACCATTATCAGCATGTTTGGGGGTGAGGGGCAGTACGAACGCAACCACCCAATAGCACGTTTGTACAATGCGAAGCTGGCTAAAATGTTAGCACTGGACCTTCTCCCTTTTTCTTTTGTTGAAGGGTTGGGTTTTGTGGAATTTGTGTCAACCATCTGCCCAAAATGGCATGTTCCCAGCCGCTACTATTTTGCCAGAGTTGCAGTTCCAGCACTACATCACGACGTGCTGGAATTGCTAGGAAAGGCCTTGAAGCAGAGTGCTGTTCACAGTATCCACCTGACTACAGACATGTGGACCAGTTGCCAAGCCACAGATTACATGTGCATCACTGCACACTGGATCAGTTTTGTGGGTGTTAGAGAACAGCTATCTGCTGGTGTTGATACTGCAGAGATTTTTCATGCCACTCGCAAACATGCAACTGTAGCCATGTTTGCCATGGAGAAATCTCATACTGCTGCAAACATTTTGGAAGAGTTTAACACCAAGGTCTTTGAGTGGCTGCGCCCAAGAGGGCTTACGATTGGTTTTGTTGCCACGGACAACGGCAGTAATGTAGTTTTGGCCATGCGCAATGGTGGCTATTTCAGGGTCCCGTGTTTGGCACACTGCATTAACATTGTTGTTCAAGACTTTTTGAAAAATGAATCAAAAGTCAGCAACTTACTGGTCACCTGCAGAAGAATATGCACACATTTCAGCCATTCTTTTAAAGCCCGGAAGCAGCTGAGGGTCATTCAACGTGAGCATAAACTGCCAGTCAAAGCGCTCATCCAGGAGGTGCCAACACGTTGGAACTCAACTTATTATATGCTTGATCGTCTGTTTGAACTGTACATACCACTCAATGCTTATGTCATGCAAAGAATAGGGGAACCTACTGTGAGAGGCATGACCGTTGAGATGGCTCAATGGGACCTCATTAAATGCCTGACTGAGATGCTACTTCCTTTTGAGATCTTCACACGTGAAGTCAGCAGGGAGGACTGTACTATGGGCCAAGCTATCCCATTGTTGCACATGCTAGAGCAACAGCTGAAGGATGTGTCTGAAACGTACACAGGTGTGGATGACAAACAAGACGCATATCATTTGGCGGAGACCTTAGCCGCTCGCTTATCGGAAAATACAAGGATTAAAAATAAAATTTTGTCACAACCACATTACATTAGTGCCACAATTTTGGATCCACGGTACAAAGTATTTCTGAACAGCAAGGCAGTAATTCCTTTTTCGGAAGTGGATGTTGCCAACTACAAAACTTTGATAGCTAAGGAAGCAACTATTTTCGAAAGTGAACGGCTGTTAATTACAGGCCCCCCACCACAGGCCATAACCAGTACTACAGGGCATCCAGAGTCAAGTTATACTTCGGAGCCTGAGGGCAGTGCATTTGCCTCCCAGCAGTCACCTACACCAACAATAACATCAAGAACAGGATCGTCCGCAGCACAATGTGCAACTGATTGGTTTCTACAGCAGGGGTATGGTAAGTCCAGTGCTGATGCAAAGGCAAAACCGGCCGAGCACATCCGAGCACCCCTTAACATTGAGCGGATGGTCCAGGCCTATCTGGATGACCCAACAGAGGTCTTCATGGATGGAAACCCATTGGTGTATTGGTATGGGAAAAGAAGCCAATGGACAGTGCTCAGCAGGCTGGCGATAAAGTATCTCGCTTCCCCTGTCGCAAGTGTCTCTTCTGAGCGTGTTTTCAGTGCTGCTGGTGCCATTGTAACTTCGAAAAGGACCAGTCTCTCGGCCCAAAGCGTGGAGAGGTTAACCATGATCAAAATGAATCAGCACTTTATACCACCGGATTACAAAATACGTGAATCACAGCAGGAAGAGCAGAGCGACTTGGATGACGTAAATAGTGCGTTACAGGACCTACTTCTGTCCGAACCACCAGAGTTTGAGGACGAGCTCCTCTTCCCTGACAACTAGGCTTTCAAATTGTTGCTTTCTTCCTTCCTTTATGTGTCTGTGTATCTGTCTTTCTGGTTCAAATCAAATCACAACAAAACCATCACCACCGTCTTCTTTTTATTTCCCTATTGGAGTTGCACGTCTGTGCATTTAACTGTCCACTCTTCAGAGTCCTGCTTCATCTTCCTGTCTCGCACGAGTACATTTCCATCAAGCCAGACATTAGTACAATAAATGTTGCCTTTACCAGTCCCGCCTCCATTAGAAGTGAAACGTGACTACTATAGCTATCCTCCGTTTTGTTTTCAAGCTGAAACTCATCAGTGTCCGAAGGCTACAGCCTCAGCAGGCATCCAAAGGTCCTCACTGTCAGGACAGAAGGTACTTGGCAGAGAAAGACAATAGACTCTTCGAAGAAACTTGCTGACATTTGTGCAAACTCAAATGACCAGCAATGAGCACTACACAGGCCGCGGACCATCATCACAGTGCTGCTGACCATGGGAAGCAACTTAAACTGTGACAAAGGTGCCACAGATGAATACGACGAAAACCGAAACAGCGCCTAACACTCAAAATGAATGTGGACTGGAGTAATAATGATGAGGCCACTGCCCCGCAAAAACAAAAAAAAAATGTCATCACTAGGCATCTGATGATCTGACAGCCAAAGAGAAGAGCAAGACAGGTAATGATGGAATGCATTGGATGTTTGCAGACTCTGAGCGATTGCTGTTGTTTGTTGTTGATGTTGTGCATGAAGTCGAACTCTACTCTACTAGTTAATCTACAAAGTGACTCAAGTAAATAAGTGACAGTCAATGTTTCCTTTCTTGTTGTTTAATAACCAAATTGTACTCCTACTACTGCAGGTGCAGGCCAATATCTGTTGCAATTTTTTAATATGGAATATGGACTTAATCGGAGTCAACAATACAGACTGAGTTGTAGTTGGACAACACGTACCACACCATGATGATGACCATACTATCTTTTCGCGCGCAGTCATTCAGTTGGATCAGAGATGATTCAAGGACTAATTGCATTTCATGAAGTGGCATAAGGTAAACATAAACACAACAATTCAACAAGAAAGTAGTAAACACAGCAGACCTACATGTCCATGTAGTGGTCTAGTCGAGTCACGAGTGTAGTGATGACTGACAGCGGAGCATTGATTTTGTCAGTTAATTAGGAAAATGCTAAGTTGCTGTGTATGCCTTTTGTCTGGCTATGTCAAAAATTAAGGTAAATGGAGGTTGGGTCACGGCCGGGCTGGTGCTGTGGTGGGCCTGTTCTGTCCTGTTGTTGTTGTAGCTTAATGCTGTAAACAGAATCTACACGATATATCCAAGCCGCCTCACTCTGAAAGTGTTCTCTCTTCTCTTCTTGGACTCCACCGTAACTGATGTTTTTTTTTTTTTTATTCATTGATTTCTCAATACCCCTTTTGTTTTTCCATCTAGACGTTACAGGCCGGCCTTTACCCTGTGCTTGCTATACTGGGAGACACAACTCACATTTACCTTACCAATCGGCATCAGGAAGGCCACCAAGATTGATGTGCGGAGCGTCCATGGAAGATAGGACCAAGAGGAAGGACGAGATTCAACTCCACAATTTTAGCATGATAATACAGTAACTTTAGTATCATTCATCATTCATCTTTTAATTAATTTGATTCCTTTTTTCTCTGCAATCATTAGGACTGTGTGTTGTGTGTTTGTTTGCTAATTGATCCCTACAAATGTTTGTTAATTGTCTTTGCTATCTTTACAAGTAAGCCCAGTACAACATGGAATTTGGGTCTCTGAGGGCATATTACAGGCAAGGCAAATTGCATAGAAATAGAATATACTGGTGCCCTGTACTGTCTAATTGTCTAGTAGGAGTTATTATGTACTACTCATTAACCATCAAGTTATCTAATCTTCATCATTAACGCATGCATTTCCCTTTTCTCGCTTTATTGATTTTTTGGATAAGATCATGGTCGTCTGCCAAGATTGCGCTTTGCTTTTGTTGTCCATGCATACTGTTTTTCATTTTCAAACCTTTCCCCAAACCCCCTTCCCATCCATTCATCAAACCCTAACCCTCTTCCCCCGGGCTGTGATTTATATTGAGGTGTGATGTGACTACATAAAATGTACACCAATTGATCACACGCTTGCTGGGGCAGATGTGGTGAAAGCAACACTAATTCAATTGCAAGGCAGGGCGAGGAGCTTCTTCTGCTTGGCCACCCATGCTCAGTCTATGTGCATTGTCATTGTGCAAGCCGTCAACGGCTAATAGTAGTACATCATAATTAATTGCCGTCATTGATTGCATTAATCATCAAACTCCTACCACACAGCAGTAAAGGTTACGAATTACGATTGTGTTAAGTTAAGTGACTCACTCGACAGCACAACTGCAGTTTATAACTTCTTGTACTAGGCTGTCCCCGCCACCATTATGTTTAATTTGACTTTAGCAGTTGCAACTGCAATATTGTTTGTTTGGCAGTCGTCTTCTGTACTGTATTTCACTTCGTTCGACTACTCCTCCAACAGTTTTTCTCAGGCAAGTGACTGTCTCTTTTTTAAATTTTTTTAGCAAATGCTACTGCCAGTGTCTACTCTAGTACTACCACCACAACCATGGCATCTTCTACATTCTCTATGGAAACCATGCAGCCATCGCTGTGCCGAACGTAGTCATCATCAATCACAGGTAAGATAAGTTTGGTGGGAGGTAGAATACTAGTAGGACAAATAACTCGGTGAGGGGTACCGCATCTATCTGTTTGTTATACATCATCGGCAGATTATTTAAATCAAACACTGGCTGCGGCCCTGCAGCAGCAAGCAAACCAATGTGACGTTAATTCATAAAACAGTAACCCCCCACAAAACATTAACATTGTATGTTTAAGTATAAATATAATTTATTACCCTAACAAAAATAAACTATCCCACACCTGACCCACCCCTCTCCCTAACCCCAACCAATGTCCAAAACGAAAAAAGTCCAAAGAATGTCCCGAAACCCCAACGCCCAATTCCCACCCACCAAAACAAGGAATAAAAAGGGGCAAAGCAACAGGGTCCTCGATGTTATAATCGGCGGGCTTTAAGGTGTTTGTCCACCAGGAGTTTCACCCGCTCCTCCATTTGCTCCTCTTGCCGTGCCATCCGGAGGAGAATCTTCTTGCGGAATGCCCTGCAGTGGCATCCACAATGGGGGACAGCAGCAGTGCTGGCTGTTAATGATTTGCGGCGGCTGGCTATCAGACCGCGGCGCCGTACCGCTGGAGTTGGGGCCTGGCTGGGGCCCGGGGCATCGGACGAGGCTGCAGCTGCTGCCGCCTCCTCCTCCTCCTCCGCCAGAGCCACCAGCCTCCGGTACTCCCGGCATATGGCCTCCAGTTTCCGGCGCCGGGCCCTGACTGCCAACTCCTTCCGCGATGGTTTGTCTTGGGAAAAGAAAGAAAGAAAATATTGTTGTAACCAGTACTCTTACATAAACAGTAACACAAAATTAATTCAACACATAATGGCACAGTAGCACTAGCAAGAAGCACAGTACATAACATTTGTGGTAATAATCTATCTATCCTCCCACTTCCTCGGCCTCTAACATTTGTGGGAGTTTCAGGCATTATACTAGCACTATGGACTCCAAGCAGTACACAGTACACCAGTGTTCTTCTTATCTCTAGTTTAGGGAAATGACATAACCTGGTTGTAGCCGGCATTGCCAGCTCGGTCATCTATGCTTGAAGCCAAGACAAACATACGAGTCATGACGCAGAGTAACATTAGTTTGATTTACTACTGTTTGCAGGTGGGGAAGCTCGTATTTTTCTATTACGGGTGGCACTGGCCATACTCTCTGTTACATGGAGGGCAATTGCTCAATTTCACAGTGCCTTGGCTACTACAAAAAGGCAGATTATATATCTGATCCAATGATCGTTGCTTTTATATGGGACAACGACATAAGGTCAGTAGCGGTCGTTGGTGGGACTCGGGGAGTTTGGCCGGGCGGTGGCGTGGGTAGGGGCAGGATGGGGGTAGTAAACTATGGATTACGGCCAATTACAGGTAAGTAAACATATAAATAAATGAAACTAATTTTGTTGCGCACACTGCATCCCATTTGGCGGTGCAGTGCGCACAATGAAATTCACTTTATTTATTTGTATGTTACAGTAAAGTTACCTGTATTTGCCCGCGTAATACATTGTTTACTACTACCCCCACCCTGCCCCTCCCCACATCGGCTTTGGTACGCTGGCGCGGTTTCTTTAACATTCCCTAAAACTGAGCATCCCGTGACAGTCTCCACCTATGCTGTCTATGATGGATGAATACATACAGGCATCCATCCATTCTAAGTAAATGTCAATCATTCTTCTTAATCTCTCCACAAACCTTACTTTGTTTCACCAACAACAACGCATGTGTCCACTCACTCCGTTGCTTGCCTTGGCTTTGAGTTTCACCCAAACACCGCTGATGATTCTTGCTATCCACGGTATCCACCCATACTGTGTCGCCCACCCAGGCAGGCATCCATTCTTCTTTCACCTTCCACCCATCCTTCAACAACACATGCATCTGATTCCTATCAGCCACCTATCCATGCTTCCAACGTATCCTTCTCTGCCAGTCATCATATTAAATCTCGCCCGCCCTTCCTCCTTCCACCCTTCTTTCCCTTTTTGTTCAACACATCCATCAAGGTCATCTGATCTGACTTTTAGTCTCCTCCATAAAACTTTCACAGCTGAGTTGGAGTCAGATATAAGAGGCCATTGGTTAATGAAGTCACGCTGGTAATGCTATTGGTACTGCATTGCTCATGCTGCTAAGTAAAGGGTGTCTTCTTTATTAACCGTTGTATAATGTTCACTACAACTTCATACCTAATAAGTCTCAACATCAGTACAGTGAGTGAAGTCCACTCCACACACCCTTCCAGCTAGTGCAATGTCAATAAGTCATGAATATAACTTACCACCGCCCGCCACTGCTGCTGGCTCACCCCCTGTATCTCCTGCCCCCTCCGGAATGGCCGCAACGCCATCGCCGCTGGCCCCACCAGCACTGTTGGTCGGTAGTACGCCTAGCAAAAACATGACACATTTTTAGATGCCTGTACACCTCCCCCTATTTATTATTTTTCACTAGCAAGATTGAAAAAAGGTTAATACATATTTATTATTATAAATCACATTCAATAGTCCAAATCGGGTACTAGAGTACAGTCAGTAGACAGACACTAATAGTGTTATTGTCCCTAAGGTCATTATTATACTATACTCTACTCTTTGCAAAGTTAGCCTGAGCCATGCAACCATTTTTCGCTTCATGTCTTTTGCGCATGTTACCTCGCAGCTTGTTGTGCAGTAACAGTAAGACGCCTTTTGAGCCCACATGAGCACATACAGCTACTGTCTGAGCGTTGCGTACAAGAGGTCGGAAAACAAGCCACTTTGTTATGGAGTTCCGTTAGTCCGTATTACTTAGCCATAGGTAACATGTTACAGTTTTTTGGCAGGACTGACAAATGCTTGCATTAAATTTAACACGCACCATTTTTCTCAGGCAGAGGATTCCCTTCTACGAGTACGAACCAGAGATTTGCAGAGCTTATGAATGATGCATGTAACCAGTAATTCTACGTTCTACGGTGAGGAGTCGCCCAGAATTCACACAGATCTTTTGTCTATATCAGCATGCACTTGTTGCAACAATTTTTATTGTTTTAATCTTATGCATTTTGCTGTTGGAGCTGGCTGGAGTACACTGAATTTTATAGAACAACCTACAGAAGTTGTCATTTGAAAATAAACCTTTTGAACTTACACATAGACTATGTGGTATTTGGTGTGGTGGTGGTGGTGGACTTACACGAGTGAGTGAGCGAAAGTGTGTTATGTTCTGGGTTGTGGAATCATAATCATTGGGTATCTTCGGGTGGGGGTTCGGGGACCTAATGAGACACTAGCTAGTCGTTCAGGGGATTGTGGGTTCACTTCTGACTGAGGTGTGAGGAACGTCCAAGTTCCAAACTCTCATCACCAACATCCTCTTTCATTGTGCATAGTTCTGCATGGGGCTGTGCAGAATACAAGTAGTATGTACTATATCCTATTCCTATCAAAAATAGTCAAATATCTGGTTGTGCATTTTGTTTGTGGTAATTGTCAAAGCCTCAAGATTAAGAAGCCTAGAAGAGGACAACCGAAAGGACTGGACTCAGTGGCTAGAGCTATTAGTATTGGTCAATCTGAGTTTTATTCAAAACCGTACAATAAAGAGTGGCAATGCAAACTGGGAAAGCTTAGCGACAGACTAATATTAGTAGTACAGAGTACAGACATTCATAGCAGAGGCAGTTAGAACTTAGAGGCAGGGATAACCAGAATTTAGAAACAGATAGTCAAGTCAAGATCAACTGATCAAAGAATCTTTTGTAAAAAAGATAATTAGGGAGTGGAGCCAGAATTAATAGTTCAGAATAAATAAGGTCCAGTAAAAGTTAGGGCAATATAATTGTTAATATAACCACTGGAGGACTTACTGGGACCAGCAGCAGGGCCCTCGGTAGAGGAGCGGTCCTCTGGTGGTTGTCCCGCCGACTCGGACCCCGTCTTCTTGCCCCTGGGTGCTGCAGATCAGTGATCATGTAAGATATAATAAAGAAAAAGAAAGACACAAACATTAATGATTGCTGTGAAACAAATAAATTATCTTAAAAAAAACGCTCAAAAAACGTTTTAGGAAACAAAAATTGCTATAAAATTGACCTATCTAATCCGATCGCCTACTGGCTTGCGGAATTCACGGACAGTCTACTTATTGGGGAACACTAATTCAGTGTTCCATTCTGATTGTTTCAAATAAAATCCAGAACACTAACTAAGCCTAAGTACCACCTGACCTAGCCCACCTATTCCAGGCGGGCCAATTGTTCATTAAGCATGCATTTCAATTTTTTATTTCCATCAAAAATGCATAGGTGAGAAGGAGGACACATGCATAAAGTCAGTGCATAATGCATACATCAAATTGTTGGTTGGTTGCGTCTGATGTTCTGCAGCTGACTGACACTGCTAAGCTAAGCTTACCAGTACCACTCACTAAACAAACTACAAAAGGACTGGGGTAAGCAGCACTCAGTGACAGAGGATGCGTCACGCAGACCGCTCAAAAATTATCAACTAATAGTAACTAAACCTAGTATCAAATCCATCCACCACTATTTGACAGGAGGACAAAGGAAAGACTACAGTCTCTCTAGCAATAGCATTACCTAACTGAAGTTCTCTAAAGTAAACTCTTACATAATAATGACAAGCGAGCGCAAAGTTGCAAAAAAGTAAGAGTACCGCCCAGCACCTGTGTCCTACAATCACAGAAGATTTTGAAACGTAATTTACCTGCAATGTAAGCAGCATTATTCTTGTTATTATTTGTAAAAAATGTATACACAAATCACAATACTTATACTACTATATATATTGGCTACTCACCAAGCCCCACGACCTCGACACCTAGCAGGTCCAACAGGTCCTGCTCCCGGTCAAGAATGTCTGACCACCGGTGGGCCAGCTGGTTATGTGTGCGCCGGACCGCGGAGCAGCGAAACACTGCCCGACGCACCTTCGCCCACCGACGGTGACGCTCCTGGGTCGGGTAACCGGAGCCTGGCCTGCCGCCTGCTGCCAAGGTCAAGGGGAGGTGGCGCTGAATAAAAAAAACAAGGGCGGCCACCTCCTCCTCCGTAAACAGCTGGCGGGCTTGCACCCCTGCGGGGCGCAGTCTGCCGCAAGGCAGGCGGCGATTGGGCGCACGCCCCTTGCCCTTCTTTGACCCGCTGCTGCTACCCTTCGCCATGGTTCTGGGGTGGGAGGAGGTGAAAAAGAAAAGTTAGAAGGGAAAAATAAAGTTAGGGGAAGAAGTAGGAGCTTAAAGAAGAAAGTTATATAAAACAGTTGGAAAGTAAAAAAAACACAGTAAAAAGTAGAAAAAAATGCAAAATATAGACTTAGGCAGAGAGAGAGATAGGTAAGAAATAAAGAAAAATTGAAAAACTGTGTAAAAAACTAAGGATTGCAAAGATTGAGGGAGGATAGAAAAGCAGGCCCAGAACCATAGCATAGAGTGGTAAAACAAGATGGCCGCGCCCATCGCGACCGCATGGGTAAGTTTGCGCGATATTTCTCCCCGAGCACGCACAAAACGTCGCGAACACGTACAACGCGTTCCCGAACATGGAATGCGCATCGCGAGCACGCTATACGCGACCCGGAACAGGAAATAAGGGATCGCGAACGGGCGGGACAAGTGAAAATCAAAATGGCCGCGCCCATAGGCGACCGCATGGGTAAGTTCGCGCCCCCGAGCACGTAAACAGCGTCCCGAACACGAACGACGCGTTCCCGAGCAAGAAAAACGCATCGCGAACGGGCGCGCCAAGCAGCTACGCACGCTCGCGAAGCTATGCGAAGCTCGCGTAGCGCTTCGACGTCTTCGCGTAGCTTCGCGTAGAGCGACTACGCGAACTACGCCCAGGGTTACTTTAGAGGAGCCCGTATCCCGGCCTGACGCACTGACAAGAGACGCTGTCATCCCTGCTCGCAGAGAATCCAGCTCCCAGTGTTCTGACTCCCTTCGCGGGGTGTTAGAGTTCGAGATCCGGAAGGAGATTCCCACCTCTCTCATTCTCAAGGTATGGAGCTGACTAGAACCTAGAGGGACTCTTGGCATACCAGACTCTTAGTATATCCTACTACAGAATACTTCACCTACTTCTTACCTTGCCCTACACCTAGACTAGGTTAGGTACACTGGGGTAGAACTAGTTTAGAGAAGCATCGTATGAGTACTCGCATTTTTAGCTCATGTTATTTATGTATGTGAATATATGTATCATAGCTAAAAGATAATGCTAGCGCAGTATTATTTCTTTCTACTGCTTACGCTGTACATTATATATCTTGCATACTCTCTTATGATCATAACAGCTCATATTTCTTACACAAGAAACAAGACTGTTCAATAAATCATTTTTATTGAAACGCCCGTCTATTCTTTCTGTGTAACTCTGAAGAAACTAAGCATGCACGATTAGCTGAGTGAAACTGTTATCTATTGTTTCCACGATTCTGAGAGTGTTCCGATTCTAAAGGGAAACAAAGTTGTCATGTTTATGCGGTTGCCAGAAACTACTCCCTTCTTGTTTACAAGGAGTTTCTAGTGGCCTCTGAGTTAGCTGGCACAAAGTAATTAAGTTTAATATACTCGATAGGGACATACTGACCTCAGTCCTATGTCGAATCTATAGGGTATATTATTCCAATGCGCAGAGCCTATTAGGGAAATAGGAACTACACTACAGCATGGGTAGTGCCTGGGTGATTGGAGGAGTCCATGGATAGTGCCTGGGTGAGTGCATGGGTAGTGCCTGAGTATATGGATAAGTGCATGGGTAGTGTGTGAGTGAATGAATGAGTGAAAGGGTAGTGTATGGGTCATTGGATGAGTGCATGGGAAGTGCATGAGTGATTCGATGCAGTCATGGACAGTGCCAGAGTGAATGGATGAGTGCAAGTGTAGTACCTGGTTGATTGGATGCGTGCATGGGTAGTGCCAGGGTAAATGTATGAATGCCTGGGTAGTGCCTGAATGAATGGATGAGTACATTGTTAGTGTGTGAGTGAATGGATGAGTGCAAGGGTAGTGCCTGAGTGAACGGATGTGTGCTTGGGTAGTGCATGGGTGATTGGATGAGTGCATGGGAAGTACCTGGGTGATTGGATGAGTGCATGGGTAGTGCCTGGGTGATTGGATGCGCGCTTGGGATGTGCCTGGGTGATTGCATAAGTGCATGGGAAGTGCCTGATTGACTGGATGAGTGCATGGGTAGTACTTGAGTGAATGGATGAGTGCACAGATAGTGCCTGATCAATTTGATGAGTGCTAGGGTAGTTCCTGGGTGTTTGGGTGAGTGCATGGTTAGTGCATGGGTGATTGCATGAGTGCATTTTTAGTGCCTTGGTGATTGGATTAGTGCAAGGGTAGTGTCTGTTTGATTGGATGAGTGCACAGGTACTACCTGGGTCACTGGATGAGTGCATGGGTGGTGCCTGAGTGACTGGATGAGTGGATGGGTAGAGCATGGGTGATTGGATGAATGCATGGGTAGTGCCTGGGTGACTGTATGAGTGCATGGGTAGTGCCTTGGTGATTGAATGAGTGCATGGGTAGTGCCTGGGTGATTTGATGACTGCATGGGTAGTGTCTGTGTGATTGGATGAGTACATGGGTAGTTCCTGAGTATATGGATGAGTGCATGGGTAGTGCTTGAGTGAATTAATGAGTGCAAGGGTAGTGTATGGGTCATTGGATGACTGCATGGGTACTGCCTGAGTGAAAGGATGAGGTCATGGATAGTGCCTGATTGAATGGATGTGTGCAAGTGTAGTGCCTTGGTTATTGTATGAGTGCATGGGTAGTGCCTGGGTGACTGGATGAGTGTATTTGTATTATCTGGGTGATTGGATGAGTACATGGGTAGTGCCTGCGTGTATGGATGAGTGCATGGGTGGTGCATGAGTGAATGAATGAGTGCAAGGGTTGTGTATGGGTCATTGGATGAGTGCATGGGTAGTGCCTGAGTGAATGGACGAAGACACGGATTGTTCCTGAGTGGAGTGAATGGATGAGTGCAAGTGTAGTACCTGGTTGATTTGATGCATGCATGGGTACTACCAGGGTAAATGAATGAGTGCATGGGTGGTACCTGAATGAATGGACGAGTACAGGGGTAGTAGGTGACTGATTGGATGCGTGCACAGGTAGTGCCCATTCAATTTGATGAGTGCAAGGGTAGCTCCTGGGTGTTTGGGTGAGTTCATGGATTGTGCTTAGGTGATTGGGTGAATAGAGGTGTGCACGCCTGGTGCCTGAATGAATGAATGAGTGTAAGGGTAGTGCCTGGGGGATTGTATGTATGCATGGGTAGTGTCTGGGTAAATGGATGATTGTATGGGTGGATAGTTGAGTGCAAAGGTACTGCCTGAATGAATGGATGAGTGAAAGGGTAGTGTCTGAGGTATTGGATGAGTGCATGGTAGTGCCTGCATAATTGGATGAGTGCAAGAGTAGTGCTTGGGTGACTGGATGAGTGCATGGATAGTGCCTGGGTAATTGGATGAGTGCATGGGTAGTGCCTGGGTGATTGGATGTGTGCAAGGGTAGTGTCTGTTTGATTGGATGAGTGCATGGGTACTGCCTGGGGCACTGGATGAGTGCATGGTGGTGCCTGAGTGACTAGATGAGTGGATGGGTAGTGCCTGGGTGACTAGATGCGTTCATGGGTAGTGCCTGGGTGATTGGATGAGTGCATGTGTAGTGCCTGGGCGATTTGATGAGTGCCTGGGTGATTGGATGAGTATATGGGTAGTTCCTGAGTGGATGGATGAGTGAATGGGTAGTGGGTGAGTGAATGGATGAGTGCAAGGGTAGTGCCTGTGTCATTGGATGAATGCATAGGTAGTGCTTGAGTGAATGACTGAGGTCATGGGTAGTGCCTGAGTGAATGGATGAGTGCAAGGTAGTGCCTGAGTGTATGGATGAGGGTACTGGCTGGGAGATAGGATGAGTGCATGAGTACTGTCTGAGTTAATGTATGAGTGCATGGGTAGTGCGTGAGTGAATGGATTACTGCAAGGGTAGTGCGTGGCTCATTTAGTGGGTGCATAGGTATTGTCTGAGTGATCCAATGAATGCATGGGTACTACCTGCATCAATGAATGAGAGTATGGTTAGTGCCTGGGTGATGGTATGAGTGCATAGGTAGTGGCTAGAAGATTGGATGATTGGATGAGTACTGCCTGAGTGAATGGTTCAGTTGAAGGATAGTGCCTAAGTGATTGGATGAGTGCATGGGTAGTGCCTGGTGATAGGATGAGTGCATGAGTACTGCCTGAGTGAATGCATAACTGCACAGGAAGTGACTCAGTGAATGCTTGAGTGCAAGCATAGTGCCTGAGTGATTATATGAGCACATGGGTAGTGCCTGAGTGTATGGATTACTGCAAGCATAGTGCATGGCTCATTTAGTGAGTGCATAGGTACTGTCTGAGTGATTTAATGAATGCATGGATACTACATAGATGAATGAATGAGAGTATGGGTATTGCCTGTATGATTGCATGAGTGCATGGGTAGTGGGTGGGATATTGGATGAATGCATGAGTACTGCCTGAATGAATGTATGAGTGCATGTGTAGTACCTAGATGAATGGGTGAGTGCAACAGCACTGCCTGGGTGATTACATGACTGCATGGATAGTACCTAGGTGAATGAATGAGTGTATGGGTAGAACTTGGGTGATTGGATGAGTGCATGCACAGTGCATGGAAGATTGGATGAGTGCAAGAGCAGTGACTGAGTTATTCCATGAGTGAATGGTTAGTGCCTGGATAATTGGATGAGTGCATGGGTACTGGCTGGGTGATTGGATGAGTGCACAAGTACTGTTTGAGTGAATGTATGAGTGCATGGGTAGTGCATGAGTGAATGGATTACTGCATGGGTAGTGTGTGGCTCATTTAGTGAGTGCATAGGTAGTATCTGAGTGATTCAATGAATGCATGGGTACTACCTGCATCAATGAATGAGAGTATGGGTAGTTCCTGGGTGATTGCATTAGTGCATGGGTAGTGGCTAGAAGATTGGATGAGTGGATGAGTACTGCCTGAGTGAATATATGAGTGCATGGGTACTGCATGAGTGAATGGTTCAGTTGAAGGATAGTGCCTAAGTGATTGAATGAGTGCATGAGTATTGCCTGAGTGAATGCATAACTGCATGGGTAGTGACTAAGTGAATGGTTGAGTGCAAGATTACTGCCTGAGTGATTGCATGGGTACATGGGTAGGGACTGAGTGAATGGATTACTGCAAGCGTAGTGCATGGCTCATTTAGTGAGTGCATAGGTACTGTGTGAGTGATTTAATGAATGCATGGATACTACATGGGAAACAGCGTTTACAACGCTGTCTCCACAACGCGGTACCATTACAACGCGGTCGTTACAATGACCGCGTTGTTACCATGCATACAATTACATCGCAAGTCATTAGTACGACTTGCTGTAGGGGACGTAATGGTGTTGGATTTAGAATCCAACACTTTCCCTGCTGTTGTACAAACTGGAGTAGGAATAGTAAAAATACAATTCCTAAGTCCAGTGCACCCCCTACAACAAGTCGAAGTAATGACTTGCGATGTAATGGTATGCATTCTAACAATGCGGTCATTGTAACGACTGCGTTGTAATTGCATGCAATGTATTTGCATGCGTTGTAAGGGTATATATTCATACTACACGGATGATTGAATGAGAGTATGGGTAGTGCCTGTAAAATTGCATGAGTGCATGGGTAGTGGGTGGGAGATTGGATGAATGTATGAATACTGCCTGAGTGAATGTATGAGTGCATGGGTAGTGCCTGGATGAATAGGTGTGTGCAAGAGCAGTGCCTGGGTGATTACATGACTGCATGGATAGTACCTGGGTGAATGAATGAATATATGGGTAGTGCCTGGGCGATTGGATGAGTGCATGCATAGTGCATGGGAGATTGAATGAGTGCAAGAGCAATGCCTGAGTTATTCCATGAGTGCATGAATAGAACCTGGACTAATGAATGAGGGTATGGGTAGTGCTTGGGTAATTGGATGATTAAATGAGTACTGTCTGAGTGAATGTATGAGTGCATGGGTTGTGCGTGAGTGAATGGATTAATACAAGGGATGTGCATGGCTCATTTACTGAGTGCATAGGTAGTGTCTGAGTTATTCAATGCATGCATGGGTACTACCTCTATCAATGAATGAGAGTATGGGTAGTGCCTGGGTGATTGCATGAGTGCATGGGTAGTGGCTAGAAGATTGGATGAGTGGATGAGTACTGCCTGAGTGAATGTATGAGTGCATGGGTACTGCATGAGTGAATGGTTCAGATGAAAGATAGTGCCTAAGTGATTGTATGAGTGCATGGGTAGTGCCTGGGTAATAGGATGAGTGCATGAGTACTGACTAAGTGAATGCATAACTGCACGGGTAGTGACTGAGTAAATGGTTGAGCGCAAGCATAGTGCCTGAGTGATTGTATGAGTACATGGGTAGTGCCTGAGTGAATGGATTACTGCAAGTGTAGTGCATGGCTCATTTAGCGAGTGCATAGGTACTGTCTGAGTGATTTAATGAATGCATGGATACTACATGGATGAATGAATGTGAGTTTGGGTAGTGCCTGTATGATTGCATGAGTGCATGGGTAGTGGGTGGGAGATTTGAAGAATGCATGAGTACTGCCTTAGTGAATGTAAGCATGCATAGGTACTGCTTGAGTGAATGGTTCAGTTGAAGGGTAGTGCCTAAGTGATTGTGTGAGTGCATGGGTATTGCATGAGTGAATGCATGAGTGCATGACTAGTGACTGAGTGAATGGTTGAGTGCAAGCATACTTCCTGAGTGATTGGATGAGTACATGGGTAGTATCTGAGTGAATGGATTAGTGCAAGGGTAGTGCCTAGCTCATTCACTAAGTGCATAGGTAGTCTCTAAGTGATCTGATCAATGCATGGGTTCTACCTGGTGAATGAATGAGTGTATTCGTACTGCCTAGGTGATTGGATGAGTGAATGGGTAGAGCCTCACTGACTGTATGAATCCATGTGCAGTGCGTGAATAAATGAATGAATGCATGTTTAGGGCCGAAATGAATGGATAAATGCAATAGCAATGTCTGGGTGATTCCATGAGTGGATGGATAGTAGCTTGTTTAATGAATGAGTCTATGGGTAGTCCCTGAGTGATTTGATAAGTGCATGCATAGTGCCTTTTTAGTTCCATGAGTGCATGTATAGACCCTAGGTAATTCCATGAGTACTTAGGTAGTGCATGGGTGGATAGAGGAGTGCATGGGTAGTGCCTGGGAGAATGGATAAATGTATGGGTCCTGCTTGGGTGATTGGAACAGTGGTAAAGTAGTGTTTGGGTGATTAAATGAGAGCATGAGTAGTATCAGGATCATTGGATGGCTGTATGCATAGTGCCTGAATGAATGAATGAATGAATGAGTGCAAGCATTGTGTATGATTGAATGAGTGCATGGGTTGTGCCGTATACAGTAGATTCTATCCTTCAAAACTTAGTCCTATTAGCTCTATAATATATCTTAAAACACTTATTGAAATGAGAAGATACATCATACTTCAAAACTGTAAAAATTTCAAATATAATAAAAAGCACTTTCAATAACCACCTGTCCTATATAAGGAGGAGAAAGTAATACATACATCTTCTTGTACGCAAAGTTCGAAAACATGTGGTGTGAAACACATATATTCTAGTTTGTATATGTTTCTACATGCATTCTGACACATGTTGTGCATTTGATGACTCTAACTTCAAAACTATTGTAGTTTATCATACAGGTGCACAAATGTTAACAGTTCTACTACAGTATTGAGTCACAGAAGCAGACATCCGTATTTGAGAAGTTCTTGGATACAGAGTTCAATACACACCTGCCCTGTATAATGACGAATACATAACTTGCAATAAAATCACTTTTATTGGTCTATGCGCTTTTATAAAAAGTAAGTATAATACTTCTCTTCAGAAATATGATGATACTTTTCAAATAGTCTAAATGGATGAACATTATTTATATTACAATAAAATAATATATAATTACATTTAAAACATTTTTACAGGGTATTATGCATATTATATTATGTATACTTACCTTTCAAATAATTTGCATAAAAGAAAAATGGATGATAATATATTAGACAAATTATATTATATTTTTGAGAACACAGCATAAATTTTGAATGACATACCATTCTTAGTTTCCCTTTTTTCCCTTCCCCCTGCCCTCTCCGTATAATGCACATGATACCTGCTCAAGTGGCACAAATCTTTAATAACATGTTTGCCCGATGGATCTTCCCCTCCCAGTGGAAACTAGCCTCAATCCTCCCGCTCCTAAAAAAATACAATTTGAACACCATGGACCCCAACAACTATCGCGCTATTGCCCTTTTTGCCACCAAGTTGGCAGAGAAAATTATGAATCAACAGATCTCAGAATATATAGAGGAACACTCTTTGCTGGACGACACACAACATGGTTTTAGAAAAAATCATAGCACAGTGTCTGCCCTAGTGGTAGCGACTGAAGATATACGAGATGCTCTTGACAGAGGGGGGACAGTGGCACTGATCTTGCTGGATCTCTCCACTGCCTTCGATACGGTCAGCCGTGAGATCCTGGCTGACCGTATGCGTGGCCTGGGGATTGGGGGCACAGCGTTGGATCTCCTGAAATCATTTATGGCAAATAGACAACACAATGTCACAATGGGCAAATTTGTCTCCAGGCAGTTTTCCTTGCCCTGCAAAGTCCACCAGGGATCGGCATTAAGCCCAACTCTATTTAACCTTTATGTTACGCCTCTTGAGTCAATTATCAAAGACTCTGGTTTTACCTTAGCGTCTTACGCGAACGACACCCAAAGTGTGGTGTCAGTAGCAAACTGTGAAAACAACCCGGGTGAGGCTTTCAGCTTATGCACGAGTAAGGTGAGCAACCTGATGGATTGCAACTGCCTGAAATTGAATGCCTCAAAAACTGAGGTCATAATTTTCAGCAATAAACCCTCTCTTTGGACACTGGACTGGTGGCTCCAGAGTTGGACTCACTGGCTACACCTTCAACTAAAGTAAAGGACTTAGGATTCTTGGTAGAAAGCAAACTGAAATTCAAGGACAAAGTTAATAAAATTACATCTGCCTCTTTTTGCTCCCTAAGGCTAAAAAAAAAGTCAAAACATTTCTGCCTCCCGAACTTTTAAAAACAGTAACAGTGGCTATGGTCCTCAAAAGGATTGACTACTGCAATAGTCTCTACCTTACTCTTGCATCAGGTCTCTTGAAAAGACTACAGATCTTGCAAAACGCTGCTGCTCGTTTCATTTTCAAAATTCCCAAATATAAATCGGCCAGAGATGCCACCAGGAAACTGCATTGGTTGCCAGTTAGACAACGATGTAAGTTCAAAGCCCTCTGCCTGGCATTTAAATCCCTGCACAGACTCGGGTCAGACCATTTTAAGAGGAAACTTAAATGGTATGTACCAGCAAGAGCGCTGCGCTCAGGCTCAGCCAGGAACATGATGGTTCCCCCATTTAGGAAGGCCGCTTGGGGGGGAAGAGTTTTTTCAGGACTACTGCGATGCTCTGGATCAGTCTGCCACTGACTCTGAAAACAGCCCATTCCCTACTTAATTTCAGAAAAGCCCTAAAATCCTGGTTCTTCACACAGGATTAGAAGGCACCTAGCACACTCGCTTAACCCATTGCAGACACCTTCACTGCCTTAGTCCGACCCCTATAGCACCAAGACGCCCCCGGGCTTGAGCTGCGCTTTATAAATTACATTTACATTACATTACATTTTTTGCTGTTCTCAGATTCCACTTAACTTCACCATACAAAGTGATTTCAATGTAGCATCATCATTGAACAGCGGGGAAAAAAACAATCAAATTGATTGTAGAAAAAAACCTAAATCAGCATAGAACGTCATTATCAATATGTGTAGCAATGCGTTTTTCTATCTACACTTTGTTAATCACTTCTTTCATCTATATTAACTCAATTATTTATCACAAATACATTTCACAAAATGTACACTCTCATTTACATCAGGTATGATACAGACAACATTTACATAAACTATTTGCTTTTAAACACAATTTTCAAAATGTAATATCAATTAGGACAAATAATAATCAAATCACTAATTATAAACACTAATAGTTTGAAGTTTTGTTTACTTTATGTTGACATCTTCCCCAATAGGCCAAATGATGTACTCAAAACTTTGGCTGCAGAAATAACATATAGCCATTTGGTAAATTGGGCAATCTAGGTTTGAATTCCAAGTGGACATCATTGCAATGCGTCCATCCTTTATTACACTTTAAATAAACAGTATAGTGTCCAGATGTTGTGGTAGGTCCATCATGGAAAATAATAGCCACTGTTGTAAAGGTTTTTCCTGAAATAGATATTTGACTTCCTTTAAAATTTGTAATTTCTGTTTCCAATTTTCTTCCATTTGCTTTACAACATTGTAACATTAAAATTAGATATTTTCCAAATCTTTCTATATATGTAATGTAGACAACATTTCTGATCTACAGTGTGAAAATCTCATATCCTGATTTGCTGTTTTTATCAATTTGTTAAAAGGTACTGATATGCAGTCTGGTTTTGATAAGTATAGGAATTGTTCTGTTTGTATTTAAGTGGTAGAAGTAAATGAAAACTCTTCACACTTATGTTCCCATCTGTAACTTAGTCCAAATAAGTTTTCAATGTGTAATCCTTCATGTTCTAACACTCCAAGCATAAGCATTAGGAATTCTTGTGCATCTTGTTGTATGTTGAGAGCAAATGTCAATGAACCAATACATATATCTAAAAGATGCAGAATGACAGAAGCAGTATGCATTTTACTTCTGTCACTTACCAACTGTTGAAATACAAGATGTAGTTCAGAACAGAATCTTTTTTCATGAATTTCCATGATTTCATTATGAAGATGTGGTAGATGAAACACAATATTCAGAATCACATCAGCATAACAGTTGATACCTGAACTGTTTTCCAACTGGTATCCTACAATGTCATCAACACTTCCCATTTTTTTCTTTACGCCTTTAAGATTCTCTTCAATTGTTTTCTTTTTTGAACCTCAGTTGAATGTTTGACATATTTCCTTTTTGGACACACTACACTTTTCTCATATATGGGATATTCACCTAAATCAGGAGCATAAAGTCTTCTTAAATGATTTTACTGTCTCACACAATTTGCACCAGCACTAACCTTTTTCTCATCAAAATCTATCAAATACAAACCAGACAATGTTCTTACTCGAGACAATGCAATGTATGCCAGTCCCTCTTTGAACACCATACTTTCATATATTTACAAAAGCTCTGTCTATACTTAAACGTTGAGATTTATGAATAGTTACTGCATATGCTAGAGACTGTTGTCTGCGAACATACAAGTCTTTTACACGCAAAAAAAGTACAACACAACGCCCAATCTGTATTACCTCATGAATCTGATGAGATTTTATAATCAAAACTTCTATTCCATGTCTATTTTGAAAATTTACAAAATCAACAACTTTTCCCATTGCTCCATTTACTAATCCTTCTTCTACATTCAAATTACGCCGCAAAATTACTCTACAGTTTTTATGTACATGTAAAGTCTTTTCTAATCCTGCAGTTTTAGATACAGACTTTTCCAAAGAATCTAATTTAGCCTGCAGTTTCTCAGTAAGAAGAATTGTCACTTCCTGGTGTTAAATTTTGTCAATAGCTTTATATTCCACAATTTTTTGTTTTTCCAGTTGGAGAAGTTGTTGATTAAATATAGAACACTCTTGCAGTGTAGGCATTAGACAAACTATAGATTTGTTTTCTACAAGCTTATTGTACATTACTTCAGCTGCTGTTTCTCCAGTTGTAAACAAGTTCCTTAGTAGTCGACTTTCTAAAGCTTGTTTTCCATGTTCCATCAAGACACCATTTCTTATGTCTTTAGGAATATTGCCATAATCTTCATCACCTGCTTGTCGCATATTCTTAACAAGTTCTTTATATTCAAAGTTTAACCAAATATTAACATTCCCAATACTTCCCAAAGATTTCCTTGTGTCGTCATGGGGATGAGTTTTAAAAACAGGTTCTCCTTTTACAGGAGTAAGTTGTAGTAAGTCTCCAAATACAATTAAATGTTTTCCTCCAAACAGAACATCGTAATCTGTTTTTAAAATCTGTTGCATTCTCAAGTATACAAAGGCAAGCATTAAGTTTGAGACTATGCTCACCTCATCAACGATTAAAAGTTTTATTTTCACCAGTACTCTTGAGACTTCATAACAAGCTTCTCCAAATAGCTTCTGATATTCCAATTTATTATCATGTTCAACAGGTAGCATAAGTAATCAATGTAAAGTAATACCTTTAATGCTGTGTGCTGCTAATCCAGTTGGAAAAACAACAATTGAGGGACAGAATGCAGAACAATGTCGTACATTCACCCCAGTACAGAGATCTGGGCCTAAATCCATCGTTTTTTTGCTCACCATGCCATTCCAGTTTGGACCCAGCCATATGCAAATCAGTCTTGACCCTGCGCCCAATGGGAACAGTCCAGCCCGAACTGCCAGGCCAGGTCCTCCCTGGACTGGAAACAAGCATCCTAGGACCGGTTTCGGGCTTTCAGCTCTCATCAGCCAGGATAGCTTGACTCCAGTGGCATGGAGAGCACGGGACCCACGTCTGGGCATACCCGTACCACTCGGGGTGACAAATGCAAAAACAACAATTGATGGACAGAATGCAGAACAATGTCGTACATTCACCCCAGTACAGAGATCTGGGCCTAAATCCATCGTTTTTTGCTCACCATGCCATTCCAGTTTGGACCCAGCCATATGCAAATCAGTCTTGACCCTGCGCCCAATGGGAACAGTCCAGCCCGAACTGCCAGGCCAGGTCCTCCCTGGACTGGAAACAAGCATCCTAGGACCGGTTTCGGGCTTTCAGCCTTCATCAGCCAGGATAGCTTGACTCCAGTGGCATGGAGAGCACGGGACCCACGTCTGGGCATACCCGTCCCACTCGGGTGACAAATGCAAAAGCAATTGATGGACAGAATGCAGAACAATGTTGTACATTCACCACAGTACAGAGATCTGGGCCTAAATCCATCGTTTTTTGCTCACCATGCCATTCCAGTTTGGACCCAGCCATATGCAAATCAGTCTTGACCCTGTGCCCAATGGGAACAGTCCAGCCCAAACTGCCTGGGGGAGAATGTTTGCATTGTCAGCATTCCGTTCATCATTTGTTTGCTGTAACACTTTTCGCCCTAAGTGGGATGGGTATGCCCAGACGTGGGTCCCTTGCTCACTGTGCCACTGTATTCAAGCTAGCCTGGCTGAAGAAGGGTGACATACCCTGAAACCGGTCCCAGGATGCTTGTTTCCGGTCCAGGGAGGACCTGGCCTGGCAGTTCGGTCTGGACTGTTCCCATGGGGCACAGGGTCAAGACTGATTTGCATATGGCTGGGTCCAAACTGGGGTGGCATAGTGGGCAAAAGAACGATGGATTTAACCCAGATCTTTTGACTGGGGGAGAATGTTTGCATTGTCAGCATTCCGTCCATCATTTGTTTGCTGTAACACTTTTCGCCCTAAGTGGGATGGGTATGCCCAGACGTGGGTCCCTTGCTCACTGTGCCACTGTATTCAAGCTAGCCTGGCTGAAGAAGGGTGACATACCCTGAAACCGGTCCCAGGATGCTTGTTTCCGGTCCAGGGAGGACCTGGCCTGGCAGTTCGGTCTGGACTGTTCCCATGGGGCACAGGGTCAAGACTGATTTGCATATGGCTGGGTCCAAACTGGGGTGGCGTAGTGGGCAAAAGAATGATGGATTTAACCCAGATCTTTTGACTGGGGGAGAATGTTTACATTCTCAGCATTCCGTCCATCATTTGTTTGCTGTAACGCTAATCCAGTTGGAGCTGTTACAACACAAAATAAATGTGATTCTGTAGTTTTGTGCAGATAACTGGTCACAACTTTAATTAAGAAACTTTTTCCTGTTCCAGCTTGAATACTGTTGTACATTTAAATAGGTTTAAATGATGAACATTGGCTCTTTTTTTCATGCAGCAAACCATGTTGTACCTGTTGTTTGATTTGTAGATATATTTCTTTTTGTTCAATATTTAGTTGCTCCTCTAACTTTCCCATCCGAATAATATCCTGTTGTGCTTGTTGCATTGCAGTTTCTACCTCATTCATGGCTATCGCTACTTCATTTTCAATAATTGGTTGTCCAAGTGGATCTTGACTCAGTGGACCGGAACTTTGACTGCCTTGTGAACTTTCTCTAGCTATTTCAGCTGCAATAGTACTTTCTTGTTCAATCTCATCATTTAACATTTGTAGATAAGTTGGAAAAATTGTGCACTGAATGCTGTTGTTAGTTGCATTAAAAGAATCTTCATAGCAGTCAAAATCTCCAAGTAATTCTGTTTCAATACGACAAGGCTTGAACAGTTGCAGAAGTGCAAAATATAAATATTCTCTCTTATCTGCACTATCACAAGTCAGTTTTGTGTGATTAATACGATTCCCTTTGACATGTTTCACTAGACAGCCATCACATCCAATTACGGCATATCTTTCTTCTTTTATATTTTCTCTAACGTTCTTTTTAAACGTATAGTGCTGAAGTATTTCATACAGACATAGGTTTTCAAGATGTGGATTCCTTTTGGGATAGTATGTATCCAACATATTAGTTTTAACAATATCAGTACTTTTTGGTTCATACTGTGCTAAGTATTCGATTTCTTGTAAAGATTTCAAAACTCTATTTCGTGTAGAGGCAAGACCTAGACTTACCCAAATGATTCCTCTTGAATTTGAATATAACTGGCTGAGCTCAAACGAACCGAACATTCATAGATTTCACTCTCTCTATGGGAAAGCATTTTCAATCTGAAGCTGTACAATTTCTTGCTAAGATTCTTCTCTGCTGAAACTTCTTCCCACATTTCTTTCATCTCTGTCATTTCAGATTTTGTAATATATGACGTTACATAGCGAGCAACAGCAATTGAATTATCTGCAACTTAGTGAATATTCATGTTTGCATTCCACATTTTCAAAATAACTGGATTGTAATCATTAATGTACTTTGAAGCTTATGTTCTTTTTAAGTTGTATTTATTCTTGGGAGATTTCCGAGTTATTGTATGACTTACTGCTCACAAAAAACTATTCACTCTTCCTTTAGAAATTATAGGACGTGGGATTCCGAAACAACATTTTGTATAAAATTTCCAATTACACTTGTATTTTCATTGGCAGTATTTCCCACATTGATGACTTTGAAACCGTAAAACTTGTTGTCTCAAGCTCTTTTCTCCTCCATCTCTTGGAATGGCACATGTAACATACTGTTCGTTGAAAGGCAAAACAGTTTCATCTGTATCAGTTCCCAATTTTGGTGCATTCTTTATCCATCATAGCATGTGTATATGAGGAGCACCTCTGGCTTGGTACTGTTTTGCCAAAAGAAATCAGTTACTTCTCCAAGAGGTTGAATATTTTTATTGCAGATAAATGACATCATACTTTGAAACCTATGGTTAAAATACCTGCACACTTTACAGGATCCAAGGAACAGAGCTCTCTAGCTGTCTTCAACTCAATGGGGGATATTCTCAAGAACGTGCGATAAACATCGCCAAAATAGGTTAACGCAAGTTTTCATATCGCCGTCTATCGCGGGAAAATAACTCCTTGTTAACGTCGTATTTTCAACATGGCGGTAACATGCGATAGTCTCCCGATAACGCGTCAAATGTCCGCGATAACATTACCGGGACGGCGATGAAAATCCAAACCCGAACGCGAAAAAAGTTGCAATGGGCCCAACCGTGATAAGACAATCAGCAAAAAGCAGCGCCAGGCCTGCAAATCACACTCGTCAGGCGGGAAAAATCACTACAAAAGCAGAAAAAAAAACTACAGCGAAGCACAATGGAGGCAGCTGGAGCAGGTACAGAGGACGGCCAGAACCCCACAAGCCCCCCGGAGGAGCAGCCTGGGACCTCGGGGACGGGGAAGGGCAAGGACAAGAAGAAGAGGAAGACGCAGTTCAGTCCTCAGGAAAACAGGATCCTGATCACGGAGGTGATAGAACACTATCAACAACTGTTCGTCACCTCCACTGTGTCATTGGCAACAAAAAATGCAACATGGCAGTCCATCCTGGACAAGGTGAATGCAGTCGGGTTGCTGAGGAGGACAATGGAAGAGCTGAAGAGGCGCTGGAATGATGTGAAGCGCAAGACCAAGCAGAAACTCGTCAACAACGAGAAGGCAGCAATGCAGACTGGAGGTGGGAGTCCAGCAACACAGGAGGAGCTGGATGAGATGGAGGAAATGGTGTCCACAGTCATCAGTGGGGAGACGGTGGCATGAGTTGGGGGACCGGACACTGCTCAACATGACCTGACACAACAGCAACAGGGTGAGTAACGACCAGGGACTGGGGGGACGGGGGGAGATGGGCACAATGGCACACATGCACAATTAAGTACAGCACAGTGCACACCCACAATGACTCTGGATCATGTCCCTGATCCCCTTGGCACACTGCAGCACACCTAGAAACAGCAAGTAGGCCCCCGTTGACTATGTGCCCAGAGGGGGCCCTTCCCACACATCACCAATCTCACAACCAACCCATGCACATGTGCCAAACCCAGCAAAGTGGCATGTCTGTGAGCCACACTGACAATGCAAGTGACACTGCATGACGATTAGCATGGCTGCAGTCCAATCATCATGACATGGTGCACACCACCACACTGAGGTGGCTGAGTGTGGACCACATCTGTAAAGGAGCAGGTCACACTCTGACACATCCACCTGCACAAACAACCCCTGACGTCAACAACACATCTGCGGACAAACCATGCCCCAGAGTCCCAACTCCCACCAAGACCCAAATTCACCCAAGTCTGCAACATCTCAGTACTGTATGGGCACAGAAGTCAAAGGCACACCGCCTGAAAGGGACAAGGGGCAGCAAAATCAGAGCTGCAGGGGCGACTCTCTCAAAATGCAGCACACACACATGATATTCAGAGCAAATCAGCATCGACAACAATGTGGTACAAACTGCAACACGTTTGCAACAGTACAGAGGACACAACAGGTGCCGCCTGTGTGTAGAAATTGGCCAAGCACATTTGGCATAGCAGGGAAATGTGAGATGTCAAAGTACAAGTACAAACACATATCCGTGATGTTGACAAAATGCCCACTGTCCCGCATCAAATAGGCAGCTCCTCCTAAATAGTCACAATGTACATTGTCATGCAGTCTGCATGTGAACTTGTACAATGCGTACATGTGAACACATTGTAACACTGCATCTCCCCTTCACATTGCAGAGGGTCATCAACACCTCCTGCAGAGCAGCCCCAACAACTCTTCACTGATGACGATGAGGACATCCCCAACATCGACACCGAAGCCCTCCAAATCCTCATTGACAGCTTCGGCACCCCACCTCCAGGAGCAGGGCAGCCCAGCTGCATCGAGGAGACCCCACCCCCTGCACAGACCACACAGCAGGAAGCACCTACCACCCCGGCTGTCTCCCAGGACCCCCACGAACAACACATGGCCTTCCAACCCCATGAGTTAGAGGTCCCGGAGAAGATGGCTGATCAGGTGCGGGTGGGGTTCGACCTCATGGCAGCCAAACTTGATGCCATACATGGCTGTCTGATTCCCATCAGGGACCACTTACAGTCCCTAACGGACACCCACAGTCGGCTCCATGCTCTCCAACGATCAATGGCTGACATCGCTGGAGTCATGATACTGAGACAAGAACAGTCAGAGTGGCTCCAGCGATGTCAGCCGGGAGTTGGGACAGATGCGGGGGCTCATGGAGAACATGGAGTGGATGACGGCGGAAAGAATGGCTGCCATGGCTGCACACCAGCAAGTTGTGGCTGGGACCTTCCATGCCCTGCAGCACATCGTCATGGCATTGCTGCCTCAAGGCCTTGCGCAGATGAATGCTGCTGCTGCTTCTACATCCACACTTCCGCCCCCTGATGTGTCAGTGCCTCACAGTGCGGCAGGCAATCCACCTCCGGCCCCCGATGTGTCAGTGGCACACAGTGCAGCAGGCAATCCACCACCACCCACGTGTGAGGCACATGTGACATCAGAGGACGAAGATGCGGGTGAATCAACCTTACTGGTAAGGAGGAGGCAGTAGCATTCATCTACGCCATATGGCCTGCTTCTGCTTGGTTCTGCCCTTTGTATCATCACCTTCCACTGTCCCCCGATACACTCTACGACACTCACCTTGGACCTCGACATGGACTGCCATTTTCTGTTTGGTTACCAATGACACAGCGATCAGACTGTGGACTGAACTCTACCTCTTCCGATGTACTTGTCATTCCCTGACAGACTCTGGCTGGCCCTCCACAGGCCAATAATGTGAAGTGGGGTTTGCATTGTCCTGCACTGCTCCAGCTGCAACACTCCACTGGATGTGAATTAAACATTCAGAATCGCACAGATGTTTCATGTCTTTGATCATTCAGGTATGAGAGTATGGATGAATGTAGGGTCAGTGATTCCCCCTTACATCCATGTTACTCATGTCGTGGGACTTGAGTCACAGGGTGCAACATTGCCGATTGCGGTCCGGGTGGCGTAGACACTACAACAGAAACACAAGCATCAGTTACTTCCTTGTCCAGCCCAGAACTGAAGCACGCCCAGAGCCCGGGGTTCATTGTTCCCCCCCCTACGCTGGCCTGCCATAAGCCAGGCCAGTCCACTCCGCTTACGCTCAGAGGGGGACGACAAAGCTACATGTCCCAGGTCTTCCCTGTAGTGATCTGATGATCACTGGTCTAGTTGTCAGCATGCCGCAGCCACTCCCTGAGGGCTGGTTAACACCCACACCACACCCATCCAGCACAGGCATCACAGGACATGTGACCCTGCCAATAAAAGGGGCCTAGCACATCACATTCCCCACTGCCGGAGATGACATGATGGCGTCTGCACCACGAGACCCAATCATATAGGGTCCATGACTTGTGGTGCACTGGGTTAGTGGCACCCGATGCACTGCGGCCGGCACGGGCCTACCACCACGTGACGATGACTTGCGGTGCACTAAGTTGGTGGCACCCGATGCACTGCGGCCGGCACGGGCCTACCGCCACGTGACGATGACTTGCGGTGCACTGAGTTGGTGGCACCTGATGCACTGCGGCCGGCACGGGCCTACCGCCACGTGACGATGACTTGCGGTGCACTGAGTTGGTGGCACCCGATGCACAGCGGCCGGCACGGGCCTACCGCCACATGATGATGACTTGCGGTGCACAGGGTTAGTGGCACCCGCTGCACTGCGGCTGGCAGGGGCCTACCGCCACGTGACGATGACTTGCATTGCACAGGGTTAGTGGCACCTGAAGAGCTGAGCGGGTGTGCAGCCTACGATGATGCATTGGCCTCGATGCGGCGTTCAGTGAATCAAGACTCAAATTGAACAGTGTGCCCTGCTGGACCACATTGTACGCGCAGGCAGCAGTCAGCACACACATGACTCCACGGTGCGGTGCCGCAGGGTGCACTGGGAGCCTGGCGCGGAAACCAGCGACCGGCTGAGGAGGTTGCACCGGCACGTGGAGGGCCCTCTTGGAGACACGCCGGTGGCGGCAGGTGAGCATTGAGGCCTGGGTGCGCAGGGGCGGCCAGTCATCGCTGGGCAGCGGACCGGTCTGGAGACCAGGGCTGGGGAGCAGCAGGCGCACAGGATCGCACAGGCACCACCGGTCACGGTGGCGGACTCGTGGCTGGGTGGGGGCACCGCCCTTGCTGACATGACCCTGCATGCGATGATCGTGATGTGCGCTGGTTGGTTTGGGACATAGCCACCTCGTCTCCAGTGAAAATGTGCCCGTTGAAGGTAGTCGGCCACGTGTGTGTAGGCCTATGGACAGGTTGTGGCGGAGACTGAGACACATGCAGTAGTCACTGTGGTGGTGGATTTGTGACGTGTGCATTCCCGCAGTTGTGAGTTGGCGGATTGTGGAGTTGAGGTGTGTGGTGTGTTCAGTTGGTACTTGCCGATGGGCAGTGCATTTCCATGGGGGCCATCCTCAAAGCGCTGGTTGGTGGCAGACTTGCAGACATGTGGGAATCATGCACACTGCCTGGGGAGTTTGCGACGACATTAGTGGACAGGTCACGGTGGTCCACTTTTGTATGCACAGTGATGGCATGCATGTGGTTGCTGTTGCAGTGATTGTGTGCAGTGTCGGCAGGGGGCAGAAGTCATACACGTGTGCTGTGAATTGCCCCCAACACGTGCGTGACGCCAGCTATGGCGTAGTTCCCTTGTGTGCTCTCAAGATGTTCCTGCGCAGTGTGGGGGGAGTGAGGGGCAGGGGTATCGAGCTGACACACACCGTGATGCTTTCAGGTATGATGAGTCCTGCATGATGTGACCGTAACAGCAGTTCGTGTGGTCATTACCTTCCTCTTCATTCCTACGACAGTTACGTCCACACGAACTTCTGTTACGGTCTTCTCATGCATGGTTTGTCATGCCTGTGAGCATTCTGGTTTGTCCAAGTGCAGTACACTGTACCAGATTAGGCATGTGACTATACGAAAGTTTGACCATTGTCACCATTTCTCCCACAGGTTTCTGAAGACACGTTGCCCTGTTGAAGTTCCCCGTTGGGAATGGAACGCGTTGGCTGAGCTTTTCGTTTTGTTTGTTTGTGTATTTGTAATAAAGTTCTGTTTTTACACTACTGTTGACTACTAGACTTCATGACCTGGCGCACCCACATTTCGGTTACTATGATCTTGGGTCTGGGGCACGGAGGTGTCTAGCACGGCTGGCGTTGGGGTTGGTTGCGCAGGTGCACTACGAATTGGAACTATCGTGTGGTGCGGATACAGGGGCCCGCTGTTGCTTTTGTGGACATTCATCCATGACATATGTAAGGGAGTTTGATGGGGCTGGCTGTGAGACTCCTCCGACTCCGGCAGTTGTTGGTTGGAAGGTACCAGGGGCCAACAGGTGCAGCACAGCCAGCAGCTTTGTCTGCGGGGGATGTAGGTTGTCTGCTGTGTTGGTACCGTCAGCCTGTGGGCAATGTGGGTCAGGATGCGGTGGATGGTTGTCCTTTTGAGCCTGTGTTGGCCAATGGCTTCCTCTGGCGTTGAGTCTCTGGGGCTGGTGCGTTTTAGGGTCGTCCGCTGTCCTGCACTGCCTAGGTGGTAATCCGGCGGGGTGGTCCGGGGGGAGGGCCTGGGAGTGGTGGCGATGGGTGTTGTGGCCCTCTTGGTTCTCTGAGCTGCATGATCATTGGCTCCATGGCATCTGTTGGTCTTCAGATGTGGCTCTGGGCTGGGCTCCCTTTCATACTGCAGGTAGTCGTCCTGCTTAACACCAGCAAAAGGCAGAATATCGCGAAGTGGTGTTTTCATGTGTTTTTGCACGGGAACGCCTACTCTTCATATCATTAGCGTTAGTTGTTGCACTCATCCGCGGCGATATTTTTTGCGGCAGCTATCGCTGGTAAACTGGTGATGTCGGCAGTTTGCACCAGCTTGAGAATAGGGCGATAAATCTATCGCCACTTTTGCGGCGCTAAAGTGCTGATAAATCGGCGATAAGTCCTTGAGAATATGCCCCAATGTTTTTAACATTTGAATTTGCTTCTCGTATAAATTCAAGTAAATCTATTCAGCACAGCTAAGTGTTACAAACCATGTATTTAAGTTTACCCTGACGACGATACCAATATTCATTGGTACCACGTTGACACGCCATTAAATTATTTAACTGAGATTCTAAATTTTCATCTCTTTGTTGAACTTTGTCCATGAGCTCTTTTGCAGAAACATGCTGAAGATGAACTCCTGTTTTCAATATGTGGTTCACTACATATGAAAGTGCAGACAAATTGCTTTTAAACAGAAGATGAAATATATATGGAATGCACTGTCGAAATGTTGGACCTTCAGAGTACAATCTTGTTGACCGATATTCTGAAGCTGGACTTTGTACTGCTTGCTCATCAAATCGGCCACCTTCTCCAGTAAGGAATAGCTGTGGAAAACAACGAGCTTCTAAACTTTTTTCCCATACACTCATGAGAGTTCCCTCTGCTTCCTTCATTTGAAATAATTCAATATTGGTTCCTATGATTTCTTTCGAATGTAGGGGATGTATAGTATATTGTTCATAAATCTCTTCACTCCTGGACTTGTCCACTTTTTGTGTTTGGGCACTTGACATTAGTGATTCATCTTCTAAGCATATTACTTCTTCATCAACATTTACATTCTTATAAAAATATTATTCTGTACCAGGTACAATGTAGCCTTCTGAAGTTAAGTAACATCTACAAAAATTGCCAATTTTTTCGACTCGTTGTTGGTACACCATTTACTAGAATAACTACTGGCTCATTTTTCTCCCTGTCTACACCAACAGTTTCAATGTGTTTCTTAAAATCTAAAAGTAAGTACACAACTCTTCCTTTCAGACCTCTTTGTAAATGTGTTGGTGGCAGCTTATCTGTTTTATGCTCCATACGAACTATGGCCTGAAATGGGTGTACAGATTGAATAAGAATAGACTCATATGCATTTAAATCTGCCAGTTCCTGAGGAATATGTACCAACTCTTAGTTGTTATGTACTGCTCTAGCTGGCATTTTGTTTTCTTCTAATTTGTTGTAACAGTATTTACAAATAGCTTGATCAGTACCTAACTCAAACTGACCTTCTACCAACAAATAAGCACCAAATTGCTGCCACTTATCACTGTTTTACTTTTCACTCTTTAAATAGAAATCAACATTCCTAGTTTGACTTCTATAGTGAGTACGTTGACAAAAAATACAAACATAGTTTGGTTTTTCAGACTAAACTATCTTAAACTTTGTCATTTCTTCTGCAAACACATCAATACTAATCTGTTTCCCGTGTTCTTCAACACCTACACTTATCAAACCCTCACTTTGTCTACACTCCTCTTCCGAACCAAAAAAACGAAACTGTATGTCATTAAAAACATTTGTACATCGGATACTGAACCATGCAAAAGAGCTGTGTTCATTTCACTTAAACATAATGCCGGAGTTTTTACATAGTAGAGTCTCCTTACTAACTTCCGCATTTCAGAGTGGTATACAGCTAACATTTTTAAATGATGAAAAGTACTTTGGCACAATTTTCTTGAAAGACAAGCCAGAGAATGACCTTGCAACTTAGTATATTTTTTAAATTTACATGGATCTAGTCCTTGTAACGCATTAATCTTCTGTCTATCTCTTTTTTTGCATATTGTCGTAAAAAATTCATAATATGTCAATAGATTCCTGTAGAATACTGCAAATACTGCTACAATCCCACTTATATACAGGAGCTTGTGTACACCTCCCTTGAACTTCTTTAGCTATTACTTCTTCCACATTTCTAAAAAACATTTTTTCTTTTGGAATGGGGGAACCATCTTTCATCTCATAGCATCGACCACTAGTATCAACTGCATGTACTAATATGTTCTCTTGAAAATAGCTTTCTTCATTAAAGAAAGGCTCAGTACTGGAAGTGTGCTTCCATTCACCAGTAAAAGTTTTACAAAGGTTACTTCTATTAACAAGTCTTTCTCTTTTGCTTTTCTCTTTCATGAACACCATTGTTTTATCCAATGTTCTCATTCTTGTCAATAATAATATAAATAATTTTCATTTCAATTCAAAAGCACTATCTACTACACTTTCAATGTGTTGCTTTTTCTTATACGCTGCTGAGCTTCTTTTATATTTTTTACAATCTTTTAATACATTTTGAATTACTCTACTTCTTAACATTCTTATACGTATCTCCTTATACTGTTTTTGCCTTTTTGTAATGTGTTGTTTTCCCATAAACTAATGTTTTTTTACCATTACAATTATTCTTTTCCTTCTGATTTGTTGTAAAACTTTTCTTTTTCCTTTCATTATTATTGACATTTTTTAATCTCCCTACAATTGTTTTAAGAAACTGTTTAGTGCTCTTACCAGCAGAGATTTTATCCTGAGTAACATTTTGCTCTTTTTCTAATATACTCTTTTCACTTTTCTTCAAGTTATACTGTTTACTTTGTTCTCTTCTCTTTTCTTGTTTTCCTGCCATCTTCAATTTGTGATCAAAATAAAATACATTTCTAAAAAACAAAGAACAGTTTCAATAGTTTGTTACATCAATTAACAATTTTAAATTAATTACAAAATGCCCGTTTTCAAGAGCGGAGGAGGGGGCAGCAGCCAACCGGCCAGGCCAGGACCAGAAGCCCCAGCAGCCCTTGTGGCTGTCGCCGCATTCTTCTAGCGCCCAGCGGTGCATAAATGCAGTGGCTGGGCCCCGCAGTGCGGGAGCCTGTTTTCAAGATTGGAGGAGGGGACAGCAACCAACCGGCCAGGCAAGGACCACAAGCCCCAGCAGCCCTTGCGGCCGTCGCCACATTCTACTAGCGTCCGGTGGCGCATAAAGGCAGTAGCCGGGCCCACAGCGCGGGACGTGCGCGAGCGTACGCTGGATGTGCCCGGGAGAAGCCCAGGCCAAGGGCGGGCCTGTCTGTGCCCGTCAGCGCCAGGAAGAGGCAGGGCAGGGCCACCCCCCTTAGCTTTGGTGCTCCACAATTCTTATCCTTAGGTAAGACATTTAAACCTTTATCAGCCTCATTGGCAAGTGTAACACTACAAGACTATTGAACTCCTTCCCACTATAAAAAAAAATACAGGTGTACATTTGGTTCCAAACATTTATAATATAGAGGAATGGTTCATACAAAACACAAAGACTTGTCACATCGATACTATGTTGGAAGGGTGAATTATTGTCGATCTGTGTACCGTGGACTATTGGATCGCACCTTTCTCATTTCCTTCGGTGCCTTGTTGTTAATTGTTCATTTCTCACTCAGTGGAGTTCTGTATCAGTTTAGTATCAGCAACAAGGAAAGGGGGATCTATAAGGGTATCTGGTGTGAGTGTACTTTTGGGAAAGGACCCCCCCCCTCTAGCCCTAAAACACGTAAATATCGTTTACAAAATGGGTAAACGTAAGGCCCTTGATGGCCAGACCAAGGGTAAATCCTCAAAAATAAGAGAGAGCGCAGCTGAAAATTGATATTTTGAGGAAATAGATAATTTGATTGAAGAGGTGGAGACAATGTTAAATACTAAATGTAAATCAATTAGTAAGAGTAAAGCAAAGATTACGGCTTTCTATACTAAACATCACCCAGGCTCTCAAATAGAGAGCCTTACAACAAAGGATTTGACAACGGTAAAAATTGAGATCCCGTGAAGGACCCCAGATATTATTTCTTCCCAACATACTCTCAATAGTCAAAATGGCCATGATGTTCATCAGGAGCAGAAGTGCTGTGCACCAGCTATGCTAAATAGAGATGAGAGAGGCACAGAGACACTTACACCGATTGTTTGCTCTAAGAGGTACTCCCCTCTAGCGCCAGAAACAGGGCCAGATACTGATAGCATGGAAATACCAGGCCTGGGTGTAGTTCGCGGAGTTTTGCTAAGCGGAACTCCGCGAAGTTCCGCGAGTGGCGGAGTGCAGTGCGAACTGCAGTTTGTGCTGGTATTCCTGCCGCTCGGGTAGAAATTCTACCTGAGCGGCAGCTCGCGCTCGCGAACTTACCGTTTGCTATCGCGAACTTACCGTTCACGATCGTGAGCAGGGAAAAAACTCCGCTGCACATCGCGAAGCAGAGTTTTCTGCACTCCGCGAGCTCCGCATAGTGCGGAGTGCAAAAAACTCTGCAAACTCTGCGAACGGAGCGAAGTTCACCTCCCAGGCCTAGGGAATACCCACACAGTCATCCAATTCAAATATGCAAGCACAACAACAACATGATAATACACAAGGGAAAGCTAGTGAAACCCATGTGCCACCAAAAACACCAGTAACACAGGCTAGTAGTTTACAAACTAGTGAAAGCATGCAACTGATAGTCAACCTCGTTCAGAAACTAGACACACTAGCAAAAGAGGTTGCTGAACTAAAGGTAATAATAGGTAACCTAATTAGTCAAAATGGGTCAGTTAGGGAACCTGTTCTAAATGAACACTGTGCATGCCACAAGAGGAGCCAGATTGACCCCCGAGCTCCAGTAAAAAACAACTCAAGAACACAAGGCCTAGTGAAAGGAGGCAAAACATTTGAGGATCAAACAGCTGTTACACAACCCAAGGGCTCAAGACCTGACCCACTATGTAAACATTTTGAGAATAGGCATGATTGGGAATCCAGACTGATTTGTAGTCAGGGAAGATCTAGATCTGAGATTGGGAATGAGTGGACAGGGGGAGTGCAGAGGAATAGCACCCACAAAAATATACAACCCAATACAAATAGGGGGGTACACCAATTGGCATAGAATGGGTGTGGAAAACATAGCACAGGAGCAGGACCAACATGTCACACAGTATATGAGACACCAATCCACTAGCTATATAGAAGACAGGCATATTTTCAACACCTATAGGGATATTGGTACCCCCAAAGAAATGGGCTCGAAAGTGGCTATGACAAACATCCCTAAACTTAGTCTTTCTTCATATAGGGAGGATGAGGAGTCCCTGAAAAATAAAGTAATACACTGGATTAGACACAAGCGTGACTGTAAATCTATAATACGTTCAGATCTACTTGAGGTGGAACGCTTAACTACCAAAAATTCAGTCCTTGACACCATACTCCTAACATTAAAAACAAAAAATATAACTGATGGATTAGTAGCCCTTGATTTGAGAACGGGTCCTCTCTCCAGCAGCCCGGTGAGATTTAGACTATACAATCCCCGTGTTATTACAGATAGGAACCATCAGGAATCTGCTAACTTTAGATCACAACAAAATTCTGATCCCTTGGATAATAACTTGGAGGCAGTTGATTGACAGATAATGCTGCCCTCAATACTTGACCAAAGTGTGGGGTCTTTTACTTCTCCAAACAAGGAGCCAGTTCTATCTGACCCCACTGTTAAGTATCACGCCAACCAAGTAGATAGGGGAGAAATAGGAGCTGAATATGTCCCTGATAATTCATACTCAAAGAGTGTACTAGGTCAGCAATCAGAATTGCGTTTGATATGATGGAACATAGCAGGGCTGAAGCACAAACTAAAAAAATGGCGAGTGGCAGGAATATATTAATCACAGTGAAATCTGCCTGCTACAGGAAACTTGGGCATTAGAAACCCCTTACAAGCTCGGGTACAAAACATTTAGTGTTAGCGCCACCCACTCAGTAAGAGGTAGACCATCGGGTGGTCTTGTTCTCTGGGTAAAAATTACCCTAAGTGCTGATATTACCCAGCTGGAATTCCCTTCGCAAGATATAATGGGGATAAAGATAATAACACTCAACAAATCCGAAATTTATATAGTAAACGTCTATAATAGACCAAGTCCATCCAGTAAGGAATCTCCTGTTATAGAGCTGTTAGATAAAGTTTTGAGCACAATTGACCCTAGGGCAATGGCAATTGTAGGGGGGATTTTAAATGTAAATTTGAACCTATATTTGGATTGGAAAACATTTTTGAAGAGGAGGACATGGCAAATAACATCCCCATTCTGGAAGTTGGTCCTGCAGTGCCCTGCACAGTTGCAGCCTCACAACTTATTCAACTAGTCACAGGGTAGGGACTCAGGGCCTGCAATGGCCGTTTGCCATCAGACAGACCGAGTGCCCCTATGTTTAGCACGGGGATTACTAAGAGTAGCATTGACTATATAATGGTATCGGCTAACTTCTGGCCTAACATCTATGATCTAAAAGTTGAAACCAGAGGCGATAGTGATCACTAACCCCTTATGCTTATTACTAGTTGGTTCCCTCTTCCAACCAACGAACAGGATGAATGATGATAGCTATCCAATTCAAATCCAACCTATAGTTAGTAACAACAGTAGAGCCCTGAAATGGCCATCAATAGTGGGTAAAGATGAGGTTATGACAAGGATCTATAAAACCTTTTCAGATGTCATCTCCCCCTATATTGAACTGCCTACATAAGAGATTCCCATAGTGCAGATCCACCACAAAATGATAGAAAAACTAAAATTGATTCTGAGCAAGATCCCTAGAGAGAATGGGGTGGGGAATGCAGCGACACATACCTCAGTTAATCATTGGTATAACAGTGAATGTCGCAAAGCTAAGAGCGAGCTTATAATGGCAGCAAAATCAAGTGATGCCATGGCATTAAGAGACAAAAAGGCCAAGTATAAAAGATTATTAACTCAAACAAAGAGAGATTGGGCTGATAGTATCTGGACGGAACTGATAGCTGCAGCCAAAACCAAGGATCATTCGGGTTTTTGGAGATTGATAGCCAAGGGTAACAAAATGGGGAGAAGCAGTGTGGATTTCTTTTTGGACTCAGGTACTTGGGTCAACCATTTTTCAAAATAATACTCAGAGACTATCATTAAACCAACAAACAACAAGCAAAGAGATGCAATAAACCCTGTAGCAATTATCAATATGGAACAAACTTACAGCCATATTTTAGTATAGAGGAAACCCTAGCAGCTATTGATGCAGTCAAGCCCGGAAAAGCTCCAGAACCTGACAAAATACCAGGTGACCTGTTGAAGCATGATAAAGCCGTCTGGGGGCCGTATATTAATCTTCTCTGTAATGCTGTGGTGGCAGGTGCCCCAGTGCCAGAAACTTGGAAAGGAGCAGAAATCCTTACAATTCTTAAACAAGGAGATCATCAAGACCCTGTAAATTACTGCCCAATAAGTCTAAATGATACCCTACAAAAGATCTATGCTAAGCAGATTTTATCAAAATTAAATGATTGGGTAGAGGGAAACAATATTTTATCACAGTATCAGGCTGGGTTTAAAGCAAGAACCAGCACAATTGATCAGGCCTTTAGACTTCTTTGCATGGGGTGGAAGTATACGATTTTAAAGAAAGGCCACTTGTATATAGCGTTTATAGATTTGAAGGCCGCTTTCGACCTTATACCTAGAGATTTGCTCTGGTGCTCCCTAGAAAACCAAGGTGTACCAGAGGAACTCCTTACACAGATAGTGAGACTACACGAAGATAATTACACGAAAGTTAGATAGGGGCCCAGGGGAGAACTTACTGAGGCAATCCCCATAAGGAGGGGTGTAAGACGGATGTGTACTGGCACCCACCCTTTTTTCATTATATTTAAATGACGCCCCAAAACATCTTCTGGGGTGTAGACATGACTCGCCAAAGCTCAGTGGGGTGCCAGTACCAGCCCTTCTATTTGCAGACGACACTATTTTAATATAACAAACCCCGAAGGGACTCCAAAATCTATTAGACTCATTTAGTGAATATTGTGATCTTAAAGGCCTTGAAATAAACTCTAGCAAAACAAAATACATGGCAGTCAAAACGCACAAATCATTCAAGAAGAACATTACTGTTCAAAAACAGAAGTTAGAATATGTGTCAAATTTTAGCTACCTAGTTATCACACTTGACACCAAATTGACCTGGTACCCTCATCTGCAAAAAAGCAAGACCATTCTGCTCCAAAATTCAGCGCCAGTACTAAGAAAACACCAGAATAGTATAACTATGGCAGTGTCACCTGCACTAGAAGTGTATAAATATAGGGTACAATCGGCAACCCTCTATGGAGCAGAACATGGGGGGCCACCTGCAGGAATACATTTGCGGGGGAAGAAAATATGTTTTTTAGGATGCTGCTATGTCATTGTCATGGATTTGGATATAAAATGTATTGACCATCAGGCTATATTGAGACCGCTGTCGTTTTGGGAGCGATTGTGGACCACTGCAGAACTTGCAAGCTATAAAGAAGGGCTAGAAGAGATCTTAAGGTTTGACCAATGTGATAGCCTTCAGTGGGTCAAACATGTGTGTACATGGCTCCATAAACTTGGGTTGAACCATTATTGGGAAGTGCCTGCTTTATTGACTCCGCCCTCAAAAAAAATACTGAAAACAACATTTTGGGCATATATATAAAACTGTGTCTCCCACAATTCAGATATTGGTAGATTAACATATCAGTTCCTTCTTACAAAATCTCTCCCATCCTTTGAGCAATTTCTGGATGAAATCCAACCTCAGTTGGCAAAATCACTGTACATAAAGTTTCGCTATGGTGTCCTGCAAGTCAAATCCAATACAGTAAAATGGGGTCGGAGAAATGGTGACGACAATGAAGCTCACTGCCTTTTATGTCAACCCAATGTACAAGAAAAGAATTACCATATACTATTCTTCTGCCCAGCATATGCTATCCCAAGGCGAAAATGGATTAAACCCATTTGTCGCAACCTGGGAATCAGGTCTTGTTCTGATGCGACAAGAATACTAAAAAAATGATACTTCACAGAGAAAAAAAAGGCATGAACTTTTAAAATCGAAACTTTTCTTTATATATGTTGTTCTAAATATATACTTGCACTTTCTTGCACTTGCACTTTATACTTGTCTAGTATTCAAGTAGAAAGCCCCTGATACTCATATGCAATTTCTTGTACAAGCTACATGCTGCCTAAAGTACTTATATGCACAATTATAGCATTTGCACTTTATTTGTTGACCAGAATCTATGAAGAAAGCTCTAAAACATTTAAAATTCCCTCTATGTTTTAATTGTATTGAATAGTAAGCTTAGCATTTAATTGTACCTTATTTGATTCATTGATTGGCTAGTACTTTTATCATTTTAACATAAATGAAAATTTTTAATATTTTTGCAATTGTCTAAAGATGTAATCAGTGAATGATCCCCAATTAAATTGTGCTTCAAACTGTGCTTATTAATATGTATGAACTGTTTTTATCTTGTATCTTTCATGGGGTTTTTTTTAAACCGAATAAAGACTATTGAGAATTACATATCAATATTCATAATAACCACTAAGCAATTACTTCCAATTACATTGCTATTTTCTTCATAACAAATACAAAAAGAAAAGTGCAGAAACAAGCAAGAGAACTGCAGAAAGAGGAAGAAAGGTGCTGAAAGAGGAAGAAAGGTGCAGAAAGAGAAAGAAAGTTGCAAAAAGAGGCAAGATAAGTGCAGAAAGAAGCAACAGAGGTACAGAAAGAGGCAAGAGAAGTGCAGAAAGAGGCAACAGAGGTGCAGAAAGAGAGAAGAGAGGTGCAGAAATAGGCAGGATGGGTGCAAAAAGAGGCAAGAGAAGTGCAGAAACAGTCAACAGAGGTGCAGAAAGAGGAAAGAGGAGTGCAGAAAGAGGCAAGACAGGTACAAAAAGAGGCAAGAGAAGTGTAGAAAGAGGAAGAAAGGTGCAAAAAGAAGCAAGAGAAGTAGAGAAAGAGGCAATAGAAGTGCAGAAAGAGGATGAGAGATGCAGAAAGAAGCACGATAAATGTAGAAAGAGGCAAGAGAAATACAGAAAAAGGAAGAAAAGTGCAGAAAAAAGCAAGAGAAGTGTAGAAAGAAACAAGAGATGTCAAGAAAGAAGCAAGAGAAGTGATGAAAGGTTCAGAAACAGACAAGAGAAGTGCAGAATGAGGCAAGAGAGGTGCAGAAACAGGCAACAGAGATGCAGAAACAGGCAAGAGAGGTGCAGAAACAGGCAAGCAAAATGCAGAAAGAGGCAAGAGGGGTGCAGAAAGAGGCAAGAGAGATGCAGAAAGAAGCAAGAGAGGTACAGAAAGAGGCAGGAGAAGTGCAGAAACAGGCAAGAGAGGTGCAGAAAGAGGCACGCAAAATGCAGAAAGAGGCAAGAGAGGTGCAGAAAGAGACAAGAGAGGTACAGAAACAGACAAGAGAAGTGCAGAATGAGGCAAGAGAGGTGCAGAAACAGGTAATAGAGATGCAGAAATAGGGAAGAGGGGTGCAGAAAGAGGTAAGAGCAATGCAGAAAGAAGCAAGAGAGGTGCAGAAAGAAACAACAGAAGTGCAGAAAGAAGCAACAGAAGTGCAGAAAGAGGCAAGAGATGTGCAGAAACAAATGAGAGAAGTCCATAAAGAGGCAAGAGAGGTGCAGAAAGAGGCAAGAGGGGTGCAGAAAGAGGCAAAAGAGGTGCAGAAAGAAGCAACAGAGGTACAGAAAGAGGCAAGAGAAGTACAGAAAGAGGCAAGACGGGTGCGAAACAAGCAAGAGAAGTACAGAAACAGGCAACAGAGGTGCAGAAATAGGGAAGAGGAGTGCAGAAAGAGGCAAGAGAGGTGCAGAAAGAAGTTAGAGTTGCAGAAAGAGGCTAGAAAAGGGTAGACAGAGGAAGAAAGGTACAGAAAGAAGCAACAGAGGTACAAAAAGAGGCAAGAGATGTGCAGAAACAAACAAGAGAAGTCCATAAAGAGGCAAGAGATGTACAGAAAGAGGCAACAGAGGTGTAGATACAGGGAAGAGGAGTGCAGAAAGAGGCAAGAAAGGTGCAGAAAGAAGCGAGAGGTGCAGAAAGAAACAACAGAAGTGCAGAAAGAAGCAACAGAAGTGCAGAAAGAGGCAAGAGATGTGCAGAAACAAACAAGAGAAGTCCATAAAGAGGCAATAGAGGTGCAGAAAGAGGCAAGAGGGATGCAGAAAGAAGCAAAAGAGGTGCAGAAAGAAGCAACAGAGGTACAGAAAGAGGCAAGAGAAGTACAGAAAGAGGCACGACGGGTGCCGAAACAAGCAAGAGAAGTACAGAAACAGGCAACAGAGGTGTAGAAACAGGGAAGAGGAGTGCAGAAAGAGGCAAGAGAGGTGCAGAAAGAAGTGAGAGGTGCTGAAAGAAACAACAGAAGTGCAGAAAGAAGCAACAGAAGTGCAGAAAGAGGCAAGAGATGTGCAGAAACAAACAAGAGAAGTCCATAAAGAGGCAAGAGAGGTGCAGAAAGAGGCAAGAGGGGTGCAGAAAGAGGCAAAAGAGGTGCAGAAAGAAGCAACAGACGTACAGAAAGAGGCAAGAGAAGTACAGAGAGAGGCAAGACGGGTGCCGAAACAAGCAAGAGAAGTACAGAAACAGGCAACAGAGGTGTAGAAACAGGGAAGAGGAGTGCAGAAAGAGGCAAGAGAGGTGCAGAAAGAAGTGAGAGGTGCAGAAAGAGGCTAGAGAAGGGTAGAAAGAGGAAGAAAGGTACAGAAAGAAGAAAGAGAGGTGAAGAAAGAAGCAAGAGAAGTGATGAAAGAGACAAGAGAGTGTAGAAAGAAATAAGAGAGGTAAAGAAAAAAGCAAGAGAGGTGCAGGAAGAAGCAAGAGAGGTACAGAAAGAGGCAAGTGATGTGCAGAAAGAGGCAAGAGAGGTGCAGAAAGATACAAGAGAGGTGCGGAAACAGGCAACAGTGGTGTAGAAACTGGGAAGAAGGGTGCAGAAAGAGGCAAGAGGGGTGCAGAGAGAGGCAAGAGGGGTGCAGAAAGAAGTGAGAGAGGTGCAAAAAAACAAAAAAAGTGCAGAAAGAAGCAACAGAAGAGCGGAAAGAGATAAGTGAGGTGCAGAAAGAGACAAAAGGGGTACAGAAAGAGGCAATAGGGGTGCAGTAAGAAGCAAAAGAGGTGCAGAAACAGGCAAGAGAAGTGCAGAAAAAGCAAGAGAGGTGCAGAAAAAGGCAAGAGAGGTGCAGAAAGAGAGAAGAGTGGTCCAGAAACAGGCAAAAGAGGTGCAGAAAGAGGCAAGAGACGTGCAGAAAGAAGCAAGAGAGGTGCAAAAAAACAAGAGAAGTGCAGAAAGAAGCAACAGAGGTGCAGAAAGAGACAAGAGTGGTGCAGAAAGAGGCAAGAGAAGTGCAGAAAGAAGCAACAGAGGTGCATGAAGTTGCAAGATAAGTACAGAAAGAGACAACAGAGGTACAAAAAGAGGCAAGAGAGGTGCAGAAAGAGGGAAGAGGAGTGCAGAGAGAGGAAATAGGGGTGCAGAAAGAAGCAAGAGAGGTGCAGAAAGAGGCAAGAGATGTGCAGAAACAAACAAGAGAAGTCCATAAAGAGGCAATAGAGGTGCAGAAAAAGGCAAGAGGGATGCAGAAAGAGGCAAAAGAGGTGCAGAAAGAAGCAACAGAGGTACTGAAAGAGGCAAGAGAAGTACAGAAAGAGGCACGACGGGTGCCGAAACAAGCAAGAGAAGTACAGAAACAGGCAACAGAGGTGCAGAAATAGGGAAGAGGAGTGCAGAAAGAGGCAAGAGAGGTGCAGAAAGAAGTGAGAGGTGCAGAAAGAGGCTAGAAAAGGGTAGAAAGAGGAAGGAAGGTACAGAAAGAAGCAACAGAGGTACAAAAAGAGGCAAGAGATGTGCAGAAACAAACAAGAGAAGTCCATAAAGAGGCAAGAGAGGTACAGAAAGAGGCAACAGAGGTGTAGATACAGGGAAGAAGAGTGCAGAAAGAGGCAAGAGAGGTGCAGAAAGAAGTGAGAGGTGCAGAAAGAAACAACAGAAGTGCAGAAAGAAGCAACAGAAGTGCAGAAAGAGGCAAGAGATGTGCAGAAACAAACAAGAGAAGTCCATAAAGAGGCAATAGAGGTGCAGAAAGAGGCAAGAGGGATGCAGAAAGAGGCAAAAGAGGTGCAGAAAGAAGCAACAGAGGTACAGAAAGAGGCAAGAGAAGTACAGAAAGAGGCACGACGGGTGCCGAAACAAGCAAGAGAAGTACAGAAACAGGCAACAGAGGTGTAGAAACAGGGAAGAGGAGTGCAGAAAGAGGCAAGAGAGGTGCAGAAAGAAGTGAGAGGTGCAGAAAGAAACAACAGAAGTGCAGAAAGAAGCAACAGAAGTGCAGAAAGAGGCGAGATGTGCAGAAACAAACAAGAGAAGTCCATAAAGAGGCAAGAGAGGTGCAGAAAGAGGCAAGAGGGATGCAGAAAGAGGCAAAAGAGGTGAAGAAAGAAGCAACAGACGTACAGAAAGAGGCAAGAGAAGTACAGAGAGAGGCAAGACGGGTGCCGAAACAAGCAAGAGAAGTACAGAAACAGGCAACAGAGGTGTAGAAACAGGGAAGAGGAGTGCAGAAAGAGGCAAGAGAGGTGCAGAAAGAAGTGAGAGGTGCAGAAAGAGGCTAGAGAAGGGTAGAAAGAGGAAGACAGGTACAGAAAGAAGAAAGAGAGGTGAAGAAAGAAGCAAGAGAAGTGATGAAAGAGACAAGAGAGTGTAGAAAGAAATAAGAGAGGTAAAGAAAAAAGCAAGAGAGGTGCAGGAAGAAGCAAGAGAGGTACAGAAAGAGGCAAGTGATGTGCAGAAAGAGGCAAGAGAGGTGCAGAAAGATACAAGAGAGGTGCGGAAACAGGCAAGAGAAGTACAGAAAGTGGCAAGAGAGATGCAGAAGCAGGCAACAGTGGTGTAGAAACTGGGAAGAAGGGTGCAGAAAGAGGCAAGAGAGGTGCAGAGAGAGGCAAGAGGGGTGCAGAAAGAAGTGAGAGAGGTGCAAAAAAACAAAAAAGTGCAGAAAGAAGCAACAGAAGAGCGGAAAGAGATAAGTGAGGTGCAGAAAGAGACAAAAGGGGTACAGAAAGAGGCAATAGGGGTGCAGTAAGAAGCAACAGAGGTGCAGAAACAGGCAAGAGAAGTGCAGAAAAAGCAAGAGAGGTGCAGAAAAAGGCAAGAGAGGTGCAGAAAGAGAGAAGAGTGTCCAGAAACAGGCAAAAGAGGTGCAGAAAGAGGCAAGAGACGTGCAGAAAGAAGCAAGAGAGGTGCAAAAAAACAAGAGAAGTGCAGAAAGAAGCAACAGAGGTGCAGAAAGAGACAAGAGTGGTGCAGAAAGAGGCAAGAGAAGTGCAGAAAGAAGCAACAGAGGTGCATGAAGTTGCAAGATAAGTACAGAAAGAGACAACAGAGGTACAAAAAGAGGCAAGAGAGGTGCAGAAAGAGGGAAGAGGAGTGCAGAGAGAGGAAATAGGGGTGCAGAAAGAAGCAAGAGAGGTGCAGAAAGAGGCAAGAGATGTGCAGAAACAAACAAGAGAAGTCCATAAAGAGGCAATAGAGGTGCAGAAAGAGGCAAGAGGGATGCAGAAAGAGGCAAAAGAGGTGCAGAAAGAAGCAACAGAGGTACAGAAAGAGGCAAGAGAAGTACAGAAAGAGGCACGACGGGTGCCGAAACAAGCAAGAGAAGTACAGAAACAGGCAACAGAGGTGCAGAAATAGGGAAGAGGAGTGCAGAAAGAGGCAAGAGAGGTGCAGAAAGAAGTGAGAGGTGCAGAAAGAGGCTAGAAAAGGGTAGAAAGAGGAAGGAAGGTACAGAAAGAAGCAACAGAGGTACAAAAAGAGGCAAGAGATGTGCAGAAACAAACAAGAGAAGTCCATAAAGAGGCAAGAGAGGTACAGAAAGAGGCAACAGAGGTGTAGATACAGGGAAGAGGAGTGCAGAAAGAGGCAAGAAAGGTGCAGAAAGAAGTGAGAGGTGCAGAAAGAAACAACAGAAGTGCAGAAAGAAGCAACAGAAGTGCAGAAAGAGGCAAGAGATGTGCAGAAACAAACAAGAGAAGTCCATAAAGAGGCAATAGAGGTGCAGAAAGAGGCAAGAGGGATGCAGAAAGAGGCAAAAGAGGTGCAGAAAGAAGCAACAGAGGTACAGAAAGAGGCAAGAGAAGTACAGAAAGAGGCACGACGGGTGCCGAAACAAGCAAGAGAAGTACAGAAACAGGCAACAGAGGTGTAGAAACAGGGAAGAGGAGTGCAGAAAGAGGCAAGAGAGGTGCAGAAAGAAGTGAGAGGTGCTGAAAGAAACAACAGAAGTGCAGAAAGAAGCAACAGAAGTGCAGAAAGAGGCAAGAGATGTGCAGAAACAAACAAGAGAAGTCCATAAAGAGGCAAGAGAGGTGCAGAAAGAGGCAAGAGGGGTGCAGAAAGAGGCAAAAGAGGTGCAGAAAGAAGCAACAGACGTACAGAAAGAGGCAAGAGAAGTACAGAGAGAGGCAAGACGAGGTGCCGAAACAAGCAAGAGAAGTACAGAAACAGGCAACAGAGGTGTAGAAACAGGGAAGAGGAGTGCAGAAAGAGGCAAGAGAGGTGCAGAAAGAAGTGAGAGGTGCAGAAAGAGGCTAGAGAAGGGTAGAAAGAGGAAGAAAGGTACAGAAAGAAGAAAGAGAGGTGAAGAAAGAAGCAAGAGAAGTGATGAAAGAGACAAGAGAGTGTAGAAAGAAATAAGAGAGGTAAAGAAAAAAGCAAGAGAGGTGCAGGAAGAAGCAAGAGAGGTACAGAAAGAGGCAAGTGATGTGCAGAAAGAGGCAAGAGAGGTGCAGAAAGATACAAGAGAGGTGCGGAAACAGGCAACAGTGGTGTAGAAACTGGGAAGAAGGGTGCAGAAAGAGGCAAGAGGGGTGCAGAGAGAGGCAAGAGGGGTGCAGAAAGAAGTGAGAGAGGTGCAAAAAAACAAAAAAAGTGCAGAAAGAAGCAACAGAAGAGCGGAAAGAGATAAGTGAGGTGCAGAAAGTGACAAAAGGGGTACAGAAAGAGGCAATAGGGGTGCAGTAAGAAGCAAAAGAGGTGCAGAAACAGGCAAGAGAAGTGCAGAAAAAGCAAGAGAGGTGCAGAAAAAGGCAAGAGAGGTGCAGAAAGAGAGAAGAGTGGTCCAGAAACAGGCAAAGAGGTGCAGAAAGAGGCAAGAGACGTGCAGAAAGAAGCAAGAGAGGTGCAAAAAAACAAGAGAAGTGCAGAAAGAAGCAACAGAGGTGCAGAAAGAGACAAGAGTGGTGCAGAAAGAGGCAAGAGAAGTGCAGAAAGAAGCAACAGAGGTGCATGAAGTTGCAAGATAAGTACAGAAAGAGACAACAGAGGTACAAAAAGAGGCAAGAGAGGTGCAGAAAGAGGGAAGAGGAGTGCAGAGAGAGAAATAGGGGTGCAGAAAGAAGCAAGAGAGGTGCAGAAAGAGGCAAGAGATGTGCAGAAACAAACAAGAGAAGTCCATAAAGAGGCAATAGAGGTGCAGAAAAAGGCAAGAGGGATGCAGAAAGAGGCAAAAGAGGTGCAGAAAGAAGCAACAGAGGTACTGAAAGAGGCAAGAGAAGTACAGAAAGAGGCACGACGGGTGCCAGAAACAAGCAAGAGAAGTACAGAAACAGGCAACAGAGGTGCAGAAATAGGGAAGAGGAGTGCAGAAAGAGGCAAGAGAGGTGCAGAAAGAAGTAGAGAGGTGCAGAAAGAGGCTAGAAAAGGGTAGAAAGAGGAAGGAAGGTACAGAAAGAAGCAACAGAGGTACAAAAAGAGGCAAGAGATGTGCAGAAACAAACAAAGAGAAGTCCATAAAGAGGCAAGAGAGGTACAGAAAGAGGCAACAGAGGTGTAGATACAGGGAAGAAGAGTGCAGAAAGAGGCAAGAGAGGTGCAGAAAGAAGTGAGAGGTGCAGAAAGAAACAACAGAAGTGCAGAAAGAAGCAACAGAAGTGCAGAAAGAGGCAAGAGATGTGCAGAAACAAACAAGAGAAGTCCATAAAGAGGCAATAGAGGTGCAGAAAGAGGCAAGAGGGATGCAGAAAGAGGCAAAAGAGGTGCAGAAAGAAGCAACAGAGGTACAGAAAGAGGCAAGAGAAGTACAGAAAGAGGCACGACGAGTGCCGAAACAAGCAAGAGAAGTACAGAAACAGGCAACAGAGGTGTAGAAACAGGGAAGAGGGAGTGCAGAAAGAGGCAAGAGAGGTGCAGAAAGAAGTGAGAGGTGCAGAAAGAAACAACAGAAGTGCAGAAAGAAGCAACAGAAGTGCAGAAAGAGGCAAGAGATGTGCAGAAACAAACAAGAGAAGTCCATAAAGAGGCAAGAGAGGTGCAGAAAGAGGCAAGAGGGATGCAGAAAGAGGCAAAAGAGGTGCAGAAAGAAGCAACAGACGTACAGAAAGAGGCAAGAGAAGTACAGAGAGAGGCAAGACGGGTGCCGAAACAAGCAAGAGAAGTACAGAAACAGGCAACAGAGGTGTAGAAACAGGGAAGAGGAGTGCAGAAAGAGGCAAGAGAGGTGCAGAAAGAAGTGAGAGGTGCAGAAAGAGGCTAGAGAAGGGTAGAAAGAGGAAGACAGGTACAGAAAGAAGAAAGAGAGGTGAAGAAAGAAGCAAGAGAAGTGATGAAAGAGACAAGAGAGTGTAGAAAGAAATAAGAGAGGTAAAGAAAAAAGCAAGAGAGGTGCAGGAAGAAGCAAGAGAGGTACAGAAAGAGGCAAGTGATGTGCAGAAAGAGGCAAGAGAGGTGCAGAAAGATACAAGAGAGGTGCGGAAACAGGCAAGAGAAGTACAGAAAGTGGCAAAGAGAGATGCAGAAGCAGGCAACAGTGGTGTAGAAACTGGGAAGAAGGGTGCAGAAAGAGGCAAGAGGGGTGCAGAGAGAGGCAAGAGGGGTGCAGAAAGAAGTGAGAGAGGTGCAAAAAAACAAAAAAGTGCAGAAAGAAGCAACAGAAGAGCGGAAAGAGATAAGTGAGGTGCAGAAAGAGACAAAAGGGGTACAGAAAGAGGCAATAGGGGTGCAGTAAGAAGCAACAGAGGTGCAGAAACAGGCAAGAGAAGTGCAGAAAAAGCAAGAGAGGTGCAGAAAAAGGCAAGAGAGGTGCAGAAAGAGAGAAGAGTGTCCAGAAACAGGCAAAAGAGGTGCAGAAAGAGGCAAGAGACGTGCAGAAAGAAGCAAGAGAGGTGCAAAAAACAAGAGAAGTGCAGAAAGAAGCAACAGAGGTGCAGAAAGAGACAAGAGTGGTGCAGAAAGAGGCAAGAGAAGTGCAGAAAGAAGCAACAGAGGTGCATGAAGTTGCAAGATAAGTACAGAAAGAGACAACAGAGGTACAAAAAGAGGCAAGAGAGGTGCAGAAAGAGGGAAGAGGAGTGCAGAGAGAGGAAATAGGGGTGCAGAAAGAAGCAAGAGAGGTGCAGAAAGAAGCAAGAGAAGTGCAGAAAGAAGCAACAGAGGTGCAGAAAGAGGCAAGATAACTGCACAAAAAAGCAACAAAGGTGCAGAAAGAGGCAAGACAAGTACAGAAAGAAGCTAGAGAAGTCCATGAAAGAAAAAGAAAGATGCAGAAAGAGGAAGAAAGGCGCCTAAGTAATTAAATAAGTGCATGGGTAGTGGTTTAGTGATTGTATGAGTGCATGGGTAGTGCTGGCGTGACTGCATCAATGCATGGAATTGCCAGAGAGAATGAAAAAGTGCATGCGTAGTACCTTGGTGATGAAATGAGACCATGCATAGTGCCTGAGTGAATGGTTGCGTGCAAGCATAGTGCTTGAATTATTGGATAAATTCATGGGCAGTACCGTGGGGACTGGATGAGTGCAAGATTAGTGTCTGCATCATTGGATAAGTACATGGGTATGCATACTGCCTGATTGAAAGAATGAGTGCAAGGATAGTGCCTGAATGATTGCATGAGTGCATGGGTAGTGCCCGAGTCATTGAACAAGTGCATGGGAAGTGCCTGGGTGATTGTATAAGTGCATGGGTAGTACCTGAGAGAATAAAACAGAGGCAAGAGAGGTGCAGAAAGAGTCCAGAGAAGTGCAGAAAGAAGCATTTATGCATGTGTCTATGCCTTTTGATAGTGACATGATACATAACAAGAAACATACAAAAAGTTCAATACCTCTCTTTCAGACCACATGCTCTCTAAAATTATATACAAGAAAGTGTATGTATTCCTTTCTGCTCATAAAACAGTGCACATGGGTATTGAATAGTCTATTTGAGGGGCTCTATAACACCTACATATGTAAGACAGGTCTGCCTGTGCAAGCAAATGACAGAGCAGAACTGAGAACATTTCTCCTTCTCTAGGAGAAGCTACCAGATTTCTAAGCTAGCATCTTCAGATGTATAACACATGTGAGAATACATGTACAAGTAGAGAATTACCTCAGTTACGAGAGCACGCAGACCTTTAAACTTCACAGATTTCACTTCCCATTTGAGTACAGAAAGAGGCGGAGAAGTACAGAAAGAGGAAAGAGAAGTGTAGAAAAAACAAGAGAGGTGCAGAAAGATAAGAAATGTGCAGAAAGACACAAGAGAAGTGCAGAAAGAGGCAAGAGAAGTACAGAAAAACGCAAGAGAAGTACACAAATAATCAAGTGAAGTGCAGAAATAAGCAAGAGAGGTGCAGAAAGAAGCAAGAGAGGTACAGAAAGAAGCAAAAAAGTACAGAGAGAACCAAGAGAAGTGCAGAAAGAAACAAGAGAGGTGAAGAAAAAGCAAGAGAAGTGATGAAAGAGACAAGAGAGTTGCAGAACGAAACAAGAAAGGTGCAGAAAAAAGTAAGAGAGGTGCAGAAAGAACCAAGACAGATCAGAAATGGGCAAATGAGGGGCAGAGAGAGGCAAGAGAAAAGCAGAAAGAGGTAAGAGAGGTGCAGAAACAGGCACCAGAGGTGCAGAAAGAGGGAAGAGGGGTGCAGAAAGAAGCAAGAGGGGTGCAGAAAGAGGCAAGAGAAGTTCAGAAAGAGGCAAGAGAGGTACAGAAAGAGGCAAGAGAAGTGCAGAAAGAGGCAAGAGATGTGCAGAAACAAACAAGAGAAGTCCATAAAGAGGCAATAGAGGTGCAGAAAGAGGCAAGAGGGATGCAGAAAGAGGTAAAAGAGGTGCAGAAAGAAGCAACAGAGGTACAGAAAGAGGCAAGAGAAGTACAGAAAGAGGCACGACGGGTGCCGAAACAAGCAAGAGAAGTACAGAAACAGGCAACAGAGGTGTAGAAACAGGGAAGAGGAGTGCAGAAAGAGGCAAGAGAGGTGCAGAAAGAAGTGAGAGGTGCAGAAAGAAACAACAGAAGTGCAGAAAGAAGCAACAGAAGTGCAGAAAGAGGCAAGAGATGTGCAGAAACAAACAAGAGAAGTCCATAAAGAGGCAAGAGAGGTGCAGAAAGAGGCAAGAGGGATGCAGAAAGAGGCAAAAGAGGTGCAGAAAGAAGCAACAGACGTACAGAAAGAGGCAAGAGAAGTACAGAGAGAGGCAAGACGGGTGCCGAAACAAGCAAGAGAAGTACAGAAACAGGCAACAGAGGTGTAGAAACAGGGAAGAGGAGTGCAGAAAGAGGCAAGAGAGGTGCAGAAAGAAGTGAGAGGTGCAGAAAGAGGCTAGAGAAGGGTAGAAAGAGGAAGACAGGTACAGAAAGAAGAAAGAGAGGTGAAGAAAGAAGCAAGAGAAGTGATGAAAGAGACAAGAGAGTGTAGAAAGAAATAAGAGAGGTAAAGAAAAAAGCAAGAGAGGTGCAGGAAGAAGCAAGAGAGGTACAGAAAGAGGCAAGTGATGTGCAGAAAGAGGCAAGAGAGGTGCAGAAAGATACAAGAGAGGTGCGGAAACAGGCAAGAGAAGTACAGAAAGTGGCAAGAGAGATGCAGAAGCAGGCAACAGTGGTGTAGAAACTGGGAAGAAGGGTGCAGAAAGAGGCAAGAGGGGTGCAGAGAGAGGCAAGAGGGGTGCAGAAAGAAGTGAGAGAGGTGCAAAAAAACAAAAAAGTGCAGAAAGAAGCAACAGAAGAGCGGAAAGAGATAAGTGAGGTGCAGAAAGAGACAAAAGGGGTACAGAAAGAGGCAATAGGGGTGCAGTAAGAAGCAACAGAGGTGCAGAAACAGGCAAGAGAAGTGCAGAAAAAGCAAGAGAGGTGCAGAAAAAGGCAAGAGAGGTGCAGAAAGAGAGAAGAGTGTCCAGAAACAGGCAAAAGAGGTGCAGAAAGAGGCAAGAGACGTGCAGAAAGAAGCAAGAGAGGTGCAAAAAAACAAGAGAAGTGCAGAAAGAAGCAACAGAGGTGCAGAAAGAGACAAGAGTGGTGCAGAAAGAGGCAAGAGAAGTGCAGAAAGAAGCAACAGAGGTGCATGAAGTTGCAAGATAAGTACAGAAAGAGACAACAGAGGTACAAAAAGAGGCAAGAGAGGTGCAGAAAGAGGGAAGAGGAGTGCAGAGAGAGGAAATAGGGGTGCAGAAAGAAGCAAGAGAGGTGCAGAAAGAAGCAAGAGAAGTGCAGAAAGAAGCAACAGAGGTGCAGAAAGAGGCAAGATAACTGCACAAAAAAGCAACAAAGGTGCAGAAAGAGGCAAGACAAGTACAGAAAGAAGCAAGAGAAGTCCATGAAAGAAAAAGAAAGATGCAGAAAGAGGAAGAAAGGCGCCTAAGTAATTAAATAAGTGCATGGGTAGTGGTTTAGTGATTGTATGAGTGCATGGGTAGTGCTGGCGTGACTGCATCAATGCATGGGAATTGCCAGAGAGAATGAAAAAGTGCATGCGTAGTACCTTGGTGATGAAATGAGACCATGCATAGTGCCTGAGTGAATGGTTGCGTGCAAGCATAGTGCTTGAATTATTGGATAAATTCATGGGCAGTACTGTGGGGACTGGATGAGTGCAAGATTAGTGTCTGCATCATTGGATAAGTACATGGGTATGCATACTGCCTGATTGAAAGAATGAGTGCAAGGATAGTGCCTGAATGATTGCATGAGTGCATGGGTAGTGCCCGAGTCATTGAACAAGTGCATGGGAAGTGCCTGGGTGATTGTATAAGTGCATGGGTAGTACCTGAGAGAATAAAAAGAGGCAAGAGAGGTGCAGAAAGAGGCCAGAGAAGTGCAGAAAGAAGCATTTATGCATGTGTCTATGCCTTTTGATAGTGACATGATACATAACAAGAAACATACAAAAAGTTCAATACCTCTCTTCAGACCACATGCTCTCTAAAATTATATACAAGAAAGTGTATGTATTCCTTTCTGCTCATAAAACAGTGCACATGGGTATTGAATAGTCTATTTGAGGGGCTCTATAACACCTACATATGTAAGACAGGTCTGCCTGTGCAAGCAAATGACAGAGCAGAACTGAGAACATTTCTCCTTCTCTAGGAGAAGCTACCAGATTTCTAAGCTAGCATCTTCAGATGTATAACACATGTGAGAATACATGTACAAGTAGAGAATTACCTCAGTTACGAGAGCACGCAGACCTTTAAACTTCACAGATTTCACTTCCCATTTGAGTACAGAAAGAGGCGGAGAAGTACAGAAAGAGGAAAGAGAAGTGTAGAAAAAACAAGAGAGGTGCAGAAAGATAAGAAATGTGCAGAAAGACACAAGAGAAGTGCAGAAAGAGGCAAGAGAAGTACAGAAAAACGCAAGAGAAGTACACAAAAAATCAAGTGAAGTGCAGAAAGAAGCAAGAGAGGTGCAGAAAGAAGCAAGAGAGGTACAGAAAGAAGCAAAAAAAGTACAGAGAGAACCAAGAGAAGTGCAGAAAGAAACAAGAGAGGTGAAGAAAAAAGCAAGAGAAGTGATGAAAGAGACAAGAGAGTTGCAGAACGAAACAAGAAAGGTGCAGAAAAAAGTAAGAGAGGTGCAGAAAGAACCAAGACAGATCAGAAATGGGCAAATGAGGGGCAGAGAGAGGCAAGAGAAATGCAGAAAGAGGTAAGAGAGGTGCAGAAACAGGCACCAGAGGTGCAGAAAGAGGGAAGAGGGGTGCAGAAAGAAGCAAGAGGGATGCAGAAAGAAGCAAGAGGGGTGCAGAAAGAGGCAAGAGAAGTTCAGAAAGAGGCAAGAGAGGTACAGAAAGAGGCAAGAGAAGTGCAGAAAGAGGCAAGAGATGTGCAGAAACAAACAAGAGAAGTCCATAAAGAGGCAATAGGGGTGCAGAAAGAGGCAAGAGGGATGCAGAAAGAGGTAAAAGAGGTGCAGAAAGAAGCAACAGAGGTACAGAAAGAGGCAAGAGAAGTACAGAAAGAGGCACGACGGGTGCCGAAACAAGCAAGAGAAGTACAGAAACAGGCAACAGAGGTGTAGAAACAGGGAAGAGGAGTGCAGAAAGAGGCAAGAGAGGTGCAGAAAGAAGTGAGAGGTGCAGAAAGAAACAACAGAAGTGCAGAAAGAAGCAACAGAAGTGCAGAAAGAGGCAAGAGATGTGCAGAAACAAACAAGAGAAGTCCATAAAGAGGCAAGAGAGGTGCAGAAAGAGGCAAGAGGGATGCAGAAAGAGGCAAAAGAGGTGCAGAAAGAAGCAACAGACGTACAGAAAGAGGCAAGAGAAGTACAGAGAGAGGCAAGACGGGTGCCGAAACAAGCAAGAGAAGTACAGAAACAGGCAACAGAGGTGTAGAAACAGGGAAGAGGAGTGCAGAAAGAGGCAAGAGAGGTGCAGAAAGAAGTGAGAGGTGCAGAAAGAGGCTAGAGAAGGGTAGAAAGAGGAAGACAGGTACAGAAAGAAGAAAGAGAGGTGAAGAAAGAAGCAAGAGAAGTGATGAAAGAGACAAGAGAGTGTAGAAAGAAATAAGAGAGGTAAAGAAAAAAGCAAGAGAGGTGCAGGAAGAAGCAAGAGAGGTACAGAAAGAGGCAAGTGATGTGCAGAAAGAGGCAAGAGAGGTGCAGAAAGATACAAGAGAGGTGCGGAAACAGGCAAGAGAAGTACAGAAAGTGGCAAGAGAGCTGCAGAAGCAGGCAACAGTGGTGTAGAAACTGGGAAGAAGGGTGCAGAAAGAGGCAAGAGGTGTGCAGAGAGAGGCAAGAGGGGTGCAGAAAGAAGTGAGAGAGGTGCAAAAAAACAAAAAAGTGCAGAAAGAAGCAACAGAAGAGCGGAAAGAGATAAGTGAGGTGCAGAAAGAGACAAAAGGGGTACAGAAAGAGGCAATAGGGGTGCAGTAAGAAGCAACAGAGGTGCAGAAACAGGCAAGAGAAGTGCAGCAAAAGCAAGAGAGGTGCAGAAAAAGGCAAGAGAGGTGCAGAAAGAGAGAAGAGTGTCCAGAAACAGGCAAAAGAGGTGCAGAAAGAGGCAAGAGACGTGCAGAAAGAAGCAAGAGAGGTGCAAAAAACAAGAGAAGTGCAGAAAGAAGCAACAGAGGTGCAGAAAGAGACAAGAGTGGTGCAGAAAGAGGCAAGAGAAGTGCAGAAAGAAGCAACAGAGGTGCATGAAGTTGCAAGATAAGTACAGAAAGAGACAACAGAGGTACAAAAAGAGGCAAGAGAGGTGCAGAAAGAGGGAAGAGGAGTGCAGAGAGAGGAAATAGGGGTGCAGAAAGAAGCAAGAGAGGTGCAGAAAGAGGCAAGAGATGTGCAGAAACAAACAAGAGAAGTCCATAAAGAGGCAAGAGAGGTACAGAAAGAGGCAACAGAGGTGTAGATACAGGGAAGAAGAGTGCAGAAAGAGGCAAGAGAGGTGCAGAAAGAGGCAAGAGAAGTTCAGAAAGAGGCAAGAGAGGTACAGAAAGAGGCAAGAGAAGTGCAGAAAGAGGCAAGAGATGTGCAGAAACAAACAAGAGAAGTCCATAAATAGGCAATAGAGGTGCAGAAAGAGGCAAGAGGGATGCAGAAAGAGGTAAAAGAGGTGCAGAAAGAAGCAACAGAGGTACAGAAAGAGGCAAGAGAAGTACAGAAAGAGGCACGACGGGTGCCGAAACAAGCAAGAGAAGTACAGAAACAGGCAACAGAGGTGTAGAAACAGGGAAGAGGAGTGCAGAAAGAGGCAAGAGAGGTGCAGAAAGAAGTGAGAGGTGCAGAAAGAAACAACAGAAGTGCAGAAAGAAGCAACAGAAGTGCAGAAAGAGGCAAGAGATGTGCAGAAACAAACAAGAGAAGTCCATAAAGAGGCAAGAGAGGTGCAGAAAGAGGCAAGAGGGATGCAGAAAGAGGCAAAAGAGGTGCAGAAAGAAGCAACAGACGTACAGAAAGAGGCAAGAGAAGTACAGAGAGAGGCAAGACGGGTGCCGAAACAAGCAAGAGAAGTACAGAAACAGGCAACAGAGGTGTAGAAACAGGGAAGAGGAGTGCAGAAAGAGGCAAGAGAGGTGCAGAAAGAAGTGAGAGGTGCAGAAAGAGGCTAGAGAAGGGTAGAAAGAGGAAGACAGGTACAGAAAGAAGAAAGAGAGGTGAAGAAAGAAGCAAGAGAAGTGATGAAAGAGACAAGAGAGTGTAGAAAGAAATAAGAGAGGTAAAGAAAAAAGCAAGAGAGGTGCAGGAAGAAGCAAGAGAGGTACAGAAAGAGGCAAGTGATGTGCAGAAAGAGGCAAGAGAGGTGCAGAAAGATACAAGAGAGGTGCGGAAACAGGCAAGAGAAGTACAGAAAGTGGCAAGAGAGATGCAGAAGCAGGCAACAGTGGTGTAGAAACTGGGAAGAAGGGTGCAGAAAGAGGCAAGAGGGGTGCAGAGAGAGGCAAGAGGGGTGCAGAAAGAAGTGAGAGAGGTGCAAAAACAAAAAAGTGCAGAAAGAAGCAACAGAAGAGCGGACAGAGATAAGTGAGGTGCAGAAAGAGACAAAAGGGGTACAGAAAGAGGCAATAGGGGTGCAGTAAGAAGCAACAGAGGTGCAGAAACAGGCAAGAGAAGTGCAGAAAAAGCAAGAGAGGTGCAGAAAAAGGCAAGAGAGGTGCAGAAAGAGAGAAGAGTGTCCAGAAACAGGCAAAAGAGGTGCAGAAAGAGGCAAGAGACGTGCAGAAAGAAGCAAGAGAGGTGCAAAAACAAGAGAAGTGCAGAAAGAAGCAACAGAGGTGCAGAAAGAGACAAGAGTGGTGCAGAAAGAGGCAAGAGAAGTGCAGAAAGAAGCAACAGAGGTGCATGAAGTTGCAAGATAAGTACAGAAAGAGACAACAGAGGTACAAAAAGAGGCAAGAGAGGTGCAGAAAGAGGGAAGAGGAGTGCAGAGAGAGGAAATAGGGGTGCAGAAAGAAGCAAGAGAGGTGCAGAAAGAAGCAAGAGAAGTGCAGAAAGAAGCAACAGAGGTGCAGAAAGAGGCAAGATAACTGCACAAAAAGCAACAAAGGTGCAGAAAGAGGCAAGACAAGTACAGAAAGAAGCTAGAGAAGTCCATGAAAGAAAAAGAAAGATGCAGAAAGAGGAAGAAAGGCGCCTAAGTAATTAAATAAGTGCATGGGTAGTGGTTTAGTGATTGTATGAGTGCATGGGTAGTGCTGGCGTGACTGCATCAATGCATGGGAATTGCCAGAGAGAATGAAAAAGTGCATGCGTAGTACCTTGGTGATGAAATGAGACCATGCATAGTGCCTGAGTGAATGGTTGCGTGCAAGCATAGTGCTTGAATTATTAGATAAATTCATGGGCAGTACCGTGGGGACTGGATGAGTGCAAGATTAGTGTCTGCATCATTGGATAAGTACATGGGTATGCATACTGCCTGATTGAAAGAATGAGTGCAAGGATAGTGCCTGAATGATTGCATGAGTGCATGGGTAGTGCCCGAGTCATTGAACAAGTGCATGGGAAGTGCCTGGGTGATTATATAAGTGCATGGGTAGTACCTGAGAGAATAAAACAGAGGCAAGAGAGGTGCAGAAAGAGGCCAGAGAAGTGCAGAAAGAAGCATTTATGCATGTGTCTATGCCTTTTGATAGTGACATGATACATAACAAGAAACATACAAAAAGTTCAATACCTCTCTTTCAGACCACATGCTCTCTAAAATTATATACAAGAAAGTGTATGTATTCCTTTCTGCTCATAAAACAGTGCACATGGGTATTGAATAGTCTATTTGAGGGGCTCTATAACACCTACATATGTAAGACAGGTCTGCCTGTGCAAGCAAATGACAGAGCAGAACTGAGAACATTTCTCCTTCTCTAGGAGAAGCTACCAGATTTCTAAGCTAGCATCTTCAGATGTATAACACATGTGAGAATACATGTACAAGTAGAGAATTACCTCAGTTACGAGAGCACGCAGACCTTTAAACTTCACAGATTTCACTTCACATTTGAGTACAGAAAGAGGCGGAGAAGTACAGAAAGAGGAAAGAGAAGTGTAGAAAAAACAAGAGAGGTGCAGAAAGACACAAGAGAAGTGCAGAAAGAGGCAAGAGAAGTACAGAAAAACGCAAGAGAAGTACACAAAAAATCCAGAGAAGTGCAGAAAGAAGCAAGAGGGGTGCAGAAAGAATCAAGAGAGGTACAGAAAGAAGCAAAAAAAGTACAGAGAGAACCAAGAGAAGTGCAGAAAGAAACAAGAGAGGTGAAGAAAAAAGCAAGAGAAGTGATGAAAGAGACAAGAGAGTTGCAGAACGAAACAAGAGAGGTGCAGAAAAAAGTAAGAGAGGTGCAGAAAGAACCAAGACAGATCAGAAACAGGCAAATGAGGGGCAGAGAGAGGCAAGAGAGATGCAGAAAGAGTCAAGAGAGGTACAGAATCAGACAAGAGAAATGCAGAAAGAGGCAAGAGAGGTGCAGAAACAGGCACCAGAGGTGCAGAAAGAGGGAAGAGGGGTGCAGAAAGAAGCAAGAGGGATGCAGAAAGAAGCAAGAGGGGTGCAGAAAGAGGCAAGAGAAGTGCAGAAAGAGGCAAGAGAGGTGCAGAAATAGGCAAGACAGGTACAGAAAGAAACAAGACACGTGCAGAAAGAAGCAACAGAGGTGCAGAAAGAGGCAAGAGAGGTGCAGAAAGAGACAAGAGAAGTCCAGAAAGAGGCAAGAGAGGTGCAGAAACAGGCAAGAGAGGTGCAGAAAGATGGAAGAGGGGAGAAGAAAGAGGCAAGAGGGATGCAGAAAGAAGCAAGAGATGAGCAGAAAGAGGGAAGAGAACTGCAGAAACAGGAAAGAGAGGTGCAGAAAGAGGCAAGAGAAGTGCACAAAGAGGCAAGAGAGGTACAGAAAGAGGCAAGGAGGTTCAGAAAGAGGCAAGCCAGGTGCAGAAACAGGCAAGAGATCTGCAGAAAGAGGCAAGAGAGGTGCAGAAACAGGCACCAGAGGTACGGGAAGCGGGGTACAGAAAGAAGCAAGAGGGATGCAGAAAGAAGCAATAGGGGTGCAAAAAGAGGCAAGAGAAGTGCAGAAAGAGGCAAGATAACTGCACAAAAAAAGCAACAAAGGTGCAGAAAGAGGCAAGACAAGTACAGAAAGAAGCAAGAGAAGTCCATGAAAGAAAAAGAAACATGAGGAAAGAGGAAGAAAGGCACCTAAGTAATTAAATAAGTGCATGGGTAGTGGTTTATTGATTGTATGAGTGCATGGGTAGTGCTTGCGTGACTGCATCAATGCATGGGAATTGCCAGAGAGAATGAAAAAGTGCATGTGTAGTACCTTGGTGATGAAATGAGACCATGCATAGTGCCTGAGTGAATGGTTGCGTGCAAGCATAGTGCTTGAATGATTGGATAAATTCATGGGCAGTACCGTGGGGACTGGATGAGTGCAAGATTAGTGTCTGCATCATTGGATAAGTACATGGGTATGCATACTGCCTGATTGAAAGAATGAGTGCAAGGATAGTGCCTGAATGATTGCATGAGTGCATGGGTAGTGCCCGAGTCATTGTACAAGTGCATGGGAAGTGCCTGGGTGATTGTATAAGTGCATGGGTAGTACCTGAGAGAATAAAACAGAGGCAAGAGAGGTGCAGAAAGAGGCCAGAGAAGTGCAGAAAGAAGCATTTATGCATGTGTCTATGCCTTTTGCTAGTGACATGATACATAACAAGAAACATACAAAAAGCTCAATACCTCTGTTTCAGACCACATGCTCTCTAAAATTATATACAAGAAAGTGTATGTATTTCTTTCTGCTCATAAAACAGTGCACATGGGTATTGAATAGTCTATTTGAGGGGCTCTATAACACCTACATATGTAAGACAGGTCTGCCTGTGCAAGGAAATGACAGAGCAGAACTGAGAACATTTCTCCTTCTCTAGGAGAAGCTACCAGATTTTTAAGCTACCATCTTCAGATGTATAACACATGTGAGAATACATGTACAAGTAGACAAATACCTCAGTTACGAGAGCACGCAGACCTTTAAACTTCACAGATTTCACTTCCCATTTGAGTACAGAAAGAGGCGGAGAAGTACAGAAAGAGGTAAGAGAAGTGTAGAAAAACAAGAGAGGTGCAGAAAGATAAGAAATGTGCAGAAAGACACAAGAGAAGTGCAGAAAGAGGCAAGAGAAGTACAGAAAAACGCAAGAGAAGTACACAAAAAATCCAGAGAAGTGCAGAAAGAAGCAAGAGGGGTGCAGAAAGAAGCAAGAGAGGTACAGAAAGAAGCAAAAAAAGTACAGAGAGAACCAAGAGAAGTGCAGAAAGAAACAAGAGAGGTGAAGAAAAAAGCAAGAGAAGTGATGAAAGAGACAAGAGAGTTGCAGAACGAAACAAGAGAGGTGCAGAAAAAAGTAAGAGAGGTGCAGAAAGAACCAAGACAGATCAGAAACGGGCAAATGAGGGGCAGAGAGAGGCAAGAGAGGTGCAGAAAGAGTCAAGAGAGGTGCAGAATCAGACAAGAGAAATGCAGAAAGAGGCACGAGAGGTGCAGAAACAGGCACCAGAGGTGCAGAAAGAGGGAAGAGGGGTGCAGAAAGAAGCAAGAGGGATGCAGAAAGAAGCAAGAGGGGTGCAGAAAGAGGCAAGAGGAGTGCAGAAAGAGGCAAGAGAGGTGCAGAAATAGGCAAGACAGGTACAGAAAGAAACAAGACAAGTGCAGAAAGAAGCAATAGAGGTGCAGAAAGAGGCAAGAGAGGTGCAGAAAGAGACAAGAGAAGTCCAGAAAGAGGCAAGAGAGGTGCAGAAACAGGCAAGAGAGGTGCATAAAGAGGGAAGAGGGGAGATGAAAGAGGCAAGAGGGATGCAGAAAGAAGCAAGAGATGAGCAGAAAGAGGGAAGAGAACTGCAGAAACAGGAAAGAGAGGTGCAGAAAGAGGCAAGAGAAGTGCACAAAGAGGCAAGAGAGGTACAGAAAGAGGCAAGGAGGTACAGAAAGAGGCAAGCCAGGTGCAGAAACAGGCAAGAGATCTGCAGAAAGAGGCAAGAGAGGTGCAGAAACAGGCACCAGAGGTACGGGAAGCGGGGTACAGAAAGAAGCAAGAGGGATGCAGAAAGAAGCAAGAGGGGTGCAAAAAGAGGCAAGAGAAGTGCAGAAAGAGGCAAGAGAGGTGCAGAAAGAGGGAAGAGAAGTGCAGAAAGAGGCAAGAGAGGTGCAGAAATAGACAAGACAAGTACAGAAAGAAACAATACAAGTGCAGAAAGAAGCAACAGAGGTGCAGAAAGAGGCAAGAGAGGTGCAGAAAGAGACAAGAGAAGTCCAGAAAGAGGCAAGAGAGGTGCAGAAACAGGCAGAGAAGTGCAGAAAGAGACAAGAGAGGTGCAGAAACAGGCAACAGAGGTGCAGAAAGAGGTAAGAGGGGCACAGAAAGAAGGAAGAGGGATGCAGAAAGAAGAAAGAGAGGTCCAGAAAGAGGCAAGAGAAGTTCAGAAAGAGGCAAGAGACATGCAGAAAATGTCAAAAGAAGTGCAGAAAGAGGCAAGAGACGTGCAGAAAGTCACAAAAGGGGTGCAGAAAGAAGCAAGACAGCTACAGAAAGAAACAAGAGAAGTGCAGAAAGAAGCAACAGAGGTGCAGAAAGAGGAAAGAGGAGTGAAGAAAGAGGCAAGAGAAGTGCAGAAAGAAGCAACAGAGGTGCAGAAAGAGGCAAGACAAGAGAGGTGCAGATCGATCCAAGAAAGGTGCAGAAAAAGGGAAGAGGGGTACAGAAAGAGGCAAGAGGGGTGCAGAAAGAAGCAACAGAGGTGCAGAAAGAAGCAAGGGAAGTGCAGAAAGAAGCAACAGAGGTGCAGAAAGAGGGAAGAGAGGTGCGGAAAGATGCAAAAGAAGTGCATAAAGAAGCAACAGTGTCATAACAGCTCCATCCCAGCTGCCTTCAGCAGCAGGGGCGGAGCTCCGCTCACATAAAAATCCTCGCCCGGACGGAGGAGCACTTTGCATTCCAGCTCTTGCGAGCGTTTCCTTACTATCCAGGTCACACCAGCACTTCCGGTTCACGGCGGCAGCATCCACCTCTTCTACGCCCAGCTCCTCGCATTGGTAGCTCCTTCTTGTCCCACTCCTTTGCTCTGCTTCCCTCGGTGGGGGCAAAACAAACACAAGAAAACAAAGAATCATTACTAAGGCGGTAACACGCTTGCACTTGTGTGTGTGACAGACATCTGTGAATGAGTAGCAATGCATATACTTATTTGAAGGAATCTTGTGGCTAACATGGGCACCTGCATTTCTTTGCTGGCATATTTCTTGATTGTGCAAAGTCATGGCAGTCAGAATTACGAACTTCTGAAGTAAGGAGGCATATTTTGCTCAGTCCTTCCTGGCAGTAAGAAATCAGTGCAGTCAGCAGTACGAACTCCTGAAGTAAGGAGGCACATTATGCTCAGTCCTTCCTGGCTGTATACACCCATAACAGCCAGCATTATGAACTCCTGAATATTAAGGAGACAAGTTTGGTTTAGGCTGCACCTTTTTGCATATTTTTGTTACCTTATCTCTGACTGATTCAATTGAGTCAGCCTTGATTATTTTTTTGGGGCTAAGAGATATTTTTCTAGGTTACCTTTACTGCTAAGCACTACTTATATTACAATCATTACACACAGTATAATGTACCCTCGGTGATTTTCTTTCTCTGTTCTTTTTATGCAGAATTGTTTGTTGATTCCTGAATACACTTTTATTGGACACTAGTGGAAGAGGGGAACAAGCCAGGTAGACATCCTTGATGAATGAAAAGTGTTTATATATTGTTATGTTGTGTTATATTATACCTTAGAGTAGGTTATTGACAATACTTTGTTTACTGGATCACCGAAGTCACCAGTGACGTATCCTTGCTGCCCAGGTCGTGCGGACGGACCCTCTTCAGCTTTCTCCTCCCCTTGTTTCCGCTCTTAACTCTGCTCACTGGTCCTGCTTTGACTCCGTTGGGCGGATTAAGTGGTAGTGGGAAGTTAGTTGGGACCTATTCCTCAGTCTCCTGTCTCTCGTTCCAATGGAAACATCAGGTGAGCCTTGATAGAGCGCGAAGCCCACGTTGAATTTTCACCTGAACGAGATGAAGGAGCACCACATTACCCTGGCTGACCTTCCACACATGAAGGGAAACCTGCAAAAAGAGACACAAGCTCTTTCATTGAGGGTAGATACGTTACAAAGGGGTGTTACACACGAAACCTCCCGAGGGGCTGCTGGGTAATCTTCTTTGTAATCTTTGTTTTTTTAGCGAATTTCTAGGTTTTTTTATAACGTTAAGTAAGATGCCTATCACAATGGATGGTGGGGGGTTTGTAAGCAGGGCCTGGCCTGGCATTGTGCTGCCCCCACCCAAGCTTGCTACTCTTGCCTCTCCTCCTCCTTGACATCCATTGTCCAAGTCCATGCCCCTGCTCCCTCATTACAGCCCTGTGTGGCCGTTGTTCTGCCACTGGCCTTCCCGCCTTCTCTGAACAGTTAGCTTGCTGCCTCATCCACTTCCTCCCTATCCTCTGTTGTCTGAATCCATGCACTAGCCTCCACCCTCCTGCCATTCATAGTCTGATGTGCTGCCACTGCCCTCCATTTAGCATGATGTCCCAGTCCACTCCTCCTGCCCTCCATTGCCCAATTCTATGCCCCATCATTGACCTCCTGCTTAGCCTCTGTGCTTAGCTTGCTGCCCCTACTCTCCTTCCCCCTGCCCTCCTATGTCTGTGTGCATGCCCCTGATCCATCCTTTCTGCCCACCATGTTCCATGGACCTTCCCCTCCTACCTACTCTGAGTGTTCTGTTGAGCTGTCACTCCCTTCCCACCTACCTAGCATTGTCAGATGTCTGTAACCTCTCCCTGCCACCTTCACCCTGCCTGTCCATGTTCCATGCCCCTATCCCCTTCCTCCTGTCCTCCATGGTCCATTTTACTGCTACACCCTTCTGCCCTCCCTGGTCTGTTGTGCTGCAACTGCTCCTCCTGCCTGCCCCGCGTGGTCTGTTGTGAGGCCCCTTCCTCTGAACTCTCTTGTCTGTGCCCAGCTCCTACCCCTCCCTTCTATCCTCCATGGTCCTTTATGTATGCCATTATAGTCTCACTGTTGCCCTCCATGGTGTGTTGTGCTTCTAGTGCCCATCCTGCCTGACCTCCATGGTCAGCGTGCTGCTCCTGCCCTGCCCCCTTGCCCCCTGTCCTCCGTTTTCCATGTTCAGACCCCTATTCCCTCCCGCCTGGCCTGTCTGTTCCATTGTCATGCCCCTGATACTTCCCTCCTGCCCTTTATGGTCCGTTATGCTGCAGCTTTCTCTCCTGTCTGTCCAGTATGGTCAGCTTGCTGCCATTGCCTCTTTCCCCTCTGTTCTCTGTTGTCCATGTGCATGGTCCTGTCCCCTTCCTATTGCTTTCCATGGTTGTTGTGCTGCACTGCCGTCCCGCATGCCCTGTGTGGTGTATTGTGCTGCTGCAAACCCTGATGCCTGTCCTGTAAGGTCAGTTGGGTGCACCTGTCCATGTCCCTCCTGTCCTCTGTTATCCGAGTCCATGTCCTTACCCCAATTCCTCCTGCCTTCCATGATCCAATGTACCATACTTGCTAACATTTTGAACTTGGCAAGGGGGAGATTTTGAAAAAAAACTGGGGAATTGATTTTCCCCATTGACTTACATTGAAAAAGAGTAGACAAGAGACAGATAAAATAAAGCCCTTTTGGGCTTAAAAACATTGGGCATTTCCTGCCTGAATCGGCTATGTTGGCATGTATGGTTATACTACCACTGCCTCTTCCTTCTGCCCTCAATGGTCTATTATATTGCCACAGGCTCTCTTGCCTGTCCTACATTGTTGGTTTGTTGCCAATGCCCCCTTTCCACTGCCCTCCATGTTGTGCTGCCACTGCCCTTCCTGCCTGCCCAATGTGGTCAAATTGTTGCCTCTGCACCCTCCTACCTGCCTTCAATTTTCCGAGTCCGTGCCCCTGACCTCTGCCTCCCAACAGTATCCTAATGAACAAATAGATTGCTCACATTCTATATTTATTACACAAGTGTTGCACGCCTGACGTCATCTTGATGTAATCAAAACTGTAATACCTAAAGCATTTCCTTTAGAAATTATAGAAATGAGAGGGTCTTATTTGCATAGAAATTATGGTTAGTGCTCTAAAAAAACTAAAATGAGGACATATTTTCTGAGTTCTCAAATAGCGACAAAGCACTTTTAAATTATTTGTTATCTTTATGTTTTTTTATTCAGTTGACCACTTGATTAAATGTTACACTTAGGGGAGAGGATGTGGTGTTACTTCCAGAGCTGCAGACTTTGCAACTGGGGAACCAGGTTGGAGTTTCTGCTTCAGCTCGACATTCTGTGATTCTGGTCAAATCACTTAATCTCCCCATGCCTACAACCAAAATGAATTTGTCCTTGTATGATGTAACCAATGCTCATGTAAAAACTCCAATATTTGACCAGTCTGCACTATATAAAACTGCAAAAAACAAAGAATAAAAAGTGTTTTCCATACTTCTGCCCTTGGGCTATACCTGGGCTACATCTGGGTGATATTTGTGTTAAATTTGGGCTCCATTTTCTCTGGTGGCCATCTTGGGAGACTTCAATTTAATTCAATAAACTTTATTCATTCTGATTTAGAATCATAGATCATAAAAGTGTACATAAAAACAGTAAATCCTCTTTATTAATACAATACAATGAGAATTAATTAAAAACAGTAGGTAAAAACAGGTGTTACAAAGCCTGGCTCGAGCAACTTCAGGTTAACAGAATAGTAAATTCAATGTTTCGCAAGATCAATCTCAAGTACTTTGTTCAAAATACGCAATAAGGGGTCCAAGTAAGATGCAACGCTCCAATACCTGACCAGTATGCACTATATAAAACTACAAAAAACAAAAAATAAAAAGTGTTTTGCACACTTCTGTCATTGGGCTATATGTGGGCTACATCTGGGTGATATTTGTGCTACATTTGGGCTCTTTTGTCTCTGGTGGCAATCTTGGGAGTCTTATTTTTTTATGAAGTTTCCTAATTTAATCATTTACTGCAGTCTCCTCAAATAGGAAATGCTTTCAGTTTTTTACCTAGATTCCATCAAGAAGGCATTCAGATGTGTCACACATTTGCCATAAATTCAGAATGTTAGCACTTTAGTTGCTCATTAGATCACTGTAGTAAAGCTACTGCTCACCACGGAGTTAACTGGAAGTCTGCTGCTGGTATTGAAAGTGCATGTTTCAGTCTGCATGTCAGAATTTTTTAATGAAATAGAAAAGGATTTGAGAAGTCACTCAAAATGTGCCCTAATTTTTCTTTCTGCAGCACTAATCATAATTTCTATGGCAAAATGAACGCCCTCATTTTTTTCCGTTTTAAATTAAATGTTTTAAGTGTTACTAGTTTATTCCAATCAAGATGGCTTCAGGTGTGCCATACTTTTGTCATAAGTAAGACTGTTAGCGCTCTAGTTGTTCTTTAGAACACTCTGGGAAGCTGCAGCAGAACACAAAGGAATCAACTGACAGTCTCTGCCCTTGTTGGATCTACATGTTTTACTGAGAATGTCAGACTTCATTCTCACATGAATGAGAAAGATAATGTGAATTTACAGAAAATATGCTCTCATTTTAGCTTCTGGAGCACCTTCCAAACCTCTATGGGAAAAGCATGAGAAAATAGTTTTCTCTCAAACATGATTCATGATATCCCAGCAGAAGGCTTTTTCACAGGGTAAAATCACCTTAGAACACACCACAATTCCAAAAATTTGTGTGGTACCATCAACAAATGAATTATAATGTAACTAAAGTCTGTTATCACCCTTTATACGTTCTCCTTTTGGTGACCCTCAAAACCTTCCATTCACTACAATGCATTTTAATGGGGTGCTATCATGTATAGTGGTCCCAAGATGGCTGCCAGCACTTCCTGGATGAAGTACTGACAGCCAATCAGATCTCATGATGAGATCTGTGGTTAGGCTCCGCCCAGATATCAATATTTCTTTTTCCTTTAATATTTCAAAAACTACTGAACGGATTTACTCCATTTAAAGCAAAGAGTGCACTCTGGACCAAGAGCTACCTTTCTGCCACATTTGGTGTAATTCCGTTAAGCAGTTCAGGCTGTAGCTGCGACAAATGTTTCCCATGGAAATTAACATGGAAAAAACACGTTTTGGGACCCCCCTTTTTTCTCGGCCCCACTTGACAAATCACCCCAAAACTTTTAAGACAGGAGCTGACCGGAGCAGGCCATTCGTTTTTAAAATGTCGTGACGATTTGTAAAACGGCACTAAAGATATTGGCAAAACAAAAAACGCTTTTTGAATAGAAACAAGGTCCTAACTATAACTACCTACTGGTGACCGCCAGTAGGTATATATATATATATATATATATATATATATATATATATATATATATATATATATATATATATATATATATGTATATATAGATATAGATATAGATATAAATATATTCACAGACAAAAACAAAAGATACAGGGACGTTATAGTTAAGCTCAGATATATACATAGATATTACCTACTGGTGGTCATTAGCGCCAGTAGGTAGTTATAGTTAGGACCTAAAGCATTTTTTGTTTTGCCAATAACTTTAGCGCCGTTTGACGAATCTTCACAAAATTGTCAAAAACAGTACAACACTCAGTTCAGCTGCTGTGCTGAAAGTTTTGAGGTGATTTACGAAGCAGGGCTATTTCCAAAAGGGATTTTAGACATGACTACAACCTGAACTGCTGGATGGAATTATACCAAATTTAGCAGAAAGAGCCCTTTGTCTTATTTGGTAGGAATCCATTAAGTAGTTTTGTAGATATTAAAGGAAAATCAAATTTGTATATCTAGAGGTGTGGACCCTCTGCAAATCCAACCGATCTCATGCAGAGATCTGATTGGCTGCCAACACTTCAACCAGGCATTGGTTGTCAGACATGTGGGACTCACACTCAGAGGAGTCCCAAAGAAAAAGATAAAAATAAAGAAAAGGGGGCAGGGCAGGAATACCCTGACCCCCTAGGCCTGGTGGTGGGGTCCCCCATGGACTCTGCCAGGGCAAAAAAGCATTTTTAAAAAAAAACAATTTAAGCAAAATCATGGCAGAGGTGTGAGTCTCAGCGAAGATGGGGAAAAAAAGCCCGGTTCCCCGCACTTGTTTTTTTTTAGCCCCCGGGAGGGCCAGGTCCCAGGGGCAAGCGTTAATTGAACAAAAGGGGAGGGGCCACATGCAGTTCCCTTCCCCAAGGGCAGTTTAAGCCCCGGGAATGACCACCTCTGTGGAGTTTATTATTAAAATTAATGGGAGGGGTCCATGCAGCTCCCTCCTTTGGCCTTTAAAGGCCCCGGGGACCATCACCTCCCCGGGGCATGTCAGCATAAAAAGAGGGGTTCCGTGCAGACCCCCCACCAACATTTAAAATTTCCGAGGGGAATGCCACCTGCCAGGGGCAAAAAACTAGCAACAGGGAAGATAGGCAGTTCAGACCCCTTCCTTGGCCTTTTTCAGCCTAGATGACCACCACCTCCCCAGGACTGGCCCTGTGCAAACTAAAGAAGAGGGGCCATGTGGCTCCCCTCCTGGAGCCATTAATGACCCTTGAGGACCACCACCCACCAGGATCAGCTCTCTATCTCCTGAAGTGGGAACCCTCAGGATATAGCAGTTTGCTTTCACTTGGCAGTAGCTTTGACAGCTCCCATCAAGCGAGAGTAAACTGTAACTCTGCACTTAGCAGATGGGAGCAGGAAAACTGCTCCCGCTCGCTGGGAGTTGACTTTTCATCTGTTTTTCTGCCTGCTCTCAAGAAGGCAGGAAAACAGATGAACAAAATGCTCCCACACTCAGGGAGCAGCATTTATGGCTGCTCCTTGCATGTGGGAGACATGCTGGCTCCTGCTGGTTGTAGGGAGCTGTCAGGGACCACAGGGGTACCGAGGCTCCCCCGCAGTCCACAACGCTACACACTGGGTGCCCTAGGTGGGCTCCAGGTCACCCTGCATCAAGAGGCCGGGCCCTTGTGAATGGGGTCCCTGGGGTCCAAATCATATTGGAGATGGGGTCCCCCCTCCCCTTAACTTCATATAATGAAAAGCAAGTACCCCTTTGTGGTGGAGAGTCACCTCTTTGTAGTCTTGTCATATTCTCTTGATAAGGATTCATGTTAGCACAGATTTGTGGATTAAGACGCTTGAGGAACAATAAAATTTCCGAAATGTCATGCACACAAGGTCACTGGAGATATTACCTTGTGATCCTTTCACACAGCTGTAGTGTAAAATATGCACTAGACATTTACCCAATGAGGTAGCACTTTCTAATTAACCAGTAGAAAGTACTCCAGTTGGGTAGACATTTTCCGCAAAACTTTGGACTCTTCTTGGAAAAAATGAGGTTCTGTTATTGACCTGATTCTCATTTCACAGAAATTAAACCTCAACATGAAGCACTTATAAATATAAACACAGCAGGTGCCCCAGTTGAAGCTCCACTTCTGCAAAGCACAAATTCTCCTAACTTTTTAAGCTTTGCGAAGGTAAAGCAAGTGTGTTTCCTCTTGTATTCCATGTTAAAAAACAATCTGAAATCCTTAATGGAGATGAATGCATCATCCATCTATTGGAGCGCAATCTGATCTGTAGTGAATGTGACAAGTGGTTTCTTTCTTGTCTTGAGAGCAGAGTCCATGGTTCTCCCTTTAAATTACCCTGAGTATGCAAACACCCATAACCATCTTCAAGGTCTGCCCGTTTGGCCCACCCCATTTTCCTTACTAGTATGCAAAGGTCTTCCCACCTTTTCCCACGTTGATGGACAGCTTACCAAAATGCATCTGAGCATGTTTCCCTCCAATTTTGGTGACACGTTCTTGATGCAGAGGAATTTTGAGGACATCTCAACCAAACAAAGAAGCACTAGTGGTTGGCCCTACGCATACCAAAGGCCACACACTCGACCCAGTGTTCTCTAATCACAATATGTTGTCGGTGGGGACCCAAATTCTCCTGCCTTGGTCAGACCACTCTCTGATCCCCATTAGCCTAAAAGGTCCTACACTATGCTCCCAATCAGAAACTAATATAAGGAAGGACCGCCCCTGGGCTAAACTGTCCACTGAGGCGTGGGCCAATATATTGGAGAATACTAAACCCATTTTAGATTCTAACGTTACGGAAGCCGCAGAAAATTTACATAACTGGATCGAATCAGCATTGGATATAGTGATCCCAGTTAAAGAAATGTCCCATAGGGGGAGAGAAAGGACAACTCCATGGTACTCGCCCCAGCTTAGAGTACTCAAACAGACATGTAAATGCCAGGAAAGAAGATGGAGAAAGGACTACAGCGAGAGCAGCAAAATGGATTATAGAAAGGCCATAAGAACCTACCAAGCCGAAATTAAAAAAGCCCAGGCACTCTATTATGAGGGAAAATCACCTCAGCGGCCAATTCACCCAGGGAAATTTTCCGTATAGCAAAGACCCTGCTCGAACTCCCAATGCCCGAAAACACCATCTCTTCTGATCTGTGCAACGAAATTGCAGACCACTTTCAAGACAAAATTCAAATGATATACAACACTTTCCCCACCTCCCATTGCCTAGTGACATCTCCGCTCCTACGCCTCTTACTGACTCGGAGGAGATCAATGGAGTCCCCAACAAGAAGAGGCACACCTTGGAGAATTTCCCTCTCTTAGATCTGGCAACGCTCACAAAAATCCTGTGCCGGATAAAATCGGGCTCACCCTGTGACCCGGCAGCCCCCCATCAGATAGACAAGGTCAAAGAGTTGGTGTTACCACAAATAATGGAAGTGCTAAACCTCTCCATCTCTAACTGCCAGGTTCCACCCCCTGGAAACACGCAATAGTAAGAGCGCTTCTTAAGAAACCCACCCTAAATCCAGACGTTTTGAGTAACTACAGACCCATATCTCTATTACCCATGGTCTGCAAGATTCTGGAAAAACATGTCAACTTCAGTCTCTCAACCTTCCTAGAAGCCCATAATCTCTAACACGATTCTCAGACTGGGTTCCGACCCCAGTTGGGGACGGAGCCAGCCCTGATTTTGGTGGTGGAGGAAGCCAAGAAGATTATGGATCAGGGAGGTGCAGCGGCCATCATCCTCCTTGACCTAAGCGCACCTTCTGAACCGCCTGGGGAAGGTAGGAGTAGCAGGGGACGCCATAGCATGGATCCAATCCTATCTCACTGGCAGAACCTTTCAAGTCTTTTCAGGATAAGCCACCTCAAGTGGTCGCCCTCTTAGGTATGGAGTGCCTCAGGGATCATCCCTGAGTCCTACCTTATTTAATATTTACATAAGGCCATTAGCAGACATTGTCCTTCCTTTTGGGATAAAAATCATTACCTATGCTGATGACACCCAGCTAGTGATTTCGTTAAAACATCCACATAATGCCCCCTCCGATCTAGAATCATGCATGGAGAAGGTGGCTTTATGGATGCAAAACTCATGCCTCAGGCTCAATGGCGACAAATCAGAAATCATGTATCTGGGCAATCTACTCAACACTGACTTTAAACTACAGTGGCCTACATGCCTAGGACAAGCGCCCACCCCAAAACCTAAGATTAAAAGTTTGGGAGTGTGGCTTGACAAATCACTTACATTTGAACAGCAAGCGGTGGAAGTGGCAGGTATGTGTTATGGCATTATAAGAATGCTGAGAAAAATTCCTCCCCTTCTTCCCAGCAGGGCAAGGAGAACTGTGGACAAGGCCCTGGTTTTATCGTGACTAGGTTACGGTAACTCCTTATACCTGGGAGCGCCCAAAGCCACCATTAGGGAACTCCAAGTGGCCCAGAACTGTGCGGCTAGGATGCTGCTTGGAGTGCCAAGAACACAATCCGCAAAACCATGCCTGAAAAACCTCCACTGGCTACCGATTCTGGAAAGAGTCAAATTCAAAGCACTTTGCAAAGCCCACAAAACTTTGATGAGAAAAGGTCCCACCATTTTTAAATCTCTTATCACATTCTACCAACCCAGGAGATCGCTCCGCTCCACCAGTATGAGCCTGGCCGTAGTGCCAAAAATACAGAGAACTCATAGCGGGGGCAGCTCCTTCACTTATAGCATAGCCAGGTTATGGAACGCCTTACCCCTGAAGCTACGCTCAGAGACTCATCTCCTCCCCTTTCGGAAACACCTGAAAACATGCTATTTCAAAACATGAGTCTGTAGACCCTCCCTCCATTTTTACTTCTATTCCGCCAGCGCTGGGATGCCTCCGGGTAACTACGCGCTCTAGAAATGATAAATAAAATAAAAATAAAAATAAATATAGCTAGGAGGAGGTACCCTTGTTTGGTGGAGATTGCCCTCCTTGTATTCTCGTCCTCATCTCTAGTTGAATATTCATGTTATCACTGATTTGTGGATCAAGATGCTCAGGGAACAATCACATTACTGAAATTACACGCACACAAGGTCACTGTAGACATTTCCTTGTGGTCCATCACTGTAGACATTTCCTTGTGGTCTATTATGCAGCTGTCATGTAGACTATTAACTAGTTATTACCCAACGAGGTAGCACTTACTACTTAACTAGTAGAAAGTGCTCCAGCTGGGTAGACATTTTCTGCAAAACTGGGGACTCTTGTTAGATAAAGGGGCAGATGAGGTTCCGTTCTGGCCCAGTCACTCACACAGCTACTGACACACCCACACAGACTCCAAATCACACACTCATTCAGCCACTGTCACATACACTCACAGACCCACACAGTCACTCACACACCTATGCACACACCCATACAGCCACTTACTCACATACCCACAAAACCACAAATACACCCACTCATGGACCCATACATCCATTCACATACCTGCTCACACACCTACCTAGCCACTCACACACTCACTTACAGATCCAATCAGCCACTCACACACTCGCTTACAGATCCATACATCCATTCACACATCCACTCACAGACCCATACAGTCTACTCATAAAACCAGTCATACACCAACACAGCTACTTACGCACCCACTCACAGACCCATACAACCACTCACCCAACCAGTCACTGACCCATGCAGCTACTCACATACCCACACACAGACTCATACAGCCACTCACATTACTACTCACAGACCCATACAGCCATTCACATGCCCACTCACCAACCCATACAGCTGGTCACATACCCACTCACACAGCTACAAAAGCACTTGCACACTAATCACAGACCCATACAACCACTCACACACTGACTCAAAGACCTATACAGCCACTCACACACCCACTGTCAAAGGGGTGTACAGTTAGGAGATAAAATTGAAAAATCCTTAGAAATTCACTAAAATCAAAGGTTACAGTGAGGTTATAGTTAGGAAATAACATTAAAAACAGTAGAACTTCACTAAAAAACAAAGGTTAGAAGGATGTTATAGTTTGGAAATAACATTTTCAAATAATTTCGAAATTCACTGAAAGAAAACAAAGGTTACAGGGACATTCTAGTTAGGCTAACATTTCACTTGTGTAGTGAACCATTTGAGATGTCATCAGTGATATTACTGACCAGGTCATGAGTGATGTAATATGTGAGGTCATAAGCAGTTCATTGAGGGAGAGTAAGTTATAGTTAGCTCAGGTAACTATAACTGCTAAATTTCACTAGATTTGTATGAGTGACATCTGAGCCTAACTATAATGTCCCTGTAACCTTTGGCTTTTTCAGTGTATTGCTAAGTTTTTTAAAATTCTATTTCCTAACTATAACGTTCCTGTTACCTTTTATTTTTTTCTGTGAATTTATAAAGTTTTTTTATTCTATTTCCTAACAATAACATCCCTCTATACTTTTTTTTCAGTGAATTTATAAGGTTTTTCATATTCTATTTCCTAACTATAACATCCCTGTAACCTTTTGTGTGTTTTTCAGTGAATTATTAAGGTTTTTCAAACTGAACTTCTAAAATATTATATCCATTTGATGTTTACTTTTTTAGTTAATTTGTAGAGTTCATTTTTAATACTAAATGTATTAAAAATATTTTTTTAATTAGGTTTTTAATACTGTAGATATTCTTCTTTTCCACTAAACTTTTTATACATTTTAAAATATAAAAATCACATTTGTACTTCATGTACATTAAAAGAATTTTTGTTAAAGTGATTAAACACATTTTATTGTATTTTAAATATTTTTGTTTGAGTTAGTGTCTGCATTAGTATGTCTCTGGGTGTGTCAGTGTATGCCTGGGTGTCTTATTGGATGCATTAGTGTTTGGATTGGGTTTGGATTGGAGTGTCAGTGTCTCCACTGCTATATGGCTGGGTGTATGAGTGTGTGCACCGGTAAGTCTCTGGGTGTCTCAGTGTGTGCATCAGTGTGTGCCCGGGTGCCTTATTGTATGCATTCATTTTTGTCTTGCTGTGTCAGTGTTTCATTTCTGTATGGCTCTGTGTGCCAGTGTCTGCATTATTAAGTATCTGGGTGTTTCAGTGGGTGGGTCAGTGTGTGTCTGGGTGTCTTAATAGATGCATTAGTAATTGGCTGGCTGTGTCAGTGTCTGCATTGCTGTATGCCTGGGTGTGTCAGTGTCTGCAATGGCAAGTCTCTGGGTGTCTCAGTGTATGCATTAGTGTGTACCTGGGTGTGTTATTCAATGCATTAGTTTTTGGATGAGTGTGTCAGTGTCTGCTTTGCTGTATGCCTGGGCGTGTCAGTGTCTGCAATGGTAAGTCTCTGGGTGTCTCAGTGTATGCTTCAGTGTATACCTGGGTGTGTTATTTGATGCATTAGTGTGTAGATGAGTGTGTCAGTGTCTGCATTGCTGTATCCTGGGTGTGTCAGTCCCTGCCATTGGCAAGTCACTGGGTGTGTTAGTGTGTGCATCAGTGTGTCCGTGGGTACGTTATTTGATGCATTAGTATTTGGCTGTGTCTGCATTGCTGTATGCCTGGGTGTGTCAGTGTCTACATTGGTAGGTCTCTGGGTGTCTCAGCATGTGCATCAGTATGTGCATCAGTGTGTGCCTGGTTGTGCTATTGGATGCACTACTGTTTGGCTTGCTGTGTCAGTGCCGGCAATGCTGTATGCCTGGGTGTATCAGTATCTTCATTGCTAAGTCACTGGGTGTCTCAGTGTTTACATCAATGTGTGACTGGGTGTGTTATTAAATGCATTAATGCTTGGCTGGCTATGTCGGTGTATGTATTGCTGTATGCCTGGGTGCGTCAGTGTCTGCATTGGTAAGTCTCTGGGTGTCTCAGTGTGTGCATCTGTGTGTGTCTGGGTGTGTTACTGGATGCATTAGTGTTTGGCTTGCTTTGTCAGTGTCTACATTGCTGTATGCTTGGGTGTGTGAGTGTCTGCATTGGTAAGTCCCTGAGTATGTCAGCGTGTGTTTGTGTGTGTTATTGGATGCATTAGTGTTTAGCTGGATATGTCAGTGCCTGTATCAGTGTGTAGTTGGGTTTGTCAGTGACTGTATCAATGTGTGTCTAGGTGTGTCAATGGCTGTATCAGTTTGAATGTGTGTTTGTGAGTACCTCTTTCTGTGTATAGCTGGGTGTGTGTGTTGCTTTACTGATATGTGCCTAGGTGTGTTAGTAACAAGAGCAATCTTTCCTTGAGTGTGCATCCTCAAAATGTAACATTATTGAACAACAGTGCAAGAAATAATTACTAAAGTACATTACCAGATAGATGGTGCCATTGATCTGCATAAAAAAAGAAATATTTATTAGTTTAACAATTAATGGAATTACAAAACTAACTTACAATTTTCAAAAGTGCAGAAACACATAATCTAAGAAATAACTAGACATTTCTCATACTGTAAAGATATTTATTAATATAAATAAGCATTTAATTTTCCCTTTTTACTGTTCTCGGCTTCTTTACTCATACATCATAAACAATGTACTTTTTAAGCAGACATCTTTGAACAGTGGAGAAAAAACAAGATGGTAGAAAAAAGAACCACATCTGCACACTATCTCATTGCAATTGAGGAACACTGTGGATTGAACTCACCACAAATAAACAAACAAACAATACCCAACTTATTTAACTATTTGCAAATATAGTTTTCTACACAGTCGCTTCAAACACATGCATGTATAGCTCTCCAGCAGTACAAAATAAAGTGCCCCTCCTGTCGCCTATGGACATGAGTTATTCAAACTCCAGGATGTTTGGATATTGAACTGACACGTGTGTGTAGGATTTTCATACTGTGTGGCTGACGCGAGGGGTATATGGAACGTCGAATGGCAGGACTGTGTCAATGGGGCTAGTCAGAGCGTAAATGCAATTGCCAGTCCCTGTATGTTCTGTTGCCTATTTAGGAGAGATGGGTTTTCGAGGCATTTAATCCTGTTTCAACGAAATGAGGAGAAATGCAGATGCTACCATCTGGGATAGAACTGAGCAACAACACGCTAATATAGCAGACAAAGACAGCAACATTGATTGAAAAACCGCTGCAGCCCTTTGTCGCTGCGTACTATGTGATATTCTCCATTTGGAGTAATGGTTGTGACATTTAAAGATGGTGAAACTGTGTGTGCGATTTACATTTGAAATCTACAAGCATGGAGGAAGGCATCACTGCCAAAATACGTCTGCTTCAATTAAAGAAATTAATTATGTCTACCCTGTTTGAGCTCAATAATTTTCTGGTCAATACATACTACATGAGTCCTACCCTCATGAATACACGGATGCACACACCCTGAGTTCGACACTGTAAGTGGGACCTAGTTCAATAGCAATTTGACAGTGCCTGAACCGCTGCATTGAAAGGATTCCCATCAAGCAATCAATCAATCAGGGAATTGTAAGCACGCTACTCACCCATGAGGGTCTCAAGGCGCTAAGGGGGGGTCCGCAGATCTGTTTATCTAAAGAGCCAGGTCTCGAGGGTCTTCCTGAAGGTGTTCAGGGAGGGGGTGCGTCTGATGTCTGCCGGTAGCTCATTCCAGGTCTTGGCTGCAATGTGAGAGAATGATCTTCTGCCTGCTCTGGCTCTGTGGATGTGCGGGTTTTCGGCCAGTGCGAGGTTGGAAGATCGGAGGTTTCTTTTGGGTACCTGGAAGTTGATTCTGTCGTTGAGGTATTTGGGTCCGTTGTTGTGTAGGCATTTGTAGGCGCGAGTGAGCATTTTGAAAGTGACTCTTTTCTCCACGGGGAGCCAGTGGAGACTTTGTAGATGTTGGCTGATGTGTTCGTGTCGGGGATGCTGAGGACGAGTCTGGCGGCGGTGTTCTGTATTGTTTGGAGTTTGCGGAGTAGGGATTTGTTGATGCCAGCGTAGAGTGCGTTTCCATAGTCCAGTCTGCTGGTGATGAGTGCGTGGGTGACTGTCTTCCTTGACTCAGGGGGATCCACTTGAAGGTCTTGTGGAGGATGCGGATGGTGTTGAAGCAGCTGGAGGTGACGGCGTTGACCTGTCGGTTCATGGTGAGTGATGAGTCGAGTACGATGCCCAGGTTCTTGGCGTGGTCTGAGGGGGTAGGTGGGCTTCCGAGGGCGGTCGGCCACCAGGTGCTGTCCCATGCAGAAGGGGTGGTACCAAGGACGAGGACTTCTGTCTTCTCGGCGTTGAGCTTCAGGCAGCTGTTGGTCATCCAGACTGCGACATCTTGCATTCCTTTCTGGAAGTTGAGTTTGGCAGTGGTAGGGTCTTTGGTGAGGGAGAGGATGAGCTGGGTGTCGTCGGCGTAGGATACGATGTTGAGGCCGTGTTGTCGGACGATGGTTGCGAGGGGGGCCATGTAGATGTTGAAGAGGGTGGGGCTCAGTGATGAACCCTGTGGGACTCCGCAGGTGATTTTCATGGGGTCAGAGAGGAAGGGTGGGAGTCTGATCCTTTGGCTTCTTCCGGTGAGGAATGATCGGATCCAGTCCAGGGCTGTTCTTTGTATGCCTGCGTCGTGCAGTCTGGCGACTAGTGTGCGGTGGGAGACAGTGTCGAAGGCTGCTGATAGGTCGAGTAGGATGAGGGCTGCGGAGTGGCATTGGTCCAGGAGGGTGCGGATGTCAACTGTGGCGGCGAGTAGGGCGGTCTCTGTGCTGTGGTTGCTTCGGAATCCGGATTGGGACGGGTCGAGGACGGCGTTCTCTTCAATGAATCGTGTCAGTTTCCTGATGACTGTTGGCTGCGAAGGGGAGGAGCGAGATGGGCCGATAGTTCTTGAGTTCGGTGGGGTCAGCCATGGGCTTCTTGAGCAGGGGTCTGACTTCTGCGCGCTTCCAGTCATCTGGGAGGGTGCCTGTTTTGAAGGTGGTGTTGATGGTGTGTTGTAGTTTGGGTGCGATGGCGGCCACAGCTCTGTGGTAGATGTGAGGGGCTCAGGGGTCGTGGGGGCCCCCGAGTGGATGCTTTTCATGGTCGAGGCGGTGTCTTCGGCCGTGATCAGTGTCCAGTTGGAGATGGTGGGCTGGCTGGTGTTTCTGGGGGTGGAGGGCCGTCTGTGGCACCTGGTGGATGGTTGAAGAAGTTGTCGTAGAGGTTTTTGATCTTGAGGTGGAAATAGGTTCAAAGATTGTCACAGAGGTCTTGGGATGGGGTGATGTCTGTGGCTTCGCTGTGTGGGTTGGTGAATTCTTGAATGACACTGAAAAGTTCCTTGGAGTTGGTGGAGTTGGCCAGGATTTTGTTGTGGATGAAGTTCCTCTTGGTGGCTCTGATCTGGTTGTGGTAGTCCGTCATGGCGTCCTTGTAGGTGGTGTGGTTTTCGGCTGCCTTGGTGTTTCTCCAGTTCTTCTCCAGGCATCTGCAGGTGCGTCTGGCTTCTTGGAGAGCGGTGGTGAACCAGGCGGCTTTCCTGGGGCATTGTCTGTCGGGGTTGCGTAGCGGGGTGAGCTCATCTGCGCAGTTGGAGATCCAGGTGTGGAGTTCTCTGGCTGCGTCATTTGCGTCGGGTGCCCAGGTGTGGTTGTCTCGGGTGAGGGTGGATTTAAGTTGCTCGTCGGTAACCTTGCTCCAGTTCCTTCGAGGTGGGCGTGGGGCTGGTTTGGGTGCCTTGGGTTTGTTGATGGCGAAGTGTATGCAGTGGTTGTCGGTCCATGGCGGCTGATTTGTGTGGCTGAATTGGACGCTGTTTCCTGCCGCGAAGATGGGGTCGAGGGTGTGTCCTGCTCTGTGGGTCGGTGTGTTGACGAGTTGTTTAAGTCCGATGCTGGCGAGGTTGTTACAAAGGATAGTGGAGTTGGGGTCGCTGGGGTTGTCGAGGTGGAAGTTCAGGTCTCCAATGAGTATGTAATTGGTTTAGGGGATGGCGTGGGGTGCGATGAAGTCGGTGATGGTGGTGGCGAAGGGTGTTCGGGGGCCTGGGGTCTGTAGATGAGGGTTCCTCGGAGTGTGGCTTTGGGGGTGGTCTGGATCTGGAAGTGCAGGTGTTCGGCGGAGGGGAAGATTTCGCTGGAGGTGGTGAGGCAGAGGGTGCTCTTGTGGGCGATGGCGAGGGCCCCTCCTGGGTGGTTGGGGCAGTCTTTCCTCTGGATCTTGTATCCATCTCGGATGGCGGTGCTGATGTCGGGGCGGAGGATGCGTTGGTCCAGGTCTCTGTGAAGAAGGCGATGTCGGGCGAGAGAGAGTCGAGTCGGTTCCAGATTTCCATGGCGTGTTTGTGTACGGAGCGTACATTGAGGAGGATGCATTTTAGGGTGTCGGCGGTGTTGGAGGCCGGGGTGGCAGTGAGGGTCTGGTGGCATTGGAGGCAGGAGAACTGGCCGTGGGTCGTGTTCGGCGAGGCCTGTTGGCATTCTTTAAGTCTTCCAGGGTTGAGTGCGAGGAGGGTGGTGGTGTCGTAGCGATGGGTAGTGGGAGGTCCAGGGTTCCTGGCGCTGGCCGCGGTCGGGTCGCGGACGGGCACAGACGGGCTTGCCTTTGGCGTGCCTTCAGTGCGCCGGCGACGCAACCGCGCAGCGGCCACCATTAAGTAGGGGAGGTGGGCGGGAGGAGAGGCTGGGAGGCGGGAGCGGGGGAATTCTGGGGGGAATTCCGATGGGGGAGGGGCCGCAGGGGCAGCAGCGGGGAAAGGCAAAAGGAACAGGCAGGCACGAGAAAATAAAAACATTGGTGGAATTAGAGCAAGACACAGATGGGCACAATAACAGTGGCACAACAGGGAAAAATTAAGAACAAAAACGGCTGAGAAATGTTACGGTGGTTGCAGGCAGTCTGGTCCCAGTTGGAGCGGGCAGCAGGCGCAGGAGTGGGCAGCAGCCTCGAACCTCCCAAGGAGGAGGTCGGGGTCTGGAGGCAAGAGACGGCACAGCGGAGCTGCGGGGAGAGAGTGGACCTAGACCGAGGGTCGGAGGTCTTCCCATCGCGTATGGACGTGAGTTATTCAATCTGAAGGATGTTTGGTTATTGAACTAACACCTGCAGATGAGATTTTCATACTGTGCGCCTGTGGCGAGGGGTATGTGGCATGCAACATCGAGTGGCGGGACTGTGTCAATGGGGCCAGTGAAAGTGTAAATGCAATTGCCAGTCCCTGTATGTTCCCAAGCCTATTTAGGAGAGATGGGTTATCAAGGCATTTAACCTGGTATCAACAAGATGAATGAAAATACAGGCACTACCATCTGGAATACAATTTATCAGCAACACACTAATATGGCGGCCGAAAACAGTAACATAGTGTGAAAGACTGCTGCAGTCCTTTGTTGCTGCGAACTATGTGTGATTCTCCAATGGGAGTAATGGTTGTGACTTTTAAAGATCATGAAACTGTGTGAGCCATTTACATTTGAAATCTACAAGCATGAAGGAAGGCATCACTGCCGAAACATGTCTGCTTCAATTAAAGAAATTGCTTATGGCTACCCCTTGAGTGCTCCGTAATTTTCTGGTCAATGCATACTGCGTGAGTCCTACCCTCACAAATACACAGATGCATATGTATATATGCATATATGTATGTACACACACTCACATATATATATTAATGTTAGATTTGGTTATAACACATGAGTAGATTCAGAATAAAACTCAGAAATTCACTGAAAAGCTATATTTAGGGGGTTATTTCGATGTCGGGCGGAATTCCTTCTGCCTGACATCGACTTGGTCATGTCGTGCAGGCCGGCATGGAAACCATGTCAGAAACCATGATCGTGATCTCAAGGGCGGAAAGACTCGCCCTTGAGGTTACTTGCTGGCTTCTGATTGGCGGACGGGCTCTATGAGCCTGTCGGAAGTCAGCGGACCTGAGGCAGTCGGAAATAAAACCGAGCGGGTCATTACGATACGGCCCTAAAGGCTCTGACCGCAGGTCGGAGACTTTACGGGTCGTTTCATAATCGGCACCCTAGTGTGAAATTATGGTTACAAAACAAACTCGAAAAACCACTAAAATTTGCTAGTTAGAGGTAGGCAATATAACTATAACGGAATTCTTTGGTACCCATACTCCAATCATTTCCCCTTAAGAAACTTATTTTTACGTGGAATACACATCATTTTCATAGGAATGCAGCATATTTATAACATCAAGTTAAAGAGATGTAAAGTTAAGAAGAGTAATTCTTTACTTACCTATTTATAATTACCTTTATGATATTGTGGTAGTCGATATTCTAGATACAGTATTTAGCAGGACAATATTTAAAATCTAATATTATGGTAGAATATCCTTATGGATGAACACTTTTCTTTTTATCATGTAGTCTACAGCGGGGTCTTTTTTAATGATGTTTCATTGGAATTATTGAGGAAATCAGGATGCTTTAAAAAAAATTCTTTATTTAAATGCAATCATTGAGAAGGTGGTCTACTGACCCTTGCAGGCCACGATCCCTATGCTTTTATCCAATTGGAGTGAATCACAGTATAAGACCTAGGATTGTGACCTACTTAGATTTTAAATGTTACTTACTGACCTGTCACAAATTTCACTCTTGGTCGCAAAAGTACAGGTCACAATTTGCGACCAGTCAGTCCATTTGCTACCAGCCTTTAATTTCTGAAGCCAAGCAGCTTCTAAGTGCTGCATGCCAATGAAACCAGCATAAAATAGCAAATTATCTTAGGTGCCCATTCCTAAAATTCAGTTTCACTCACCGGGAGACATAGTCTAGTAGTGAAATCAGTGAACAACGAAGCAAGGTGCGAGTGTAGGAATTTAAATGAGGGATTCCCTACTGAAAAGTAATGACACAAAACACAGATTTGTATGAGACAATAAGACCATCAATTTTCTTTCCCCATTTCTCTTTAATCAAGTTAATAGAATAGCCACACTCATAATCAAATGCCCTTGTAAATGTATTTTCTGAAATATCCAATCGTGTTAACTAGACCCCACGATTAGGAGACGCGTCTCATTTATCTTCTAAATAACAGCTTGAGAACATTATTAAAAACAGAGAGAGTAATCTCAGACCTAACAGACAGCACGCCGTATATTACAAGAGCACACACAGAGATACCATCACTCATCAGTCGTATGTGCCATGTTGAACAGAAGATGGTTACAGTGATGTTGATCACCGGGAAGAGATGGAACAAACACACGTGGCTGTGATTTATACCTCATTTTGAACGTGGTGCTGAGTTTTCAGTTTATTTAATCACACCAAGGAGGAAGGGAATAAAGACAGCAAAATATCCCCACAATCCAATTTAAACATCCAGAACGTGACATTTTAGGAATGCCATCCTCTTGGGAAAAGGCTGTAATCTACAAGGTGGTGTGGGCTACCCTAAGACCTGTACGTTATGCGCAGTAAAAGCTAAAAGATACACATTTTTAGTAATTAGTGAAAACAAAAAGAAACAACATTTCACATTTGTCAATGTCCTCTTGGGTTTCCTGCTCATCAGAGTCCCTCATAATGGCAGGGTTAGCAAACTTAGTAGAAAACAGCTACTTTGAGATAAAAACATATTATGCAATGTACATGTATGGCTAAATGTAATACCGAACTTTGTTTTCCTTACTTCTTGTGAACCTATAGCACTTTGATTCAAACGAAAGTACGGGGTTATCAAGTGCACTCACAGACTTGAGTTTCTCATTCCATGTTGGAGTTTCCTGTCCAGAAATGTATTTTTGCTTCACAACTTCTCATCAATGTAGGCTGTATGATTTGAGTATTCTTAGTGTCTCCTGCCAAGCATCGTTAAGAAGCTCATCTCCTGGTTTTGTCTGAAACCCTTGATCACCAGTTGCTGTATGTACTATGGTGCCCCTTGAGCACCTTCTTTCTGTGCCCCCCGGGGCACTGTAGTATTAGGGAGTGGGTTGCAGGCCCTTGTGTGACACCTTCTGTAATACACTTAGTGATGTCATCCTGGTGGTGCACTAGTTAAAGGCGCAGCAACTGTTTGAAATGTGGGTATAGAAGCAACGTTTTGTCTCTCAATCACATTGGGGCACGCCTCCATGCAAATGAGCGATATAGGATTGCACTAACTTGTTATGTTCACTGGTACAATCTGTATTAAAGAGGGACCATACAAGCATCTGCGGCCCCGTCTGTAATAACAAAGTGCTCTGAGAGCACTGAAAGTGGGCAAAATGGCCTATTGTAATGCCGGGCTCCCGGGGCACTTTATATTATACGGCCCTTGTTTTCAATCATCTCATTTATTACCTTTCCCTGTCTACATTCTTAATACAGTACAGTCTGGCTTTGTAAATTCCTCTCTGTTGAAGCCACTCTCATCCACATAACAAACATTCCTACCTTTCATCATGACAATCACCTTGCTTTCATCCTTAGTCTACACAACTTCTCCATCACATACAAGATGGCTGACCCCTTCAGCATTCAACATCCATCTACATTACATTCATTTGTCTCAGGAGTAAGGCTCTGGAGTGTTATCCTCCTACTTCAAGTTAGTGTACCATAATGCTCACAACCATGAGTTGCTCTCTAATTTTGAATCCTCCAAAGCAGAAATCCTTAGATTACTTATCTGGTACTGCTAATCCTACCTCACCTTGTCTCCTTCTCATGGCATCTGAGCTCATTCTGCGTATTGTGTTACTTTGATTAGAACTTCAATCTTCTCATAAGAGTGCGATCAAGCCTTTTGGCTGTCTTCAAAAAGCAGGAACAGTACAAGATGTGTGCACTTGTATGTAAAACCGTTTATGTCATTGCTCCTCTTTATCTCTCTCAATTGGCCTCTTGTTCCATCCCACCACACCCAAAATAATCTGCTAGTCTCCACAATGCCTTTCTTCAACCCCTACGTGTTGACTTCATGCTCAGATTTTTCAAAGAGAAAAGCTCCTACTGCCTCCTGAATTTAAAAATCATAAAACCCCACCTATATAATATGGGGAAGACCATGCCTGTAAAGCTAACCCCCATTTGTACCACTCTTGGAATAATATTTGTATACATACTGTTTATAACGTGTAGCTAAATGTATCTCAGGAAATGATGCTGTGGATCAAACCCTTCTTGCAACATAATCACTGGTTACAATGGGGATGTAATCAGGGTGCACATTGCACATCACTACTTATTGTTTGCGTGGAGTATGGCAATTAGCATGTGTGCAATTTGCACTCAATTGTTTGTTGCATTCCTAGGAATGAGGAATAACTCTCTGGGTGTCCTTTCCCTCATTCTGAGCTGTGCTAACTGAGAATCTGGGATGTTTGCCCTCCTTGATTGTAGCAGGGTTTACACGCAGCAAATTGCAAGTGCTGTGCTGATTGTGTCAAAATTTAAAAGAAACCCATTCAGGCTCAGATAAGAGTTTATGAAAGAAATGGGATTAACACCTATATGTGATATTGACCTATATCCCTTACACTTTAGCAAGTAGAACATTTATCGTGGTCAAACTAACCAAACCAACAGGAAGCCCCTCTGTAAATGTTACCCCAGTGCGCTTTGGAGGCATCTACCTGACCACCAGCATACATAAGAAAGCACTTCAAATAATCCTTAAGGAAAGACACAGATTCACAGATGAATGCATAAGCATAAAAACTGTCATCAAAGTAACAGAGCTCTTATTTTTATCCACACCCTTGAAACGTCTCAAAAGACATTTACATCGACACTCAACATCTCATGGATTCTAGAGATAGATGCAAGTGGACCGTAGGTTGATGGGGCCGCATGGAAGACAGCTATTACTTCACTCGAATTGCGTCAATTAGTTCATTCTGGCTCTTTTGTCCTTTGGCCTCCTTACTGGTGGACTCAATATCGGGCACCAAATCTACACCTTTGGCACGTGAACCTCAACAATCCGTGGTTAGACACAAAGGTGATATGAGCTAGCAGATCAAAATCCAATGAGCGTACCTGCAAAGGTTAATAAATCGGCGTCCTTTTTAAACAAGAGGAAAGTACTTTCTTCTCTACGTCAAGCAAGTAACTACTACACATAAAACAATAGCCTCAGATTCTATACAGAGGAATTGCAAAATGGTAAGTATCAGGCTATTATTGCTGTCTCCTGAGAGTGTTTACTGTACTTAATGGCTGCCGTGGTGTGCATTTCAGATACTCTTAGGGGGATATTCACAAGAACATGGGATAAACATCGCCAAAATAGGTTAACGCAAGTTTTCATATCGCCGTCCATTGCGGGAAAATAAGTCAGGGTTAACTTTGTATTTTCAACACGGCGGTAACATGCGATAGTCTCACGATAACGCCTCAAATGTCCGCAATAACATTACCGGGATGGCGATGAAAATCCAAGCCCGAACGCGAGAAAAGTTGCGATGGGCCCAACCGCGATAAGACAATCAGCGAAAAGCAGTGCCAGGCCTGCAATTCACACACGTCAGGTGGGAAAAACCACTACAAAAGCAGAAAAAAAAACCACAAACAAAAACCAAACTACAGCGAAGCACAATGGAGGCAGCCGGAGCAGGTACAGAGGATGGCAGGAACCCCACAAGCCCCCCGGAGGAGCAGCCTGGGACCTCGGGGACAGGGAAGGGCAAGGACACGAAGAAGAGGAAGACGCGGTTCAGTCCGCAGGAAACCAGGATCCTGATCACGGAGGTGATAGAACACCATCAACAACTGTTCGTCACCTCCACTGTGTCATTGGCAACAAAAAATGGAACATGGCAGTCCATAGTGGACAAGGTGGATGCAGTCGGAGTGCTGAGGAGGACAATGGACGAGGTCAAGAGGCGCTGGAATGATGTGAAGCGCAAGACCAAGCAGAAACTCGCAAACAACCAGAAGGCAGAAATGCAGACTGGAGGTGGGAGTCCAGCGCCACAGGAGGAGCTGGATGAGATGGAGGAAATGGTGTCCACAGTTATCAGTGGGGAGACGGTGGCAGGAGTTGGGGGACCGGACACTGCTCAACATGACCCGACACAACAGCAACAGGGTGAGTAACGACCAGGGACTGGGGGGACGGAGGGAGATGGGCACAATGGCGCACATGCACAATCAAGCGGAGCACAGTGCACACCCACAATGACTCTGGATCATGTCCCTGATCCCCTTGGCACACTGCAGCACACATAGCAACAGCATGTAGGCCCCCGTCGACTATGTGCCCAGAGGAGGCCCGGCCACACATCACTTATCTCACAACCAACCCATGCACATGTGCTGAACCCAGCAAAGCTGCGGGTCCGTGAGCCACACTGACAATGCAAGTGACACTGCATGACGATTAGCATGGCTGCAGTCCGATCATCATGACATGGTGCACGCCACCACACTGAGGTGGCTGAGTGTGGACCACATCCGTAAAGGAGCAGGTCACACTCTGACACATCCACCTGCACAAACAACCCCTGACGTCAACAACACATCTGCGGACAAACCATGCCCAAGAGTCCCAACTCCCACCAAGACCCAAATTCACCCAAGTCTGCAACATATCAGCACTGTATGGGCACAGAAGTCAAAGGCACACCGCCTGAAAGGGACAAGGGGCATCAAAATCAGAGCTGCAGGGGCGACTCTCCCAAAATGCAGCACACACACATGACATTCAGAGCACATCAGCATTGACAACAATGTGGTACGAACTGCAACACGTTTACAACAGGACAGAGGACCCAACAGGTGCCGCTTGTGTGTAGAAACTGGCCAATCACATTTGACATAGCAGGGAAATGTGAGATGTCAATGTACAAGTACAAACACATATCCGTGATGTTGTCGAAATGTCCACTGTCCCGCATCAAATAGGCAGCTCCTCCTAAACAGTCACAATGTACATTGTCATGCAGTCTGTATGTGAACTTGTACAATGCGTCAACATACATGTGAACACAATGTAATACTGCATCTCCCCTTCACATTGCAGAGGGAGCATCAACACCCTCTGCAGAGCAGCCCCAACAACTCTTCACTGATGACGATGAGGACATCCCCAACATTGACACCGAAGCCCTCCAAGTCCTCATTGACAGCTTCGGCACCCCACCTCCAGGAGCAGGGCATCCCAGCTGCATCGAGGAGACCCCACCCCCTGCACAGACCACACTGCAGGAAGCACCTACCACCCCAGCTGTCTCCCACGACCCCCACAAACAACACATGGCCTTCCAACGCCGTGTGTTAGAGGTCCAGGAGAAGATGGCTGATCAGGTGCAAGTGGGGTTCGACATCATGGCAGCCAAACGTGATGCCATACATGGGTGTCTGATTCCCTTCAGTGACCACTTACAGTCCCAAATGGACACCCACATTCCGTTCCATGCTCTCCAACGATCCATGGCTGACATCGCTGGAGTCATGATACTGAGACAAGAACAACTGTCCAGTCAGAGTGGCTCCAGCGATGTCAGCCGGAAGTTGGGACAGATGCGGGGGCTCATGGAGAACATGGAGCGGATGCAGGCGGAAAGAATGGCTGCCACGGCTGCACACCAGCAAGATGTGGCTGGGACCTTCCATGCCCTGCAGCACATCATCATGGCATTGCTGCCTCAAGGCCTGGCACAGATGAATGCTGCTGCTGCTTCTACATCCACATCTCTGCCCCCTGATGTGTCAGTGTCTCACAGTGCGGCAGGCAATCCACCTCCAGCCCCTGATGTGTCAGTGGCACACAGTGCGGCAGGCAATCCACCTCCGGCCCCTGATGTGTCAGTGGCACACAGTGCGGCAGGCAATCCACCTCCGGCCCCTGATGTGTCAGTGGCACACAGTGCGGCCGACATTTCACCACCACCCACGTGTGTGGCACATGTGACATCAGAGGACGAAGATGCGGGTGAATCAACCTTACTGGTAAGGAGGAGGCAGTAGCATTCATCTCCGCCATATGGCCTGTTTCTGCTTGGTTCTGCCCTTTGCATCATCACCTTCCACTGTCCCCCGATACACTCTGCGACACTCACCTTGGACCTCGACATGGACTGCCATATTCTGTCTGTTACCAATGACACAGCGATCAGACTGCAGACTGACCTCTTCCTCTTCTGATGTACTTGTCATTCCCTGAAGGACTCTGGCTGGCCCTCCACGGGCCAATAATGTGAAGTGGGGTTTGAATGGCCCTGTACTGCTCCAGCTGCAACACTCCACTGGATGTGAATTAAACATTCAGAATCGCACAGATGTGTCATGTGTTTGATCAGTCAAGTATGAAAGTATGGATGGATATAGGTTCAGTGATTCACCCTTACATCCATGTTGCTCATGTTGTGGGACTTGAGTCACAGGGTGCAACTTGCCGATTGCGGTCCGTGTGGCGTAGACACTACAACAGAGACACAAGCATCAGTTACTTCCTTGTCCAGCCCAGAACTGAAGCATGCCCAGAGCCCCGGGCTCATTGTGCACACCCCTACGCTGGACTGGCATACGCCAGACCAGCCCACTCTGCTTACGCTTACAGGGGAGGACGACAAAGCTACATGTCCCAGGTCTTCCCTGTAGTGATCTGCTGATCACTGGTCTAGTTGTCAGCATGACACAGCCACTCCCTGAGGGCTGGTTTACACCCACACCACACCCATCCAGCACAGGCGTCACGGGACATGTGACTCTGCCAATAAAAGGGGCCCACCACAGCACATCCCCCACTGCCGGAGGTGACATGATGGCGTCCGCAACCACAGAACACAGTCATGAGGGGTCTGTGACCTGCGTTGCACTGAGTTAGTGGCACCCGATGGCCTGCGTCCGGCACGGGCCTACCGGCACGGGGCCATGACTTGCGTTGCACAGGGTTAGTGGCACCCGCTGCACTGCGGGTGGCAGGGGCCCACCTGAAGAGCTGAGCGGGTGTGCAGCCTGCGATGATGCATTGGCCTCGATACGGCGTCCAGCGAATCAAGACTCAAATTGAACAGTGTGCCCTGCTGGACCGCAGTGTACGCGCAGGCAGCAGTCAGCACACACATGACTCCACGGTGCGGTGCCGCAGGGTGTGCTGGGGGCCTGTGGCACGGAAACCAGCGATCAGCTGAGGAGGTTGCACCGGCACGTAGGGGGCCCTCTTGGAGACACGCCGGTGGCGGCAGGTGAGCATTGAGGCCTGGGTGCGCAGGGGCGGCCAGTCATCGATGGGCGGCAGACCGGTCTGGGGACCAGGGCTGGGGTGCAGCAGGTGCACAGGATCGCGCAGGCACCACCGGTCACGGCGGCAGACTCGTGGCTGGGTGGGGGGCGCAGCCCTGGCAGACACGACCCTGCATGCGATGTAGTGATGTGCGCGGGTTGGTTTGGGATGTAGCCACCTCGTCTCCAGTGTGAATCTGCCCGTTGAAGGTGGTCGGCCACGTGTGTGTAGGCCTATGGACAGGTTATGGCGGAGACTGAGACACACGCAGTAGTCACTTTGGTGATGGATTTGTGACGTGTGCATTCCCACAGTTGTGAGTTGTAGGATTGTGGAGTTGAGGTGTGTGGTGTGTTCAGTTGGTACTTGCCGATGGGCAGTGCATTACCATTGGTGCCATCCTCAAAGCGCTGGTTGGTGGCGGACTTGCAGACATGTGGGAATCATGCACACTGCCTGGGGAGTTTGCGACGACATTGGTGGACAGGCCACGGTGGTCCACCTTTGTCTGCACATTGATGGCATGCGTGTGGTTCCTGTTGCAGTGATTGTGTGCAGTGTCGGCAGGGGGCACAAGTCGTACACGTGTGCTGTGAATTGCCCCCAACACGTCCGTTCCTCCAGCTATGGCGTAGTTCCCTTGCGTGGTCTCAAGATGTTCCTGCGCAGTGTGGGGGGAGTGAGGGGCAGGGGTATCAAGCTGACATACACCGTGATGCTTTCAGGTAGGATGAGTCCTGCATGATGTGACCGTAACAGCAGTTTGTATGGTCGTTACCTTCCTTTTCATTCCTACGACGGTTACGTCCACATGAACTTCTGTTGCGGTCTTCTCATGCATGATTTATCATGCCTGTGAGCATTCCGGTTTGTCCAAGTGCAGTATACTGTACCAGATTAGGCATGTGACTATACGAAAGTTTGACCATTGTCACCATTTCTCCCACAGGTTTCTGAAGACATGTTGCCCTGTTGAAGTTCCCCGTTGGGAATGGAACGCGTTGGCTGAGCTTTTCGTTTTGTTTGTTTGTGTATTTGTAATAAAGATCTGTTTTTACACTACTGTTGACTACTGGATTTCATTACCTGGCGCACCCACATTTCAGTTACTACGATCTTGGGTCTGGGGCACAGAGGCGTCTAGCACGGCTGGCATTGGGGTTGGTTGCGCAGGTACACTACGAATTGGAACTATCGTGTGGTGCGGATACAGGGGCCCGTCGTTCCTTTTGTGGACATGCATCCATGACATGTGTGAGGGAGTTTGATGGGGATGGCTGTGAGACTCCTCCGACTCTGGCAGTTGTTGTTTGGAAGGTACCAGGGGCCAACAGGTGCAGCACAGCCAGCAGCTTTGTCTGTGGGGGGATGTTGGTTGTCCGCTGTGTTGGTACCGTCAGCCTGTGGGCAATGTGGGTCAAGATGCGGAGGATAGTTGTCCTTTTGAGCCTGTGTTGGCCAATGGCTTCCTCTGGTGTTGAGTCTCTGGGGCTGGTGCGTTTTAGGGTTGTATGCTGTCCTGCGCTGCCTAGGTGGTAATCGGGGGGGGTGGTCCGGGGGGGCCTGGGAGTGGTGGCGGTGGGTGTTGTGGCCCTCTTGGTTCTCCGAGCTGCATGATCAGTAGCTCCATGGCATCTGTTGGTCTTCAGATGTGGCTCTGGGCTGGGCTCCCTTTCATACTGCAGGTAGTCGTCCTGCTTAACACCAGCAAAAGGCAGGTGTTAAATCCCTGCTGCTAACGCGCCTTATTGCCTGTTCTTGCTTCACATCGCAGATCTGACTGGTCGTTGAGAATCTCGCGAAGTGGTGTTTTCATGTGTTTTTGTACGGGAACGCCTACTCTGCATATCATTAGCGTTAGTTGTCGCACTCATCCGTGGCGATGATTTTTGCGGTAGCAATCGCAGGGAAACTGGCGATGTCAGCAGTTTGCACCAGCTTGTGAATGGGGCGATAGATCTATCGCCACTTTTGCGGCGCTAAAGTGCCAATAAATCGGTGATAAGTCCTTGTGAATATGCCCCTTGCATTTTTAGCTTTTAGTTTCAGTTAGTTTGCACCTGCTTTAGTCTTTTCTCTGCATTCTGCGGTTCTCCAGGCTTTGCTGCCTCTTTTTTACCTGTGCATATGACCACATTTGCACTTCAAGGGAAGTTAATGTGTGGAGCAGTGACAGGGAGTAGAATTGGCTGTCAGGGAGATCCAATGCTGGTTAGGACCCTCCACACTTCTCCAAGACCTTTTGCCAGGTTCACGACAGCTGAAGAAACCCAACATATACATAGAGCCAAAGAGCTACCACAATCCCCAGCAACTGAGATGCATGATTATAATTAAGGCTCCCGATTTTCTGTTTTTACTGATTTTTACAGATAATTACAGACAGAAAACAAAGTGTTTCCTGTCTGTATTTATTTTTAAAAGCGGAAAAATGCAGAAAAGTGTGCTGCTTGTGGGTGTCTCTCCAGGCTGTTTTTCGTGATTTCTAGGACAGCAACTGAGCAGATAGGCAGCATGGGAAGTTAAAAATAGGTTGAGATTTCCCTGAATGCAGGTGCATGGTAACATATATTTGTATATAATGCTCATATTTACCTGAAGGTATGGTGTTTTGCTATATTTGGCTGCTTAATTTGGCAAAACGTGACAGGCAGCAAAGTATGGGTGCATGTTTATCAGTTAAATAAGTGTGGAAATATACCATTTTATGACTCCATATATTCGCAAAACACAAAATAAATATGGATAAATGCCAATAAGATGGGCAAAAAATAAATATGGATAAATACAGACGGAAATGTTAAAAAAATAAATACCATAAAACCGGGAACCCTAATTATAATGTGTGCTGAGGTGAAATTACAAAACCTACAGGGACATGCTCTAAAGAGGCCTTGGAGCACAGGTGCATGAAGGTGAACATTTCCCTTCTAACATTGGATATGACAGGAAACTTCTCCTATCACACAAATTACAACATCACCCTTTACTCCCACTATCCCTTCAGGATCCAAGCCAATAGCAGGAATCTGAGCTTATTCAAACACATTTTCCACATATGGTCTAAGATCAAAGATAACATTTTGGCTTCCCAATGTACAGCCACCTCTAATGCGTTAAACAAGGATTCGTTGTACTGTTGCATGGATTCTGCTGGTAAAGCAGAACTGTGTGTTAGGACGACAGAACATCAGCGTGTAGGGACTGAGTCTCTCTACAATGTCAGTACATGTCAGCTCAATCCTGGCTTGCTCACAGTGCCTCACCTGAACTCTTTACCTTCCCAGAGTAACAGGTGATTTCGACAACCTCAAACATGACCCTCTAGTCCCCAAGGGAACCGTGGAAGCAGATCCTCCCCTTTGGTTACTCACTTACTACCTCCGCGACCCGACCATGACCAGCGCCAGAGACCCTGGATCTCTGACCTCTCACAGCTACGACTCAGCTGCCCTCCTCACACTCAACCCCGGAAGGAACAACAACTGCCAGCGGTCTATGCCGAACACCACCCATGGCCAGTTCTCCTGCCGATACTGCCGACAATCCTTCACCATCCACAGCACCCCCACGACCTCCGCACCCATGCCAGATGCCTACACCACCGAAGCCCTAAAATGCATCCTCCTCAACGTGCGCTCCCTGCACAGACATGCCGTAGAGATCTGGGACCTCCTTGACACCCTCTTGCCAGACGCCCCCTTCTTCACGGAAACCTGGACCAATGCCTCCTCCACCCCGACATTGCCACCGCCATTCTGGATGGATACAAGATCCAGAGGAAGGTCCGCCCCCACCGCCCAGGAGGAGGACTCGCCATTGCACACAAGAACTCCCTCCGACTTTCCACCTCCAACACGAATGACTCACTCTTCAACACCGAACACCTCCACTTCCAGATCCAGCCCAGCCCCAGAACCACGCTCCGCGGCACCCTTGCCTACAGACCCCCAGGGTCTGCGCTTCTTTCACCACCACCATTGCTGCCCTCATCACACCCCACTCCATCGCCTCCACGGACTACATACTCACCAGAGACCTGAACTTCCACCTCAACAACTGCAGCGACCCGGACTCCACTGCCCTCCTGGACAACCTCGCCAACCTCGGACTGAAGCAGCTCATCACCGCCCCCACCCACAAGGCCGGGCACATCCTCGACCCCATCTTCGCAGGAGGGACCAACATCTGCTTCAGCCACACCTTGTAGCCCACTTTTCTTTCAACACCACCCCCGCACACAAGCCCACCCCGCGCCAGCCATGAAGGAATTGGAGCAAGGTCACAGAGGAGCACCTTAACTCCACCCTCACCCACGACCCCCCCCGCCACAACTGACGCCAACTCTGCAGCCAAGGAACTACATCACTGGATCACCAGCTGCACAGACAAGCTCGCACCCCTCCGCCACCCCGACAGACAACGACCCCTGAAGGCTGCCTGGTTCACCACTGATCTCCAAGAAGCCAGGCGCTCCTGCAGACGTCTCGAAAAACAACGGAGAAACAGCAAAACCACCGAAGACCAGACCACCTACAAGAATGCCATGACAGAATACCACCAACCCATAAGATCCACCAAGAGGACCTTCATCAGGAACAAAATCCTCACTAATGCCAGCAACTCGAAGGCACTCTTCAACATCATCCAGCAGTTCATCAAACCCCCAGCGAAGCCATGGACGTCACACCCTCCCAGGACCTCTGCAACAAGCTCGTCTCCTACTTCCACCTGAAAATCAAGGCCCTCTACAACAACTTCAGTGAACAGACTCCAGAAACCACCCTTACCGCCTGCGATGACAGCCAGCCCACCATCACCACCTGGACACCGGTCACCACCCAAGATACCACCACGACCATGAAGAGCACCCACTCAGGGGCCCCCATGGACCCCTGCCCACCGCACATCTTCCACAGAGCCACTGTCACCATAGCACCCGAGCTACGCTGCACCATCTACGCCACCTTCGAATCCGGCATTTTCCCTGATGACTGGAAGTGAGCAGAGGTCAAGCCCCTCCTCAAGAAACCCTCGGCAGACCCGATGGACCTGAAAAACGACCGTCCCATCTCTCTCCCTCCCTTCACAGCCAAAGTCACAGAGAAAATCGTCAACGTCCAGCTGACTATCTTCATCGAAGAGAACGCCATCCTCGTCTCTTCCCAGTCCAGATTCTGCAGCAACCACAGCACCGAGGCCGCCCTCCTTGCCGCCACCGACGACATCCGCAGGATCCTCGACCAGGGCAACACCGTGGCCCTCATCCTGCTAGACCTCTCCGCAGCCTTCGACACCATCTCCCATCACACTCTTGCACCCAGACCACATGACGCCGGCATACGGGTAACCGCCCTCGACTGGTTCCACTCCTTTCTTGCCGGCAGAACCCAAAGGACCAGACTCCCACCTTTCCTCTCCGAACCCACAGAGGTCAACTGTGGAGAACCCCAAGAATCATCGCTCAGCCCCACGTTCATCAACATCTACATGGCCTCCCTCGCCACCATCATCAGACAGCATGGACTCAGCATAGTATCCTATGCCGACGACTCCCAGCTCATCCTCTCCCTCACGAAGAACCCCGAAGACACCAGACTCAGTGTTGGACTTGGCCCTTTTTGCAGGGTCCTCCCTGAACTTTTTCCCTTCCTCCTGTATTTTTTCTGACCTGTTGTTGGCTGTTTTATGACTCTGGGCACTTTACCACTGCTGAGCAGTGCTAAAGTGCATATGCTCTCTGTTATAAATTGATGTATGGATTAGTGACTCCATGTTTGGCTTATTTGATTCACTGTCAGACCCTAGTACAGTGCACTGGTTGTGCCCAGGGCTTGTGACTCAAATGCTGCTGGTGGGCTTGCAGCACTGGTTGTGCCACCCACAGAAGCAGCCTGTAAAAGTGTGTCTCAGGTCTGCCATTGCAGAGCCTGAGTGCAGTCTGGTACTGCCATGTTGACTGGGCAAGTACACCCACTTGCCAGTCCCTAAACCTTCCCTTTTCTGCATATTAGTCACCCCTATGGTAGGCCCAAGGGCAGGGTGCATTGCGAGTATAAGGTAGGACATGCCCTGGTGTGTGTGGCATGTCCTAATAGTGAATTACAGCCATTTTCGTTTTTCACTATTGCAAGGCTACCTGTTCCCCATAGGCCAGAATGGGCAGTTTGATTATTACATCTTATAATCCTAACTGACCCAGGGAACATGGAAGAAAAACGAATTTAGTATGCCTGAACTCAGAATGATAAAATACATCTTTTAGTGAAGTTGGTTTTAATATTCTGTGTTTGAAAATACCACTTTTAGAAAGTAGGTATTTTCTTGCCTAACTATCCAAACCTGCCTCTGCTAGGTTGTGTATTCCATGTCTGGTTTGTGAGTGACAGGGGCTGGAGGATTCCAGGACACAGGGTGAGTCAGCCCAGGGCTGAATAGAGAGATCTGCATGTAGATGGGTGGGAGGAGTTGCACCTGGGACCTGAATAGGGCTGTGCCTTCCCTCCACAATGCTGGCTCCACCTCCTGTGGTGCGTCTGATGTCCCTGGCCTACACTGTGAAAGGAAAGAAGGAGTCTTGTCAACAAAGTGCTCCAGGACTGACCAGAACTGGTTTGGACTAGGCAAAGGCCTCTCTGCCTTCAGAGAACAAAGAGAAAATGAGTATAAAAGGGGGGACCCAGACCCCAGAATTTTAGATCACTTTTAGGAAACAAGAAGAACCTTTGCTGAGGAGAGGAACCAGAGAAACTGAGGAGGAGACTATCCCTAAGCTGAGTGCTGTTTGGGGGATTGGCCTGCAGTGGTTGCCTGACTGCCAAAGAAAGGAGAAAGGAATTTTGTGTGTACTTTCATCAACTTGTAAAGGATCTCCAAGGGCTTGAGATAGAGCTTGCCTCCTGCTGAAGTCTCAGGGACAACAGACTTCACCAACCAGCTCCCCTGCCTTCCCTTGCTGGGAATTGAAGTGCCTGCTGTTGAGCTGGGCCTTCTGAGAGAATGCGTGTCGCTGGGAGCTGGAAGCGCGACTCAAGACGAAGAAGCGTGACGCCGCCGCAGCCATTGTCGTCACATCACCGGAGAAGAGTGTCGCCGTCGCAGCAGACGCAGTCGCATCACCGGAGAAGCATGCCGCTGCTGCCGCTGTCACCCTCGCATCACCCGAAACACCTCACATCACCGGAGAAGAGTGTTGCTGTCGCATCACCGGAGAAGAGTGTCACTGCTGTAGCCACTGTCGTTGCATCGCTGAGAAAGCGTGCCGCCGCTGCCACTGTCGCATCGCATCACCGAGGTGCCCCGCATCCCTGGAGAAGAGTGTCGCCGTCGCAGCAGACGCCGTCGCATCACCAGAGAAGCATGTCGCAGGGCCTGTCGCGGCTCAGAAGAATCGTTGAGTCGCCGCACGTCCGTCGGGCGTGCACGCATCGTTGTCGCATCAAGAAGAAGATGCCATTTTGTTCATTGCACCGGATCTTCATCGCATCACGGCGCTGCTGGTCGCATCGCCACGGAAGCGCAGTAAGAAACCGACGCATCACCTCCCCACGTGGAGAAGAACCAACGCATCCTCTACGCAGCAGTAGGGACCCGACGCATCACCGTTCTTGCGTGTAAGGAAACGACGCATCACCTTCCCTGCAACACTTTCGTTGCATAGCGTTACGCATTCAAAGGTACATTGTACTCAAAGTGTGCATTTACCTTCTTAAGAGAACTGAGCTAATTCTACCATTTTTTGAAGTACAGTATTGTGGATTTTTGTCGTTTGTGGTCTTGTGTTAAGTCTATATAAAAATACTTATTTTTATACTACAACTTGTGTGGTGTCCATCTGTAGTGTTGTCACTTGATTACTGTATGTGTTCACAAATGCTTTACACACTGCCTCTTAGATAAGTCTGTCTGCTCGTGCCAAGCTACCAAGGGGGTGAGCAGGGGTTATTTTAGGAGTGTATCCCCCTTACCCTGACTAGACGCAAGGGTCCCTATTTGGACAAAGGTACCTATCTCTGCCAACTAGAGACCCCCAAATCTAACACTCAGCTTCCAGGAAGGAATGAAAGACGTCTCAGCCTGGTTGAGCAGCAGCTGCCTGACTCAACTCGGAGAAGACAGAGGTCCTCCTCCTTGGACTTTCCCCCACCGCTTGGGACAACACCTGGTGGCCCCCCGCCCTCAGAAATCCACCCACCTCGACGGACCACACCTGGAACCTCTGCATCATTCTAGACTCCTCCCTCACCATGACTCGCCAGATCAAAGCTGTTGCCTCCACCTGCTTCAACTCCCTCTGCATCCTCCGCAAGACCTTCAAGTGGATCCCCCCCGAAGCCAAAAAGACCATCACCCATGCACTCATTACCAGCAGACTGGACTACGGAAACTCCCTCTACGCTGGAATCAACAAATCCCTGCTACACAAACTTGAGACCATCCAGAACACCGCAGCCAGACTCGTCCTCGGCACCCCACGACATGAGCACATGACCCAACACCTGCAAGACTTCCACTGGCTCCCTGTCGCGAAGAGAGTAACCTTCAAGCTACTCACCCACGCCTACAAACCCCCCCACAACATCGGACCCAAATACCTCAACGAAAGAGTCTCCTTCCACGTGCCCAAAAGAAACCTTCGCTCCGCCGACACACCCTAGCAAAAACCCACGCATCCGCAGAACCAGAGCAGGTGGAAGAGCCTTCTCCTACGTCGCAGCCAGGGCCTGGAACAAACTCCCAGTCAACATCAGATGCTCCCCTACTCTGCAAACCTTCAGGAAGAGCCTCAAGACCTGGCTTTTTGGCTGACCAGGAGCTGCACCCCCTCCCACGCCGTGAGACCCTCACGGGTGAGTAGCGCGCTTCCCCGCCTCTCTAAGCACTCCCGCAGTGCGGAGATACCCTTTAGGGGGTGATTCAGGCGCCTTACAAGCTTAAAAAATAAATAAATTAAAATAAAATAAAAGCCCCTGATTGATTGATTGAGTGATTGATAGTGAACATAAGAAAGACACAAATAAAGCCTACAATACATTTAATGAAACTAGCATAGTCTATTATGAAGCAATTGTACTGCAATCATTAGGCAGATGCAACTAAATTAGCATTACCAACAGACTGTATAGGACAATCATCCCAACCATCTAAAATTATATATCTATGTCTACTCTTACTATGTGATACAGGGATATATTTGCCATCTCTGGGATTGGCCTAAGACCCCATACCTGGTGTATGTAGTTAGGTGGTCTGCATCATGAGTATAAACTTAGGGCCTCATTTACAAGAAGTGATTCATTCCTGTGTTGCATCAGCAATGCGTCAAAATGACTTACGACTCGCTACATCATTCCTAGGCTTTCCTGTTTTCAGTTTCTATTTTTGGTAAATTCTGGTGGGGTTTTTTCAGTGCTTTCAAGTGATTTCAATATCTTTAAAAAACAGTGGTTATCAGTGGTTACACATTTTCGCGCCATTAAAAACAACAGAAACAGTGTTTTTCTGGTGTTTATGGAATGTTTTGCTTTTATTATTGCTTGCTTTCTGCACTGATAGTGCATGGTATATAGACAGTGTACGTATAGTGTATATATATGAGGTCCAAATAGATTTTTGCAAATTAAACTTATTGTGGTACACCATACAATACTTCTTCAGGGAGTCTTTGGTCATGTGCGCTCGCTCTTTCCTTCCCATGTAAACTTTTGTGAAAAGGCCCTTTCAACATTGGCACTTGAGACGGGCAACGCCAAAACAGCCAGTACGCAATTTGCTAACTCTGGCCACTGACATAGCTTTCCATTCCAATACTGGTGTACTTGAAATTGCAATTCTCAGGGCAGGTTCTGCAATATTTGCGTTGAGCTGGGTGCTTATTCCCTCAGAGTTATTGAAGCGTTCAAAAATGAAGCAGCACTTTTGAAACTACGGAGGAAATTCCCCTTTATGGAAGGGATCTAGAACTTGTACAGAGTACCACAGTGAGGTTGCATTGACTTCAAATGCCATGGTTGGTGAAGGGACATTTCTATGCATCATTGCAAGCCATTTCTCATACATTGTAAAATTAAAGTTCCTGAATTGCTCTTTAACATTGCTTTGCTTACCAAGTGGCAAGCACTCCAACATGGAACATGTTGCAGTACCAAAGTCACTATAGGTGTCGCCCAGCCTACTCTCAAGGAGATGTTTCACATCTACACCAATTATGCTGAACACATGGCAGACAAGGGTGTTTTCAGACTCTAGTTTTTTTATTATGTCCACTACAGCAGTTATGTTTTCCTGTAAAGAAAGCAGTAGAGTGTACTTTTTTTCACATAACTATCAATATGCGACCAAAGATCCTCACATTTCTTACCTTTGGCATCATTACTCAGCAAAAATTCTGTAAACGGTTGCCACATGGATAATATAGCATTTATAGCCCCTTGGACTGATAACCATCAGCTGAGGGAAACAGTTGGGATGACTCTTTCTTTGATGCCACACAAAGCACGAAATGAGAAATATTTGCGTTTTAGTTCCTGTGCATAAGAAAACAGCACACCAGAATGGACTAAAAAGTCAATAGCATTCCTCATTAACTCTGAAGATTGTAAAGATACTTTCAGCATACCATCTAACAAGTGGCAAGGATCTCTTACAGTGAAGCACTTCAGCTCAGGTATCAATTTTGACAGGTCATTACACAACTTTTTCATATACGTAGCTGAATCACTGTAAACACAAACAATATCACTTCAATCTTTGTTGAACTTGGAAAGAACCTTTTTTGCAGAGCATTCCAAGTGACACTGCGTTCCATGTTTTCCAAAAGTCTGGTGTCATGTTTTCACCACTATCCCAGATGCTTGGCGATAGCGCTCTTTTCACATATACTTGTCACTATACCTTGCATTGAATGTTTAAAGCCTGAGGTGTTGGCAATTCACCTACTATAAATACTGACTCACTAGAAACTAGGGGCTGATCTATTAACGGTTTTTACCCATTCTCTGTGGGTAAATGTGATGACACATATTAGGGAAGATTCTTATGAAACCAGCCATTTTACCTATCAGTGAAAGAATCAAACGTAGCCAAAATATCAAATATGGTTTTGATATTTCCTGATTCTCTACAGTTTATAAAATAATTAAACAATTGAACAAGACCTAAAACATGCTTCTAAACCCTGTATCTTCAGACCACAAAACTGAAAAAAGAAAAAGGAAGAAGAAACAATTTTCGAGTGGCATCCCTAAACAACAAAACTCAAGCAGAATAATGTTAGCCCAGTCTTTCCTACTGCTAGCTTGTATAGCAAAGTTACATTGTATTGGCCCCTTTAGGAAGAAAAAAATGACTGTCACTATCTTTTTCCTTTCTTTGAATGGCATTTAGTTTGTGGTTGTGCAGGTGTTTTTTCTGTGTTTATATGTTTTCACTGGTGAGGGCTATTTCTCTTTCAGTGGGGTTTTATCAGTTATTATAGGTTTAAACCTAAAACCGGACAGCCTAATCCTTCCTAAACACCATGGATGCACCATATTTACAGTATGGCACACCATGGCATAAGCTTCTGACTACAAGAAATAACAATTATGCTGGTGTGGGCGTTATGGCGCAGCAAAAACTGACGTATTGGCCGATAAAGTGTTGTAAGGCAGATTTGCATCATGTAACGCGACCCAAACCACCCTAGCATCATCTTTCAGTGCGTGTAACATTAAAAAATGTATGAGGAATGACGCAAAATTCAAAAAAAAAAAATGCCAAACTGCACAGAAGGCATCCATGGAGCGGGGAGAAGAGAGCAGCAGGCAATGCAACAACCTCAACAACCCCAGCATCAGCCAGGATGTCCAGACAGACTCCCAGAGGAAGAGGAAGTCCAATTTCAGTGAGGAAGAGAATGAGATCCGAATCATTGAGGTGACAGACCACCAACATCAGCTGTTTGTCACCTCAAAATTGCCATTAGGAAAGAAAGAGACCATTTGGCAGTCCATAGCGGACAAGGTCAACTGCGGCAGACAAGCGAAGAGGACAGTCACTGTCCTGAAAAAACGCTGGCACGACATAAAGCGCAGGACAAAGGAGTATCTGGCCAACAACCTGAAGGCAGAAATGCAGACCCGAGGAGGAAGTCTGGAGCAACAGGAGGAGCTGGATGCCTTGGAGGAGCTGGTGGCAGATGTCATCCCAGAGGAGTTGGTGGCAGGAGTTTTAAGACAAGACAGTGCAGCCCATGGGGAACAACCAGACCTACAGTGCAAGTCGCAACAAGGGGCAATGTGGTCAAAAAGGTCATGTTGTGCAGTGCAGCTAGCTAAGTACCAGCACTCCATTGCACGGTGTGCAGGGCAAAGGGCAAAGGGCAGGTATGTGGGTCATGTACTGTTAAGCATTACGTAAATGTAAGTCACACTGCCCAGTTACATGTTGCACAGCTTACTCCAGCACTGTCATGTTTCTCCTTTCCATGTGTGAAGTGCAGCACCAGTCCATGGTCAGCTCTGTAAGCTGGCACTTGTAGTCAAATGTACAACATGAGTCACCAGCATTACAGGTCCCACAATACCAAGCAAAAAACATGTTTCCTCAGTTACAAGAGGCCTGTGCTGCGGACCCTCGCTTTTACTGACACTCTGGTGGTACAGACCTCTCTATCATATGCATGAGGTGTTGCAAAGCCACCCTGCATGGCTTTGAATGGCCTCAAAGGTATGGATTAAGGCAAAGCAGTGCAAAGCGCTGCCTTGCCTTACTCTACATCCATGTGGCTTAGCATGGCCTCCTAGAGATGGGTCTAAATTGTGAGCCTCTGGAACGTCATGAAAAGTGAAGTTCTGGGGCAAACTGGGCTTGTAAATAGATACCTGGGTGTGGGGGTGAATGCAAGTGATGCACACCAGAGGACCATGTGTGTTGAAACTAAAGATGGTGTGCCGCCCTGGTGGGCCTCTGGTTGTACAGTGCATTGTAGGCACTGGCTGAGCACATACAACTGCCAGTGTGTGTGGATAGGGATACATTGCATAGGAATGGGGTGAGGAGGCAAGTTCTGGGGCAAACTGGGCTTGTAAATAGATACCTGGGTGTGGGGGTGAATGCAAGTGATGCACACCAGAGGACCATGTGTGTTGAAACTAAAGATGGTGTGCCGCCCTGGTGGGCCTCTGGTTGTACAGTGCATTGTAGGCACTGGCTGAGCACATACAACTGCCAGTGTGTGTGGATAGGGATACATTGCATAGGAATGGGGTGAGGAGGCAACTGTGCACAGCAAAGTAACCTGACAAATACACATCCACTGCTGTGTCTGACAGTGTCACACTGTGTCGTAGCTGGAAAGGGATGACAGAGCTATTTCAAATCTATTTGGTGCAAATCCAGTTGTGTGGTCCAGTCAGTCAACAAAAATGGTTTGCGAGGAAATTTGGAAGCACTCTGGCCTCTTTACGAAAGTTTATATTAGTTTTAAACAGTATCTTAGGGATTAGTGTGCAAGTTTGATGCAATCTAAGTTATCTGGTGATGGAATTCAAATAGCATTAAGGATGTCAGAATGAATTACACTATAGCATTTCGGAAATTCTCTAATCCAATGGACGGCCTTATTTATTAATGAAGCTTCACTTTCCCTGTGCTGTGCCGTGTCTCTATCTTGTAGACACCTATTATGTAGATGGTTCTAGCATCTAAGCAGTATTTGGATTTCATCCAACCCACATAGGGTTGTGCGGGGGTAATGTGGCCGGAAAGCAATGGTAATGTTCGGGTTCCTAGCTATAATAGATCTAAATTGAGAATGTCGGTGGTCCCTTGCATGGGGGAAATTAGTAGCACCTAATCTCCAACCCAATATGAGAGCCGGATCATCCATCTATGGGACCATGGTAATCATAGATGATCTCCACCAGCTATTGACAGAAAGGGGCCCAAAAAGTTCCCAGGTGTCTCTCTGTGCTAAATACATAGGGCCCAGAGGAGAATCTCTTGGTGCTTGATGGAAATGCCTATTTGATTAAATATTAGGTTGCCTAATTATAAACCCCAGGTGGCAATCGAGCACTCTCTATCTCATGTTTATCGGCGGCTTGCCCTAGCAGATGCAGTTCGGATAATGATTGCACCTTGGTTCTTAGGTCTGTGATTACTGCCCTCAGAAGAGAAATAATTGCCCAAATCTTTAATATGATCACTCTTATCATCTACGACTATAGTTGGAGTAGAAGTAGAGAGCCTTGCCCTAGTCTCGTTTTTAGATGAAGCCAATAGTGCAAATCGATTAGAGTAAGGTATAGTCAGGGCCACTGAAGTTACAGAAATAGGGCAATTACCAACTGGAACTAAGGTAGCAGTTCCTGAGATACTCTCTAGGTCAGGGGCCAGGTTCATTGTCAAAGATTCACTATGGTCCAACGGTTTCTCTTTGGCTCCTTTTTTATTGAATAAGGGAGCAACCTTGGTTTTCTTTTTTCTGTTACCTCTATTGGTTTCAAGGCATTCGGGTGGAGTATCAATTCTACCTGTTGTATAAGGTTGTCGATATCCTGCAAGGTGTAGTTATTTGGGGGAGGGCCTATAATTTTCTTGTTGAAAGGCTTGCTTGTTTGTTTTTCAGTGCACTTCATTTTCCCCATCTCTCCTTTCTAAGTCAGGTCAACTCCTTCTGGCGACAATGCAATTGATATAATTGAACCTTAAATAGAAGTGAGCCAAGTATATAACTTGGCTCACTTCTATGATCTAAGATCTATGCACTTTAAGTAATTCCTAAAATAAAACAATATAGCACTAAATGCGCTATCAACTAAGAGTTAATATGCAATACTAATTGGAGCAATAAAACAATTATTATTAAAATATGATTACCCATTTTATTAACCTGCAAATATATCCATCCAGCTTAAGTGAAGAGTCTCATTTATTTTCACAGAATTGGTGGCCAATGTTCAACAGCACTTGCAAGCCGAGGCCCTCTTCTACAATGGTTTTATTGGAACGGATAAGCAGTCCTTCGCTTTATTAAGAAGAAGATAAGAAACAGAAAAAAACAATCAGCACTCCGAGGGATGTGTCCTGTGCCTACAATTTTCTTAGCTAAAGGCAGGCAAACCAGATGGAGCTTCTGCCAACCTAAGGATTCAATTTCTCCCCAAGCACAAAGCAACTATGAGGAGCAGGGCTTGCCAGGACATGAACAGTCGATAATCAAGCCAGACAGGTGCAGCAAACTAAAGTCATGAGCAGAGCTTGAAACAGATAGCTGCTTCTTAGCACGCTACTTTGCTTTAGGTGACATGTACTCTGTATATTAGGCTCTGTCCCAGGAACAGCTATGAAACAGAATGAGCCAATGTCAAAGTTGAAACAAGGGCGTACCAGCAGAAGACTTGAGAGCCTCGAAATGGAGGGCCGGGGGGGTGACCCTGCCCTTCCTCTTCCCGGCGATGACGTATGCAAGACAAGCCCACCCTTGGCCTGGGCTTTGCCCAGGCAAGGCCCGCACTGCAGGGACTGTCCACGTGCTATATAGTATTGTTGGAGACTGCAGGTGAAGCAAGTAAAATGATTTTCCAAGAGCCACCTCTTTGCTCTCAGAGGTCTCTGGACCACTTAGTCCTTGACTCCGTTTGCTGAAGGCTCCCGCACAATAGGGACTGTCCTTGCACCATAAAGGGGTCGATTCCGATTCGGGCCGGAAATTTCTCCGACCGAGCCGGACCCGGAGAGATTTCCGACCGAATCGGACCCGTGCAGTCCGACCGAACGAGTACGATGCGTCCGTATGTTATCGGACTCGAGTCGGTCGGACTCCCATTGAAGTCAATGGGAGCCGGTCGTACAACGCGTACGCGGGCTCCCATTGACTCAATGGGTGCGAGTCGGACAAGGGCGCCCCTACAGCGGGTACGCGGCGAGCGATTCGCGCCGTACATGCACAGGTAGGGGGACCCATGGGTCCCCCTGTGTGCGACTCGCGCGGCTACGCGTACAGGGGTCCGACACGGACCCCCAAAGTACGGCTCCGACAGCTCTTACGAGCCGGAGTGCGCGGCTCGGTCGGACTGCTCACAGCGCGCATCGTACTTACCCGGCCGGGAAACGTCTCCATTGCGCGGTGCGAGTTGAGTCCGAGCGAGTCGGTCGGAGCGGTTCGAGCCGGGAGCGAGTCGGTCGGAGCGGTCGGGATGCCCGGACGAGTCGGTCGGCGATTTCGCATCGTACTCGCTCGGCCGGACCCGCGTACGGTTCGGTCGGGAAACAGGGCTCCGAATCGGATCCGGTAAAGCCGAATCCGATTCGGAGCCCTACCGGCCGAGATCGGAATCGGCCCCATAGTGTTGCTGGAGGCTGCATGTGAGGAGAGAAAAGATGACTGCCAAGTGCCACCTCTGTGCCCTCAAAGCTCTCTGGACCTTGTAGTCCCTTACTCCGTTTGCTGAAGGCTCCAATGTGATGTCTAATTGGAGATGCTCCTGACTAGTCCACGTTATGTGCTCCTACTACGTGCATGAAGTGGCCAATTGTGGATCAAATTGTTGAGTAGTTGGTCCTCCCTAGGTAGGTAATGACATACAAGACATGCCTTACACTGACACATGCATATGTCCAAGGTAAACCACAGATGTCAGTGGTGGGATACAAGACATGCCTTAAGAACCATGGGAGTGGCATGTAGACATCCCCACAACCCCATGGAACCCCTCCCTTGCACACAGTGATGCTGCACAGCATTGGGCCAAGCAATGCATTGCTCTCTACCCTTCCTCCATTAAAGGCCAACCATAGTGGCTTTGTGTGTCTAAACCCCTTAACTGGGTGGCCACTCAGCAAGCAAGAGGTTATTTGTGTAGATTCTTCAAGGCTTCCCTATAGAAAATAACAGTTGAAATAAAAAAATATTGAAATTGAGTTGAAAACAACAGCCATTTTAGCCTGTGTTTTCACAGTAATTTCTTCTAAGTATGGAATATTTTTAAAAGCAATATACCGTTGCGTCTGATGGGCACTTCTTGTTACGGCCTATATACGACTTGGAGGTTCACCGAGAACCCGAGGTGCCCAGAACCAATAACTGAGGTGTGCCTTGCAATCGTTTTTCATTGTGTACCGGGTATAGAGCAATTCATTTAGTAAAATATAAAGAAGGAAAAATAGGTATCAAGGAAAACTATGTATTTCTGAAATGGGAACAACATATGGAGTTTAGAAACAGTGGTTATTTGCACATCTCCGAATTTGTGGGTACCATTGCTAGCATGTGAATAAGAGGGCTTTGTTCAAAATGACTTCTTTTTTACACACTGTCTTACATTTGGAAGGCAGAAATACATAAAAAAGTCAATTGGTAAAAACACTTGTTCTACTAATCTGTGTTCCCTAAGTCTCCCAATAAAAATGGTACCTCACTTGTTTGGGTAGGCCTAGGGCCCGTGACAGGAAACGGCCCAAAACGCAACTTGGACAAATAACATTTTTCCAGTGAAAACTGACCCTTTTTTTGCAATGTGCCTAGCTGTGGAATTTTGTTCCCTAGCTCAGCCAGCACTGAGGGAAATCTAGCAAACCTATACATTTTTTAAATCTAGACACCCAGGGGAATCAAGGATGGGGTGACTTGGGTGGCTCTCACCAGGTTCTGTTACCCAGAATCCCTTGCAAACCTCAAACTTTGTCAGAAAAACACATTTTCCTCACATTTCTGTGATGGAAAGTTATGGAATCTGTGGGGAGCCACAAACTCCCACCAACCCACTATTTCCCCAAGTCTTCTGATAAAAATGGTACCTCACTTGTGTGGGTAGGCCTAGTGCCCGTGACTGGACATTTCCCAAAACTCTACACGGGCACAGCTCATTTTTCCAGTGAAAACTGACCCTTTTTTTGCAATGTGCCTAGCTGTGGATTTTGGAACCTGGCTCAGCTGGCACCTAGGGAAACCTAGTAAACATGAACATTTTTAAAACTAGACACCAAGGAGAACCCAGGAAGTGGTGACTTGTGTGGCTCTTACCAGGTTCTGTTATCTAGAATCCCTTGCAAACCTCAAACTTTGTAAAAAAAAAAGTCCTCACATTTCTGTGATGGAAAGTTTAAGAGTCTGTGTGGAGCCACAAACTTTCATACACTCAGAGTGTACCCAAGTGTTCCAATTAAAATGGTACCTCTCTTGTGTGGGTAGGCCTAGTGCCCACGACAGGGAAGGTCTCAAACCGTACTGTGGAGACGTCAAAATGATCGATCACAAAAATACCTGGTTTTGTGATCCCTGGCTCGGCGGGCATCTAGGGAAATCTACCAAACCCAGACATTTCTGAAAACTAGACATCTGAGGAAGTCCATAGAGGTGTGGCTTTCGTGGATACCCCAACGTTTCCCTACCCAGAATCCCCTGCAAACCTCAAATTTTGCTACAAAAATCACATTTTCCTCACGTTTATGTGAGGGAAAGTTGTGGGATCACTGGGCCGGCACAAATTTTGACCCCAAGTTCCCCCACGACTCCTGCTAAAAATGCTACCTCACTTGTGTGGGTGGTCCAAGTACCTGCAACAGGGAAGGGCCCAAAAAGTATTGTGGAGACATCAAAATTATCTATCACAAAACAACCTGGTTTTGGAAGGGGGGCACCTGTGTTTTTGGTCCTGGACTCGACAGAAATCTGGGTAAACCTACCAAACCCAGACATTTTTCAAAACTAGACACAGGAGGGAGTCCAGGTATGTGTGGCTTGCATGGATCCCCCATAGTTTTTATAACCAGAATCCCCTACAAACCTCAGAATTAGCTAAACAAAATCACACTGTCCTTACATTTATGTGTGGGATCACCGCACCGGCAGAAATTTCCAACCACCCAGTGTTCCCCTCATTTTCCCGAGTAAAATTATACCTCACTTGTGTGGGTAGGCCAAGTGCCTGTGACAGGGAAGGGACAAACATGTGTAGAGATTGAGGAGATATCACAGCAAGTTGATAAGCACAATTATTTTTAATACGTTTTCAGGCTGACTCTGCTTTGGGCACCCTCACAAGTGGAGAAATGTTTCAGTCCTCTTCTGTTTCGAGCGAAGGTCGGGGCTTGGGTGAAGGGAAACATTCATCATACAAGATATTGTGTCCTGTACCCCTTTTTAATAACATGGTTATGATACAAGTTACTATTTGAGTTTGCACTTTCAAAGCAAGTAGAAATGTAGGTGAATAAGTCCCATTGGATATTTGTTTGACTTAATACGCTTACTCCGGTTCTCAATTGCAATCAGGGTGGTCCTTGTGTAGTATACATAAATTCCCTAACTAGAACTTCAAAATCCAGTCAAGGCTTTAACATTTTGCCAAACAGGGTACTCCATGACAATGTGGCACATATTCTGTCCACCAGTATGTGCAGTGTGGGGGCTATAATGCACTTGTCAATCGGTGAACAGAACACCTATCACGTTCTGAGAGCAGGTAAAGGTGTTGAGAAGTTCATGATTTCCTGAAGTAGAGGAACTAAAATTCTGTAACTGCTTGCCTAGCGAAGTAGTAGCCCACAAACAGTAGGTATCCATTCATAACAATTGAAAGGTTTACCTAATGGCAGCTCCAGCTCGGTCAACTTCCCAGTACTTTGCTTTAGTATGATACAATATAAAGCAAGGAGGAAAGTCAAGGCTGGCACAGATGGGCACTGGGTACAGTAAACACGACTCTCATCAATCTTTCCTTTGTTCAAGCACACTTTACAACAACAACATGGTTGCTCCTTTTCGGATGTTGCAAGAATTTTATCAGCAAAGTGTCACTCCTGCAGCCTTGCCATGTCCTCCAGAACACATGAAGTGGAGGCTGCTTCTTCTGTAGCAGTGAGACTTTCAATCACAGACAACTGAAAGTCAAGGAAAGACATGAGTCTTCCTGTCCTTGTCTGACGATAAACAACATACACATTGTATGTTGCCATCTGAATCAGGTGATAAAAAAGTTTCTTATACTAAATGCGAGTTTTACAACTCACATTGCATGGCTGAAGACCCTGGCCGTTCTTATGCACCCCGCCCATGTACTTGTTGTAATCAAGTATACAGGTAGGCTTGTGGACTTCGGCCATCTGACCCTAAACAGTGATGGGGGAAGTGCTCTCATCATGAATTTTAGTGAGCACGTACACATCAGGCCTATCTGAGAACTTGACTGCGAGCAGTTCGTTGGAATGCAATGCAGTGCTCTGAGATTTCTTGAGATTCTTGAGAACAAGCTCCTGCAGGAATCCTTTGTGGTGACAACAAATCGTACTGCATGCCCCAGTGCCAGCTAGTAGAGCTCACCAAACAGCTCCACTCCCATATAGAAATTGTCCACATAAAGGTTATAACCTTTGCGAAGAAGTGGCTGGACAAGTTCCCATACAATCTTTCCTGTGACCCCTAGCGTGGGAGGGCAACATACAGGGTTCAGAGTTGAGTCCTTCCCTGTATACACTCTCAAGCTGTATACATAGCCAGTCGAGCTCTCACACAGCATGTACAGCTTGATGACATAGCGAGCTTGTTTGCTTGCAATGTACCGCCTGAACCAAAGCTATCCTACATCAAGGCCTCATACATGGCTATATTCTTTCTAGGAGTATAAAACTCTGGAAACTTGGCAGACAAATGTTCCACGACAGGCCGAATTTTGAACAACCTGTCATGGTCTGGATAGTCCCGGGTCAATGCAGCAGAATTGTCATTGAAATGCAGCATGCGCTGCACTAGCAAAAAATGATCTCTGCTCATGTATTGTGCGAAGATGGGGGTCCACTAGAACAGCAAGGTTGGTTTATGCGCTCCCCCAATTGTGAGCATAAGGCCTAAAAATATCTACAAATCCCCTAATGAAGTGGGAGTCCACTTGTGTGCCCTAAAATGAAGCCTGAGAGTGCCTCTATGCTCCCTCAGAAATAGTTTGGCACGCAAATTTGTTTGCTGCACAATTTCATCAAGGAGGTAAACATCCAAAAAGATGAACATAGTCAATTGGCAAAAAATTTGCTGTATCAGCTTTACATCCAGTGTCGCCAGTGAAAGGCGGAATTTGTGGTTGAACTAAATTGGGAGGCTGCCACAAGAGCACTCCGTCTGCGCTTGCCGCCACACGTGCCTGCTTTCTGGGCTTGTCTAACCTGCTACTGTTGTCCCGCTGCACAGACTGGGCTTGCGAAGGGACAGCACGACTATTATCATCTCTCTCAGAATCGCTGGAAGATGCGTCGTCGGATAAAATTGCACCAACTGAAAAATCACTCCCAGATTCTTCTCCATTGTCCTCTCCTTCAGATGCTGTCTCAGTCTCTGATTCTGCCTCAGAATTGGACTTCATAACCAGATTTAGGACCTGGGTAGCATTCATCCAATGATTCGCCATTTCTGCTAGTGCCTAAAATTTTCCTTTTAAAACACTATCCTATGTAGAAGGCAGATAGGTTGTTGGTTTGAAAATGTGGATAGGTGTGTGTGAGTGAGTGATGTGTGCTACAATCAAAAATCCCAAAGTCACCTTACCTTGCCGTTCCAAACTCAGCAGGCTCTCAAAAGACACTAAAAAAGACAAAAAAAGACACAGTATTACTTCACCTTGCCACATACCCATCATCACAGCTTTTAGCGCAGGGCGACAATCATTTTGGCACTCCCCTCCGATGACCTCCAATAAACATCTGTTGTTCAGTGCCAAGATGCCCTCATGTGTACATGCGCTTTGCAAATACATGTTGTTATGAAGTCCCTGGATTCCCTCACTACCACCCAGCAACCATGCCCCTCATCTCTTCATAGCTCCTCTCTCACATAAATTTCATTTGTTTTAAAGCGTTTTTAATTCTCCCCATCCCCGGAAGCCCACCCACCCCAAAGGACCATGCATGCAACCTCGGCATCATACTGGACTCATCACTCACCATGAATCCCAAGATCAATGCTGTCTCTTCCACATGCTTCAAGACCCTCTGCATACTATGCAATCATTCAAGTAGATCTCCCCGATTCCAGGAAAACTGTCACTCATGCACTCATCACCAGCAGACTAGACTACGGCAATGCCTTCTACGCCAGAATCAACAAAAAACTCCTCCGCAAACTCCAGAAAGTCCAGAACGCCGCAACCAGACTAATCCCCGATATCAAATGGCACAACCACATCACCCAACACCTGCGTGACCTCCACTGGCTCCCCATCGAAAGAATAATAACCTTCAAGCTGCTCACGCACGCCTACAAGGTGCTCCACAACACCGGACCCCAATACCTCAACGACCGAATCGCATTCAAAGCCCGCAAGAGAAACCTCCACTCAGCCGACCTCTTCCTAGCCACCATCTCACGCTTCTACAGGACGAGAGCATGTGGAAGATCCTTCTCCTACCTCTCAGCCAAGACCTGGAACGAACTCCCCCTTCACCCCGGATGGAGCCCAACACTGCACCAATTCAGGTAGGACCTCAAGACCCTGCTCTTTGAATGACCCTAACGGGGCTGCCAACACCCAGCGCCTTGAGACCCTCATGGGTAAGTAGTGTGCTTTACAAATCCCTGATTGATTGACATAAAATACAGATCTGTTCTTTGCAGCAGGCCCTCTGTGCTACTTTATGGCATCAAAACTGCCACTACAAAAAAGCCCGATCTCTCTCTCTAGCAGAAACATAATCACAAGCATTATCTTCACAGTTTTATCGCTGCCTGAAAGGTGTGTGTGTGTGTGACAAAGGCCAGGCGGCCGAAACGCGTTTGGGTTAGCTTTTTGATTCTTTGAAGGAAGCTGGAATAAATACTATTAATTTCCATGAGCCTGAGTGCGCAGTCCTGTGTGTCTTTTGACAAACGGCTTAGAAATATATATATATATATATATATATATATATATATATATATATATATATATATATATATATATATATATATATTGGAAAACGTTGTGCCCATGCACAAGAGCGCACTCGAGACCAGCGCTGATGGTGGCACATCTTTATTCAAGTAGCACCACCCCGATGATTGGAAAGGGGGCCGTGAGGCTTCGCATTTGCGGAGTCTTCTGGAGCAGCGTGGGGGTTGATTTTGAGCCGCTACATGCAGAGGGGCCCATCCAGGGTTGACTGCATTAAGACTCGCAGATAGAGATTGTGGCCATAGACATTGTGACACACTGCAAGTCCCAGAATTCAGTTGGGACTGACCTCACAGCGGATTGGCCCATTGGAGGGCGTGTTAGGTCAAATGGATGCAGGTGTGTTGGACTGCAAGCTGCGGTGTTGTACCAGGAAGAAGGGAGCCATTCCCGAAACGCGTCGTATTTTAAACACTGCCACTGTGCTGTACTTACCCTCTTGATGACAGCAGTTCTACTTGAATAAAGATGTGCCACCATCAGCGCTGGTCTCGAGTGCGCTCTTGTGCATGGGCACAACGTTTTCCAAAATATATATATATATATATATATATATATATATATATATATATATATATATATATATATATATATATCAAACACACAAGGATTGCCCACTCGAAAGCGCCTCACACAGGCAGGTAACTTTTCCATGTTTAATGGCAGAGAGCTGCAGAACAGGTACAGGGCACTTCAGCATATCATCTAAGCCGACGCGTTTCGTGCTCCCATCGCACTTTATCACAGGCTTTCTTCTTCAACAACGTGAAGCCAAACAAGCACCACTTATATTCAAAAGTACCCGCCCCAGTGGGCGTTGGCAGTCGCACTGCCTGCTGGTCTTTGTAGTGCTCCCACGTATTGCTGCAGTGAGCTGCTTAAACGTTGCACAATCAAAAGTTCCTTAAAATACCCCAGTGGGCTGTGAAGATGTCCTGTTAACACTGGGCTGCACCGTAGAACTCTCTCCCCATGCCTCCTGTTCAAACACTGCTGACGACCGGTTGGTGTCAGCATTGAACCGCTTCCATGCGGCGGGGCTGCTTTCACGGCCGGGCTGACTGTATTACATCAAACACACAAGGATTGCCCACTCGAAAGCGCCTCACACAGGCAGGTAACTTTTCCATGTTTAATGGCAGAGAGCTGCAGAACAGGTACAGGGCACTTCAGCATATCATCTAAGCCGACGCGTTTCGTGCTCCCATCGCACTTTATCACAGGCTTTCTTCTTCAACAACGTGAAGCCAAACAAGCACCGCTTATATTCAAAAGTACCCGCCCCAGTGGGCGTTGGCAGTCGGCATGGGGAGAGAGTTCTACGGTGCAGCCCAGTGTTAACAGGACATCTTCACAGCCCACTGGGGTATTTTAAGGAACTTTTGATTGTGCAACGTTTAAGCAGCTCACTGCAGCAATACGTGGGAGCACTACAAAGACCAGCAGGCAGTGCGACTGCCAACGCCCACTGGGGCTGGTACTTTTGAATATAAGTGGTGCTTGTTTGGCTTCACGTTGTTGAAGAAGAAAGCCTGTGATAAAGTGCGAAGGGAGCACGAAACACGTCGCCTTAGATGATATGCTGAAGTGCCCTGTACCTGTTCTGCAGCTCTCTGCCATTAAACATGGAAAAGTTACCTGACTGTGTGAGGCGCTTTCGAGTGGGCAATCCTTGTGTGTTTGATATATATATATATATATATATATATATATATATATATATATATATATCCAAGCTCCAAAGTACCCAACGTTACAGCAGCAACATTGCGCGCTCCATCTGGAGACAAAGGACACTACAAGGCCCATAATGCTCTGTTAGTCGCGGCAGAGCGTCCCATCCAGGGCATGCATTGGAGCATTTAAATGATGAGCGCGGTGGCCTATGCGCCTTCAATTGCCAAAGCCTCTGAAGAGAAGTGGGGACACTTCGAAACGCGTCAGGTATCCATGGCAAATTGAACTGCTTAAAGTTATCGTTGTGCCGGCGGATTGTATACCATAAAGGCTCTTCATGAGCATGTTGCTGTTCGAGTGCTCCTTGTACGTTGGGTACTTTGTAGCTTGGATATATATATATATATATATATATATATATATATAAATATATATATATTACCTACTGGCTGTCACCAGTAGGTAGTTATAGTTAGGACCTTGTTTCTATTCAGAAAGCGTTTTTTTCTTTTGCCAATATCTTTGGCGCCGTTTGACGAATCCTTGCGAAAGTTTCAAAACTAATGGTTTGCTCAGGACAGCTCCTGTCTTGAAAGTTTCTGGATGATTAGTCAAGCGGGGGCCAAGAAAAAAGGGGGGGACCCAAAACATGTTTTCTCCATGTTAATTTCCATAGGAAATTTTGGAAAAGGCGACAGCCCGAACTGCTGAACGGAATTACACCAAATTTGGCAAAAAGGTAGCTCTTGTTTCAGAAAGTGCCATTTTTTTTAAATGGTGTAAATCTGTTCAGTAGTTCCTGAGTAATTCAAAAATAAAAATATCGATATCTGAGCACCAAGGAGCATTTGCGAATCCTCCCGAGCACGAGCTTCTTTCTAATTGGCTGCCAACACTCCAAACCAGGAAGTGTTGGCAGCCAGAAAACAGTAGAAAAAAGCATAAAAAACAAGAAAAGTTGGCAGGGTAGAAACACCCTGACCCCCAAGGCCTGCTCAGGGGGTCCCACAGGGACCCCGAGGCCCAAATAAGCATTTTTTTTATAATTTTGGCCGAATTTGCGCTGGGTGCGCGAATCCGGCCAAAAATATATTATAAAAAAAACGTTTGTTTCAAGCCTCCGGGTGGGCCAGGTCCCGGGGGCAACTCTTAATTATGGGGTGGGGGCCCCCATGGGCCCCCACAGCCCTGGGGACCACCACCTCCCCGGGGCTTTGTTTATTGTTGTTTATCATATGCGGGGGGCACGCGGCCCCTAGCTATTGGCGTTGTAAATGTAAACATTTTTACTAATGTTTTTGGGAGTGGAGTGGATGTACGTTGTGTGTAGTGGAATTATGTGGTATGTTGTGCAGTGAAATTATGTGGATAGAAAGTATGTGGTATTTAGTGTATAGGAATTATGTAGAGTGGGATTATGTGTATGGAGAGTAATTATGTGATATTGTAGTCTGTGTTGTGCAGTGGTAACCTCAGATTTAGTCTTCCTTGTTACCATAGAAGCTAAACTATGATCTCAATGAGACAAAAAAAAGAAGGAATCACTGAGGAGCATTTCTGGACCTAGTCAGAGGTATGAGCAGGGCCACTGGAATTATGCGACTGTTTGGCTGCACTAACCCTGGGCGAAGTGCTACGCTACGCTCGCGTAGTTTGCGAAGTTTGCGCTACTTCGCACAACGCGAATTGCACGTAGCACAGTGCGAACACGCGTAGCGTAGCGTAGCGTAGTGCCGCGGTCATTTTTGCTTGCTCGCGGTCCTCAACGTCAAGTTGGCGACCGCGAGCAAGCAAAATGACATCCCGGCGAGACTTTTTCCTCGTTCGCGATCAGCAACATCAAGTTGCCGATCGCGGCGTGGAAAATAAACCTCCGGCGAGATTCTCAACGCGGGAGGTCAGGTTTCTCATTGCGAGTGGTCGCGTATGCTTGCGACCGCTCGCGATGAGAAACTACCAGTCCGCGTTGAAAGCTGCCGCTCGAGTAAAAATCTACTCGAGCGGCAGTAAAGGACAGCTCGCACTGTGCAAGTTGCCGTTTTCAATGATTGCACAGTGCGGACAAGCATCCGGCACTGTGCAATCATTGCGAACAGTGCGCTACGCAGTTCGCGTAGTGCTACGCGAAGCTTGCGTAGCGCGAACTGCACTTTGCGTAGCTTCGCGAAGCATTACTCGCGAACTACGCCCACCCTTAGGCTGCACCAACTTTTGCACAATTATACATTTTCCGCATTAGCCACATAATCCATCATCTGCTGCCTAATCTGCAGATTTGAACAAAAAAAGCCTTGTTTCTAGCTCAAACGGCTCAAAGGTTACCAAAAATGCAGCGACATGTTTTACAGCGTGGTGGAAGGTCCTTTGTAAACCTAGAATGGTCACCTGTTACTTATTGCTAAATGAGGGTGTTAAATAGGTACTAATGGTGTGCAAGCCACTCTTGCTTCTTTCTGTACCTCTTTTGCCTCTTTCCTCACCTCTGTTGCCTCTTTCTGCACTTCACTTGCTTCTTTGTGCACTCCTCTTGCCTCTTTCTGCACCTCTTGTGCCTCTTTCAGCACCCCTCTTCCCTCTTTCTGCACCTCTGTTCCTTCTTTCTGTACTTCTTTTGTTTCTTTCTGCACCTCTCTTGCTTCTTTCTGCAACCCTCTTGCCTCTTTCTCCACCCCTCTTCCCCCTTTCTGCATGTATGTTGCTTCTTTCTGCACTTCTCTTGCCTCTTTGTCCACCCCTCTTATCTCTTTCTGCATCTCTGTTGCTTCTTTCTGCACTTATCTTGCGTCTTTATGTACCTCTCTTGCTTCTTTCTGCAACCCTTGTTCCTCTTTCTGCACCCCTCTTCTCTTTCTGCACTCCTCTTGCCTCTTTCTGCACCTCTGTTCCTTCTTTCTGCACTTCTTTTGTTACTTTCTACACCTCTCTTGCTTCTTTCTGCATTCCTCTTGCCTTTTTCTCCACTCCTCTTCCCTCTTTCTGCACCTCTGTTACTTCTCTCTGCACCTCTCTTGTCTCTTTCTCCACCCCTTTTCCCTCTTTCTGCACCTCTGTTGCTTCTTTCTGCACCTCTCTTGCTTCTTTCTGCACCCCTCATGCCACTTTCACACCCCTCTTCCCGCACCCCTTTTGCCTCTTTATGCACCTGTGTTCCTTCTTTCTGGACTTCTTTTGTTTCTTTCTGCACCTCTCGCTTCTTTCTTCACCCCTTTTACCTCTTTCTGCACCCCTCTTCCTTCTTTCTGCATCCCTCGTGCCTCTTTCTGCACCTCTGTTTCTTCTTTCTGCACTTCTTTGTTTCTTTCTGCAGCTCTCTTGATTCTTTCTGCACCCCTTGCCTCTTCATCCACCCCTCTTCCCTCTTTATTCACCCCTGTTACCTCTTTCTGCACCTCCGTCCCTTCTTTCTGCACTTCTTTTGTTTGTTTTTGCACATCTCTTGCTTCTTTCTGCACCGCTCCTGCCTCTTTCTGCACCCCTCTTCCCTCTTTTTGCACCCCTCTTGCCTCTTTCTGCACTTCTGTTGCTTATTTCTGCACTACTCTTGCTTCTTTCTGCACCTCTCTTGCTTCTTTCTGCACCACTCATGCTTACTTCTGCACCCCTCTTCCTTCTTTCTGCACCCATCTTGCCACTTTCTGCACCTCTGTTGCTTCTTTCTGCACTACTCTTGTTTCTTTCTGCACCTCTTTGCTTCTTTCTGCACCACTCGTGCTTCTTTCTGCACTTTTCTTCCCTCTTTCTGCACCCTTCTTGCCTCTTTCTGCACCTCTGTTCCTTCTTTCTGCTCTTCTTTTGTTTCTTTCTGCACTTCTCTTGCTTATTTCTGCACCCCTCTTGCCACTTTCTCCACCCCTGTTCCCCCTTTTTGCATCTCTGTTGCTTCTTTTGCACTTCTCTTGCTTCTTTCTGCACCCCTCATGCCTCTTTCTGCACCCCTTTTCCCTCTTTCTGCACCTTTCTAGCCTCTCTCTGCACCACTGATCCTTCTTTCTGCACTTCTTTTGTTTCTTTCTGCACCTCTCTTGCTTCTTTCTGCATCCTCTTGCCTCTTTCTCCACCCCTCTTCCTTCTTTCTGTACCTCTGTTGCTTCTTTCTGCACCTCTCTTGTCTCTTTCTCCACCCCTCTTCCCTCTTTCTGCAGCTCTGTTGCTTCTTTCTGCACCTCTCTTGTTTCTTTCTGCACCCCTCGTGCCTCTTTCACACCCCTCTTCCCGCACCCCTCTTGCCTCTTTCTGCACCTGTGTTCCTTCTTTCTGCACTTCTTTTGTTTCTTTCTGCACCTCTCACTTCTTTCTGCACCCCTTTTGCCTCTTTCTGTACCCCTCTTCCCTCTTTCTGCACCCCTCTTGCCTCTTTCTGCACCTCTGTTCCTTCTTTCTGTACTTCTTTTGTTTCGTTCTGCAGCTCTCTTGCTTCTTTCTGCACCCCCTTGCCTCTTTCTCCACCCCTCTTCCCTCTTTATTCACCCCTGTTACCTCTTTCTGCACCTCTGTTCCTTCTTTCTGCACTTCCTTTGTTTGTTTTTGCACATCTCTTGCTTCTTTCTGCACCACTCGTGCCTCTTTCTGCACCCCTCTTCCCTCTTTTTGCACCCCTCTTGCCTCTTTCTGTACTTCTGTTGCTTCTTTCTGCACTACTCTTGCTTCTTTCTGCACCTCTCTTGCTTCTTTCTGCACCACTCGTGCTTTATTCTGCATCCCTTTTGCTACTTTCTGCACCTCTGTTGCTTCTTTCTGCACTACTCTTGCTTCTTTCTGCACCTCTTTGCTTCTTTCTGCACCACTCGTGCTTCTTTCTTCACCTTTCTTCCCTCTTTCTGCACCCTTCTTGCCTCTTTCTGCTCCTCAGTTCCTTCTTTCTGCTCTTCTTTTGTTTCTTTCTGCACCTCTCTTGCTTATTTCTGCACCCCTCTTGCTACTTTCTCCACCCCTGTTCCCCCTTTTTGCATCTCTGTTGCTTCTTTCTGCACTTCTCTTGCTTCTTTCTGCACCCCTCATGCCTCTTTCTGCACCCCTTTTCCCTCTTTCTGCATCTTTCTTGCCTCTCTCTGCACCTCTATTCCTTCTTTCTGCACTTCTTTTGTTTCTTTCTGCACCTCTCTTGCTTCTTTCTGCACCCCACTTGCCTCTTTCTCTACCCCTCTTACCCCTTTCTGCATCTCTGTTGCTTGTTTCTGCATTTCTCTTGTCTCTTTCTCCACCCCTGTTCCCTCTTTCTGCACCTCTCTTGCTTCTTTGTGCACCTCTCTTGCTTCTTTGTGCACCCGTTTGCCTCTTTCACACCCCTCTACCCTCTTTCTGCACCTCTGTTGCTTCTTTCTGCACCTCTGTTCCTTCTTTCTGTACTTCTTTTGTTTCTTTCTGCACCTCACTTGCTTCTTTCTGCACCCCTCGTGACTCTTTCTGCACCCCCTTTGCCTCTTTCTGCACCTCTGTTGCTTCTTTCTGCACTTCTCTTGCTTCTTTATACACTTTTGCTGCTTCTTGCTGCACTCCTCTTGCCTCTTTATGCACCCTTCTTCCCTCTTTCTGCAGTTCTCTTTCCTCCTTCTGCACCTCTCTTGCCTCTGTCTGCACCCCTGTTCCCTTTTTCTACACCTCTTTTGCCTGTTTCTGCAACTCTCTTGCTTCTTTCTGAACTTCTCTCGCCTCTTTCTGTACTCAAATTGGAAGTGCAAGCTGTCAAGTTTAAAGGTCTGCGTGCTCTCATGACTGAGGTATATGTCTACTTGCATATGTATTCTCACATGTGTTATGTATCTGAAGATGGTAGTTTAAAAAGCAGGTAGCTTCTCTTTTAGGTGGTCAAATCTTCTTAGTTCTGCTCTGTCATTCGGTTGAACAGGCAGACATGTCTTATGTATATATGTATTATAGAGCCCCTCAAATATACTATTGAATACCCATGTGCCCTGTATTGTGAGCAGAAAGAAATGCATACACCTTTTTTATACAAATTCACAGAGTATGCTGTTTGAAACACAGGTATTCAAGTGTTTGTATGTTTATTTTCATTTAACATGTCACTAGGTAAAAGCATAGACACGCTTGCATACCTTCACAAACTTGGTCAGACTTACAACAGTGATTTGCTTAGGATTGCTGTTTTATATTTGGTAGGCCTAACATTCTGAGCAGTCGATTAATAGTGAACCTTCAAGAGAAAGGTGAGGTTTAAGACATCTTCGGAGAAGGATTAGTGATTAGGGTACTTTGTATGAGTCTGTTGTAAGGTACAGTCAAAGTAGACCTCTTTCTGCACCTCTGTTGGTTCTTTCCGCACATCTCTTGCTTCTTTCTTCACCTTTCTTCATCTTTCTGGACTTCTGTTGACTCTTTCTGCAATTCTCTTGTTTCTTTCTGCACCTTTCTTCCTCTTTCTGCACCTCTCTTGCCTCTTTCTGCACTTCTCTTGCTTCTTTCTGCACCTATCTTCCTCTTTCTGCACATGTCCTACCCATGTAGGCATAGTTTGAAATTAGCATTTAAAAAACCTTTGAAATTCACTGAAAAGACCATAGGTTTCAGGGACGTTATTGTTAGAAATTATCATTTAACAAACCATTGAAACTCACTGAAAAAACCACAGGTTTCGGGGACGTTATAGTTAGTTGGACATTTCACTCGCAAAAAACCAGAGAAATTTGGCCGTTATAGTTAGTTGAGCTAACTATATCTTGCGCCTCGCAATACACTGATGATGACATCACATATGACATCATTCATGACATGGTCAGTGACATCACTGATGACATCACTGATGACATCTCAAATGACATCACTGATGACATCATCCACGTGATAATCTGATGCACCTCCTCACACTCTAATATTACCTTTGATACACCCACTCTAAAATACAGACTACCATTCTCGAAACCATAGACACACCAATACCAGTTACTACATACCCACTCACTGATTCCTAGGTCTACACACACATCCACTCACTCACCCATCCAGTCACTCATACATGCAGTCACTCATCAATACAGCCACTATCATATGCACTCATACACCTATACAGACACTCACACACCGCCACTCATCCATAGAGTTACTTACACACCTAGTCAGTCATGCAAAGAATCAATCACACTCCCATTTACTCACCTATACAGTTATACACACACCACCTCACTTATTCATACAGATACTAACACATACTTACTCTCTTATACAATCACTGATACAAGTACACACTCATCCATACAGCCACTCTCACAATCACTCACTCGCACATATAGTCATTTATATACTCAACGCTCACATATACTGCCTTTCACATATGTAGTTACTCACACATGTACCACTGAGACATCCATTCACTCACCAACACAGCCATACACACACTCACCCACCCATATAGCCCCTCACAGACTGCACTCTTGAACCCATACACCCAGTGAATCACCCACTCACACATCCATGCACAGAGTCACACACCCCCACCCACCCACACAGACACTGAGGCACCTATACAGATACTCAGACAACCAATCAATAACCCATATAGACACTCATGTAGCTACTCACCAACCCATGCAGCCACTTACACACCAACTGACAGACTGATACAGACATTCACACAGTTTGAGTCAGTACACCCATGCATTCAGTAAGACACGTTTAATCACTCACTTATACAGTCAGTCACGCACCTACTAAATCATCCATTCAGACACTTATACACCCACTCATTCTTCAATAAACCTTGGCATATATATATATATAAAACATATTTAAACTTTATAGAAACACACAGTCACTGGATGATGTCATCAGTGATGTCATTTGAGATGTCATCAGTGATGTCATCAGTGATGTCACTGACCATGTCATGAATGATGTAATATGTGATGCCATCAGCAGTGCATTGTGGGCGCAAGTTAGCTAACTAACTGTAACGGCCAGATTTCTCTGGTTTTGTACGAGTGAAACGTCCAACTAACTATAACGTCCCTGAAACCTGTGGTTTTTCAGTGAATATATATATACATATACACATACACATATAGGAGAGTGATATCTCCTTTACATATATATATATATATATATGTGTGTATATATATATATATATATATATATATATATATATATATATATATATATATGCATGTATATATATATATATATATATATATTCACTGAAAAAACCATAGGTTTTAGGGACAGTTATAGTTAGTTGGACATTTCACTCGTACAAAACCATAGAAATTCCCCCGTTATAGTTAGTTCAGCTAACTATAACTCGCGCCCCGCAATGCACTGCTGATGACGTCACATATTACATCACTCATGACATGGTCAGTGACATCACTGATGACATCACTGATGACATCTCAAATGAAATCACTGATGACATCATCCAGTGACTGTGTGTTTCTGTAAAGTTTAAATATGTTTAATATATATAGGGAAAGGCGTATTGAAGAATGAGTGGGTGTTTAAGTGTCTGAATGGATGATTTAGTACGTGCGTGACTGACTCTACAAGTGAGTGATTAAACGTATCTTACTGAATGCATGGGTTAGTGACTAAACTGTGTGAATGTCTGTATCCGTCTGTTTGTTGGTGTGTAAGTGGATGCATGGATTTGCGAATAGCTACATGAGTGTCTATATGGGTTATTGATTGGTTCTCTGAGTATCTGTATGGCTGCCTGAGTGTTTGTGTGGGTGGGGTGTGTGTGACTCTGTACATAGATGTGTGAGTGGGTGATTCACTGGGTGCATGATTTCAAGAGTGCATCTGTGATGGACTGCTTGGGTGGGTGAGTGTGTGTATGGGTGTGTTAGTGAGTGAATGTATATCTCAGTGGTACATGTGCTAGTAACTACATATGTAAAAGGCAGTATATATGTGTGTTAGAGTATTTAAATGGCTATAAGTGAGAGTGTGTGATTGTGAGAGTGGCTGTATGGATGCGTGTGTGCTTGTATCAGTTATTGTATAAGAGCGTAAGAATGTGCTAGTATTTGTATGAGTAAGTGAGCTGGTGTGTGTATAACTGTATAGGTGAGTAAATGGGTGTGTGATTAATTTTTGCATGACTGACTAGGTGTGTGAGTACCTCTATGGATGAGTGGCGGTGTGTGAGTGTTTATATAGGTGTATGAGTGCATATGATAGTCCTGTACTGAGTGACTGTAAGTATGAGTGACTGTACGGGTGAGTGAGTAGATGTGTGTGTGTAGACCTAAGAATCAGTGAGTGGGTATGTAGTTATTGGTATTGGAGTGTGTATGGTTTTGAGAATGGCAGTCTGTAATTCAGAGTGGGTGTATCAAAAGCTATATTAGGGTGTGAGAAGATGCATGAAATTATCACATGGATGATGTCATCAGTGATGTCATTTGAGATGTCATCAGTGATGTCATCAGTGATGTCACTGACCATGTCATGAGTGATGTAATATGTGACGTCATCAGCAGTGCATTGCGGGGCGCGAGTTATAGTTAGCTGAACTAACTATAACGGGGAATTTCTATGGTTTTGTACGAGTGAAATGTCCAACTAACTATAACTGTCCCTAAAACCTATGGTTTTTTCAGTGAATTTCAAAGGTTTTTTAAATGCTAATTTCTAACTATAACGTGTCTGAAACCTATGGTTTTTTCAGTGAATTTCAAAGGTTTTTTAAATGCTAATTTCTAACTATAACGTGCCTGAAACCTATGATTTTTAAGTGAATTTCAAAGGTTTTTTAAATGCTAGTTTCTAACTATGCCTACAGAGGTAGGACATGTGAAGAAAGAAGAAAAACGCACAGAAAGAAGCAAAAGAAATGCAGAAAGAAGCAACAGAAGTCCACAAAGACGAAGAAAAGTGCAGGAAGAAGCAAAAGATGTGCAGAAAGAACCAACAGAGGAGCAGAAAGAGGCCATGTTGCAAAATCATCCTGTGCCCACAACTTTTTCAGACGGGTACTGGTGGTAACTGACTCTGACTAACCAGAGTCAGTGCTATGCTAAAAGACACTTAGAATACAGTGAAAACACCTACATACACTAGGGAACACTATGCGTTGGGGTACCCCTGTGATTAGCATGACCTCCTCTGTAAGTCCCTAGTACATAATAGGGCAGGGGGATTAAAACTACCTCTTAAAACGCGTGTGCAAACGCGCCCCGTGGCGCGTTTTAAGTTGCGGGATTAAGTCCCCTTGAATCCTGAGGGTCCCTGGGGCCCAACTAGCCCCCCAGGTACCTACAGTTAGGACCACAGAGCTGAGTTGCAGAGAGGCGTTCCGAGGCCACGCACCTTTTTTCACCTCTCTGCAACGCAACTCTGTTGTGCTTACTGAAGGTACCTGGTGGGCTAGTTGGCCCCCAGGGTCCCTCAGGATTCAAGGGGGCGTGTTTGCGCACATGTCACCTGAGGCCCCGCCCCCTCCCTTCACCACTGTGCAAACGCGCCCCGTGGCGCGTTTTAAGTTGGGGGATTAGGTCACCTTGAATCCTGAGGGTCCCTGGGGCCCAACTAGCCCACCAAGTACTTCCAGTAAGCACCACAGGCCTGCGTTGCAACGCCTGTAACAAATTGTGTAGTTGTGTTTAGGTAGTGAAGGGGGTCGTGCTGGGGGTAGTGTTTTAGGGTTTAGGGTAGTGCAGTGGTGTTTGTGTAGTGTAGGGGGTCATGCTGGGGTAGATTTAGGGTTTAGGGTAGTGCAGTGGTGTTTGGATAGTGTAGGGAGTCGTGCTGGGGGAGTGTTTTAGGGTTTAGGGTATTACAGTGGTGTTTGGGTAGTGTAGGGGGTTGTGCTGGGGGTAGTGTTTTAGGGTTTAGGGTAGTGCAGTGGTGTTTGGGTAGTGTAGGGGGTCGTGCTGGGGGTAGTGGTTTAGGGTTTAGGGTAGTGCAGTGGTGTTTGGGTAGTGTAGGGGTACTGCTGGGGGTAGTGTTTTAGGGTTTAGGGTAGTGCAATGGTGTTTGGGTAGTGTAGGGGGTACTGCTGGGGGTAGTGTTTTAGGGTTTAGGGTAGTGCAGTGGTGTTTGGGTAGTGTAGGGGTTCGTGCTGAGGGTATTTTTTTAGGGTTTAGGGTAGTGCAGTGGTGTTTGTGTAGTGTAGGGGTAGTGTTTTAAGGTTTAGGGTAGTGCAGTGGTGTTTTTGTAGTGTAGGGGGTCGTGCTGGGGGTAGTGTTTTAGGGTTTAGGGCAGTGCAGTGGTCTTTGTGTAGTGTAGGAGGTCGTGTTTTAGGGTTTAGGGTAGTGCAGTGGTGTTCGGGCAGTGTAGGGGGTCGTGCTGGGGGTGGTGTTTCAGGGTTTAGGGCAGTGCAGTGGTGTTCGGGCAGTGTAGGGGGTCTTGCTGGGGGTGGTGTTTCAGGGTTTAGGGCAGTGCAGTGGTGTTTGGGCAGTGTAGGGGGTCGTGCTGGGGGAGTGTTTTAGGGTTTAGGGCAGTGCAGTGGTGTTCGGGTAGTGTAGGGGGTCGTGCTGGGGGAGTGTTTGAGGGTTTAGGGCAGTGCAGTGGTGTTCGGGTAGTGTAGGGGGTCGTGCTGGGGGAGTATTTTAGGGTTTAGGGTAGTGCAGTGGTGTTCGGGTAGTGTAGGGGGTCGTGCTGGGGGTTGTGTTTCAGGGTTTAGGGCAGTGCAGTGGTGTTCGGGCAGTGTAGGGGGTCGTGCTGGGGCTGGTGTTTCAGGGTTTAGGGCAGTGCAGTGGTGTTCGGGCAGTGTAGGGGGTCATGCACGGGGTGGTGTTTCAGGGTTTAGGGCAGTGCAGTGGTGTTCGGGCAGTGTAGGGGGTCGTGCTGGGGCTGGTGTTTCAGGGTTTAGGGCAGTGCAGTGGTGTTCGGGCAGTGTAGGGGGTCTTGCTGGGGGTGGTGTTTCAGGGTTTAGGGCAGTGGTGTTCGGGCAGTGTAGGGGGTCTTGCTGGGGGTGATGTTTCAGGGTTTAGGGCAGTGCAGTGGTGTTCGGGCAGTGTAGGGGGTCTTGCTGGGGGTAGTTTTTCAGGGTTTAGGGCAGTGCAGTGGTGTTCGTGCAGTGTAGGGGTCGTGCTGGGGATGGTGTTTCATGGTTTAGGGCAGTGCAGTAGTGTTCAGGCAGTGTAGGGGGTCGTGCTGGGGCTGGTGTTTCAGGGTTTAGGGCAGTGCAGGCAGTGGTGCTCGGGCAGTGTAGGGGGTCGTGCTGGGGGTGGTGTTTCTGGGTTTAGGGTAGTGCAGTTGTGTTCGGGCAGTGTAGGGGTTCGTGCTGGGGCTGGTGTTTCAGGGTTTAGGGCAGTGCAGTGGTGTTCCGGCAGTGTAGGGAGTCGTGCTGGGGGTGGTGTTTCAGGGTTTAGGGCAGTGCAGTGGTGTTCGAGTAGTGTAGGGGTCGTGCTGGGGGTGGTGTTTCAGGGTTTAGGGCAGTGGTGTTCGGGCAGTGTAGGGGGTCTTGCTGGGGGTGATGTTTCAGGGTTTAGGGCAGTGCAGTGGTGTTCGGGCAGTGTAGGGGGTCTTGCTGGGGGCAGTGTTTCAGGGTTTAGGGCAGAGCAATGGTGTTCAGGCAGTGTAGGGGTTGTGTTGGAGGTGGTGTTTCAGGCTTTAGGGCAGTGCAGTGGTATTCGGGCAGTGTAGGGGGTCTTGCTGGGGGTGGTGTTTCAGGGTTTAGGGCAGTGGTGTTCAGGCAGTGTAGGGGGTCGTGCTGGGGGTGGTGTTTCAGGGTTTAGGGCAGTGCAATGGTGTTCGGGCAGTGTAGAGGGTCGTGCAGGGGCTGGTGTTTCAGGGTTTAGGGCAGTGCAGTGGTGTTCGGGCAGTGTAGGGGGTCGTGCTGGGGGTGGTGTTTCAGGGTTTAGGGCAGTGCAGTGGTGTTTGGGCAGTGTAGGGGTCGTGCTGGGGGTGGTGTTTCTGGGTTTAGGGCAGTGTAGTGGTGTTCGGGCAGTGTAGGGGGTCGTGCAGGGGGTGGTGAGTCAGGGTTTAGGGCAGTGCAGTGGTGTTCGGGCAGTGTAGGGGGTCATGCTGGGGGTAGAGTTTTAGGGTTTAGGGCAGTGCAGTGGTGTTCGGGCAGTATAGGGGGTCGTGCAGGGGTGGTGTTTCAGGGTTTAGGGCAGTGCAGTGGTGCTCGGGCAGTGTAGGGGTCGTGCTGGGGGTGGTGTTTCAGGGTTTAGGGCAGTGCAGTGGTGTTCGGGCAGTGTAGGGTGTCGTGCTGGGGGTGGTGTTTCAGGGTTTTGGGCAGTGCAGTGGTGTTCGGGCAGTGTAGGTGGTCTTGCTGGGGCTGGTGGTTCCGGGTTTAGTGCAGTGGTGTTCGGGCAGTGTAGGGGGTCTTGCTGGGGGTGGTGTTTCAGTGTTTAGGGCAGTGCAATGGTGTTCGCGCAGTGTAGGGGGTTTTGCTGGGGCTGATGTTTCAGCGTTTAGGGCAGCGCAGTGGTGTTCGGGCAGTGTAGGGGGTCTTGCTGGGGGTGGTGTTTCAGGGTTTAGGGCAGTGCAGTGGTGTTCGGGCAGTGTAGGGGTCTTGCTGGGGCTGGTGTTTCAGGGTTTAGGGCAGTGCAGTGGTGTTCGGGCAGTGTGGGGGTCTTGCTGGGGATGGTGTTTCAGGGTTTAGGGTAGTGCAGTGGTGTTCGGGCAGTGTAGGGGGTCGTGCTGGGGCTGATGTTTGAGGGTTTAGGACAGTGCAGTGGTGTTCGGGCAGTGTAGGGGGTCGTGCTGGGGCTAGTGTTTCAGGGTTTAGGGCAGTGCAGTGGTGTTCAGGCAGTGTAGGCGGTCGTGCTGGGGGTGGTGTTTCAGGGTTTAGGGCAGTGCAGTGGTGTTCGGGCAGTGTAGGGGGTCGTGCAGGGGGTGGTGTTTCAGGGTTTAGGGCAGTGCAATGGTGTTCGGGCAGTGTAGGGGGTCGTGCTGGGGGTGGTGTTTCTGGGTTTAGGGCAGTGCAGTGGTGTTCGGGCTGTGTAGTGGGTCTTGCTGGGGGTGGTGTTTCAGGGTTTAGGGCAGTGCAGTGGTGTTCGGGCAGTGTAGGGGGTCTTGCTGGGGCTGGTGTTTCAGGGATTAGGCAGTGCAGTGGTGTTCGGGCAGTGTAGGGGGTCATGCTGGGGGTAGATGTTTTAGGGTTTAGGGCAGTGCAGTGGTGTTCGGGCAGTGTAGGGGTCGTGCTGGGGGTGGTGTTTCAGGGTTTAGGGCAGTGCAGTGGTGTTCGGGCAGTGTAGGGGGTCGTGCTGGGGGTGGTGTTTCAGGGTTTAGGGCAGTGCAGTGGTGTTCGGGCAGTGTAGGGGGTCGTGCTGGGGGTGGTGTTTCAGGGTTTAGGGCAGTGCAGTGGTGTTCGGGCAGTGTAGGTGGGTCATGCTGGGGCTGGTGGTTCCGGGTTTAGGCAGTGCAGTGGTGTTCGGGCAGTGTAGGGGGTCGTGCTGGGGGTGGTGTTTCAGTGTTTAGGGCAGTGCAGTGGTGTTCGGCGCAGTGTAGGGGGTCTTGCTGGGGCTGATGTTTCAGGGTTTAGGGCAGTGCAGTGGTGTTCGGGCAGTGTAGGGGTCTTGCTGGGGGTGGTGTTTCAGGGTTTAGGGCAGTGCAGTGGTGTTCGGGCAGTGTAGGTGGTCGTGCTGGGGCTGGTGTTTCAGGGTTTAGGGCAGTGCAGTGGTGTTCGGGCAGTGTAGGGGGTCATGCTGGGGCTGGTGTTTCAGGGTTTAGGGCAGTGCAGGCAGTGGTGTTCGGGCAGTGTAGGGGGTCTTGCTGGGGGTGGTGTTTCAGGGTTTAGGGTAGCAGTGGTGTTCGGGCAGAGTAGGGGTTCATGCTGGGGCTGGTGTTTCAGGGTTTAGGGCAGTGCAGTGGTGTTCGGGCAGTGTAGGGGGTCTTGCTGGGGCTGGTGTTTCAGGGTTTAGGGCAGTGCAGTAGTGTTCGGGCAGTGTAGGGGGTCATGCTGGGGGTGGTGTTTCAGGGTTTAGGGCAGTGCAGTGGTGTTCGAGTAGTGTAGGGGGTCGTGCTGGGGGTGGTGTTTCAGGGTTTAGGGCAGTGCAATGGTGTTCGGGCAGTGTAGGGGGTCTTGCTGGGGGTGGTGTTTCAGGGTTTAGGGCAGTGCAGTGGTGTTCGGGCAGTGTAGTGGGTCATGCTGGGGGCAGTGTTTCAGGGTTTAGGGCAGTAGCAGTGGTGTTCAGGCAGTGTAGGGGTCGTGCTGGAGGCTGGTGTTTCAGGCTTTAGGGCAGTGCAGTGGTGTTCGGGCAGTGTAGGGGGTCTTGCTGGGGGTGGTGTTTCAGGGTTTAGGGCAGTGGTGTTCAGGAAGTGTAGGGGTCTTGCTGGGGGTGATGTTTCAGGGTTTAGGGCAGTGCAGTGGTGTTTGGGCAGTGTAGGGGGTCGTGCTGGGGGTAGTGTTTCAGGGTTTAGGGCAGTGCAGTGGTGTTCGGGCAGTGTAGGGGGTCGTGCTGTGGGATGGTGTTTCAGGGTTTAGGCCAGTGCAGTGGTGTTTGGGCAGAGTAGGGGGTCGTGCTGGGGGTGGTGTTTCAGGGTTTAGGGCAGTGCAGTGGTGTTCGGGCAGTGTAGTGGGTCGTGCAGGGGGTGGTGTTTCAGGGTTTAGGGCAGTGCAGTGGTGTTCGGGCAGTGTAGGGGGTCGTGCTGGGGCTGGTGTTTCAGGGCTTAGGGCAGTGCAGTGGTGTTCGGGCAGTGTAGGGGGTCATGCTGGGGCTGGTGTTTCAGGGTTTAGGGCAGTGCAGTGGTGTTCGGGCAGTGTAGGGGTCGTGCTGGGGGTGGTGTTTCAGGGTTTAGGGCAGTGCAGTGGTGTTCGGGCAGTGTAGGGTGTCGTGCTGGGGGTGGTGTTTCAGGGTTTAGGGCAGTGCAGTGGTGTTCGGGCAGTGTAGGTGGTCGTGCATGGTGCTGGTGTTTCAGGGTTTAGGCAGTGCAGTGGTGTTCGGGCAGTGTAGGGGTCTGTGCTGGGGCTGGTGTTTCAGGGTTTAGGGCAGTGCAATGGTGTTCTGCGCAGTGTAGGGGGTCTTGCTGGGGCTGAGTGTTTCAGCGGTTTAGGGCAGCGCAGTGGTGTTCGGGCAGTGTAGGGGTCTTGCTGGGGCTGGTGTTTCAGGGTTTAGGGCAGTGCAGTGGTGTTCGGGCAGTGTAGGTGGTCGTGCTGGGGCTGGTGTTTCAGGGTTTAGGGCAGTGCAGTGGTGTTCGGGCAGTGTAGGGGGTCTTGCTGGGGCTGGTGTTTCAGGGTTTAGGGCAGTGCAGTGGTGTTTGGGCAGTGTAGGGGGTCGTGCTGGGGCTGGTGTTTGAGGGTTTAGGGCAGTGCAGTGGTGTTCGGGCAGTGTAGGGGGTCGTGCTGGGGCTGAGTGTTTCAGGGTTTAGGGCAGTGCAGTGGTGTTTCGCGCAGTGTAGGCGGTCATGCTGGGGGTGGTGTTTCAGGGTTTAGGGCAGTGCAGTGGTGTTCGGGCAGTGTAGGGGGTCGTGCTGGGGGTGGTGTTTCAGGGTTTAGGGCAGTGCAGTGGTGTTCGGGCAGTGTAGGGGTCGTGCTGGGGCTGGTGTTTCAGGGTTTAGGGCAGTGCAGTGGAGTTCGGGCAGTGTAGGGGGTCTTGCTGGGGGTGGTGTTTCAGTGTTTAGGGCAGTGCAGTGGTGTTCGGGCAGTGTAGGGGGTCGTGCTGGGGCTGGTGTTTCAGGGTTTAGGGCAGTGCAGTGGTGTTCGGGCAGTGTAGGGTGTCTTGCTGGGGTGGTGTTTCAGGGTTTAGGGCAGTGCAGTGGTGTTCGGGCAGTGTAGGGGGTCGTGCTGGGGATGGTGTTTCAGGGTTTAGGGCAGTGCAGTGGTGTTCGGGCAGTGTAGGGGGTCGTGCTGGGGCTGGTGTTTCAGGGTTTAGGGCAGTGCAGGCAGTGGTGCTCGGGCAGTGTAGTGGGTCGTGCTGGGGGTGGTGTTTCAGGGTTTAGGGCAGTGCAGTGGTGTTCGGGCAGTGTAGGGGGTCGTGCTGGGGCTGGTGTTTCAGGGTTTAGGGCAGTGCAGTGGTGTTCGGGCAGTGTAGGGGGTCTTGCTGGGGCTGGTGTTTCAGTGTTTTGGGCAGAGCAGTGGTGTTCGGGCAGCAATACGTAACTGAACGGGAAGCACA
>CAWUFW010003027.1:1800000-1957924 GCA_963921515.1 Calotriton arnoldi
ATATCTGCAAAAAGAACAATTGATGGACAGAATGCAGAACAATGTCATACATTCAACCCAGTACAGAGATCTGGGCCTAAATCCATCGTTTTTTTGATCACCATGCCATTCCAGTTTGGACCCAGCCATATGCAAATCAGTCTTGACCCTGCGCCCAATGGGAACAGTCCAGCCCGAACTGCCAGGCCAGGTCCTCCCTGGACTGGAAACAAGCATCCTAGGACCGGTTTCGGGCTTTCAGCCCTCATCAGCCAGGATAGCTTGACTCCAGTGGCATGGAGAGCACGGGACCCACGTCTGAGCATACCCGTCCTACTCGGGTGACAAATGCAAAAAGAACAATTGATGGACAGAATGCAGAACAATGTCCTACATTCAACCCAGTACAGAGATCTGGACCTAAATCCATCGTTTTTTTGCTCACCATGCCATTCCAGTTTGGACTTAGCCATATGCAAATCAGTCTTGACCCTGCGCCCAATGGGAACAGTCCAGCCCGAACTGCCAGGCCAGGTCCTCCCTGGACTGGAAACAAGCATCCTAGGACCGGTTTCAGGCTTTCAGCCCTCATCAGCCAGGATAGCTTGACTCCAGTGGCATGGAGAGCACGGGACCCACGTCCGGGCATACCTGTCCCACTCGGGGTGACAAATGCAAAAAGAAAAATTGATGGACAGAATGCAGAACAATGTCATACATTCAACCCAGTACAGAGATCTGGGCCTAAATCCATCGTTTTTTTGCTCACCATGCCATTCCAGTTTGGACCCAGCCATATGCAAATCAGTCTTGACCCTGCGCCCAATGAGAACAGTCCAGCCCGAACTGCTGGCTTGGCAGTTCGGGCTGGACTGTTCCCACAAGGAACAGGGCCAAGACTGATTTGCATATGGCTGGGTCCAAACTGGGGTGGTGTGGTGAGTAAAAGAATTATGGATTTAACCCAGATCCTTGTGACTGGGGGTGAATGTTTGCATTGTCCAGCATTCCGTCCATCAATTGTTTCTTTTGCATATGTCGCCCTAAGTGGGAAGGGTATGCCCAGACGTGGGTCAATCAATCAATCACAGAATTTGTAAAGCGCACTACTTACCCGCGAGGGTCTCAAGGCGCTGGGGAGAAAAAAAGGGGGGGGGGTGCTGCTACTGGTCGAACAACCAGGTCTTGAGTAGCCTCCTGAAGGTCAGCAGGTCTTGGGTCTGTCGTAGGCTTAGTGGAAGGGTGTTCCAGGTCTTGGCGGCGAGGTGGGAGAAGGATCTGCCGCCGGTGGTAGTTCTTCGAATGCGAGGGATGGTGGCGAGGGAGAGGTCGGTGGAGCGGAGTTGGCGGTTGGGGACGTAGAAGAGGAGTCGTCTGTTGAGGTAGGCTGGGCCAGTCTTGTGGAGTGCCTTGTGTGCGTGGATGAGGAGTTTGAAGGAGATTCTCCTGTCGACGGGGAGCCAGTGCAGGTTCCTCAGGTAGGGGGTGATGTGGCTGTGGCGTGGTACATCGAGGATCAGGCGTGCGGAGGCGTTTTGTATGCGTTGCAGCCGCTTGATGAGCTTGGCCGGGGCTCCCGCGTAGAGGGCGTTCCCATAGTCAAGTCTGCTACTGACGAGGGCCTGGGTGACTGTTCTTCTTGTGTCTGTCGGGATCCACCTGTAGATCTTGCGAAGCATGCGGAGGGTGTTGAAGCAGGAGGATGAGACTGCGTTGACTTGCTTGTCCATGGAGAGCGTTGAGTCGAGGATGACTCCCAGGTTGCGTGCGTGGTCGGTGGGTGTTGGGGCTGCTCCCAGCGTCGTTGGCCACCAGGAGTCGTCCCAGGCTGAGGGGTTGGAGCCGAGGATGAGGACCTCTGTCTTCTCCATGTTCAGTTTTAGTCGGCTGATCATCATCCAATCGGCGACGGCCTTCATTCCTTCATGGAGGTTGGATTTGGCGGCGAGGGGGTCCTTGGTGAGGGAGAGGATCAGTTGAGTGTCGTCGGCGTAGGAGATTATGTTGAGGTCGTGTTGTCTGGCGATGCGTGCGAGCGGGGTCATGTAGATGTTGAACAGTGTTGGGCTGAGGGACGATCCCTGGGGTACGCCGCAGATGATCTCGGAGGCTTCGGATCGGAATGGTGGGAGGCGGACTCTCTGGGTTCTGCCGGCGAGGAAGGAGGTGGCCCATTCCAGGGCCTTGTCTCGGATCCCTGCATCGTGGAGGCGTGCGCGTAGAGTACGGTGGCAGACAGTGTCGAAGGCGGCGGAGAGGTCCAGCAGGATGAGGGCTGCGGTCTCACCATTGTCCAGCAGGATCCTGATGTCGTCGGTGGCGGCGATGAGGGCAGTCTCAGTGCTGTGGTTGCTGCGGAACCCCGATTGGGATGGGTCCAGGATGCTGTTTTCTTCGAGGTATCGGGTTAGCTGTTTGTTGACGATCTTCTCGATGACCTTGGCTGGGAACGGAAGCAGGGAGATGGGCCGGAAGTTCTTGAGGTCTCTCGGGTCCGCCTTGGGTTTTTGAGTAGGGCGTTGATCTCTGCGTGTTTCCAGCTCTCTGGGAAGGTCGCGGTCTCGAAGGAGAGATTGATGACGTTGCACAGGTGGGGTGCGATGGAGCTGCTGGCTTTGTTGAAGATGTGGTGCGGGAAAGGGTCTGACGGGGAGCCGGAGTGTATTGTGCTCATGGTCTTGATGGTGTCCTCGATGTTCACGCTGGCCCAGGCTGGCAGGGGGTCGTGGTCGATGGTGTGCGGCGGGTCTGGTGCATCGATCTTAGTTGGGGCTGTCTGGGTGTTGAAGCTGTCGTGGATGTCGGCGATCTTGCGGTGAAAGAAGGTGGCGAGGGAATCGCACAGGGGTTGCGACGGCGGGATGTCGTTGGTGTTGGAGCTGGGGTTGGAGAGTTCCTTCACTATGTTGAAAAGCTCCTTGCTGTTGTGTGCGTTGTTGTCGAGGCGGTCTTTGAAGGAGATTCTCTTGGCGGACCTGATGAGGTGGTGGTGGTTACGGATGGCGTCTTTGTGGGCTGTGTGGCTGTCCGGTGTCTTATCCCTGTGCCATTTCTTCTCTAGTTTCCGGCAGGTACGCTTGGAAGCTAGGAGTTCCGAGGTGAACCAGCTGGCTCTTTTGGTGGTGTCACTGTAGGTGAGCTTTTTCAGCGGGGCGAGGGTGTTGGCACAGTCGTCCATCCATCGTCTGAGGTTGCAGGCAGCGTCGTCGGTGTTGGATGGGTCGGAGGGAGGGCTGAGAGCGAGGGTTGCCCGAAGTTGGTCTTCGGTGACTTTGCTCCAGCAGCGGCGTGGGATCTGTTGGGTGCGGTGGTGTGTGGTGGGTTTCTGGAAGGTGAAATGGATGCAGCGGTGGTCGGTCCAGAGGAGTTCCGTGGTGTGGCTGAAGGAGACGTGGGAGCTTGAGGAGAAGATGGGGTCAAGCGTGTGGCCGGCGGAATGGGTCGGTGTTGTGACGAGCTGGCTCAGATCGAGGTTGGCGAGGCTGTCGATCAGGGTGGTGGAGTTGCTGTCGTTGTTGTTCTCCAGGTGAAAGTTCAGGTCTCCGAGGAGGATGTAGTCGGTAGAGGTCAGGGCGTGCGTGCTGATGAAGTCGGCGATGGAGTCGCTGAACTGGGGTCGGGGCCCAGGGGGTCTGTAGACAAGGGTGCCTCTAAGGGTGATGTTGGGGTCCGTGTGGATCTGGAAGTGCATGTGTTCGGCGGTGCTGAGAGTGTCGTCGGTGCTGGTCGAGACCCTGATGGGTCCCGTGCTCACTACAGCACTGGATTCAAGCTAGCCTGGCTGATGACGGGTTATGCCCTGAAACCGGTCCCAGGATGCTTGTTTCCGGTCCAGGGAGGATCTGGCTTGGCAGTTCGGGCTGGACTGTTCCCACAAGGAACAGGGCCAAGACTGATTTGCATATGACTGGGTCCAAACTGGGGTGGTGTGGTGAGCAAAAGAATGATGGATTTAACCCAGATCCTTGTGACTGGGGGTGAATGTTTGCATTGTCCAGCATTCCGTCCATCAATTGTTTCTTTTGCATATGTCGCCCTAAGTGGGAAGGGTATGCCCAGACGTGGGTCCCGTGCTCACTACACCACTGGATTCAAGCTAGCCTGGCTGATGAAGGGTGATGCACTGAAACCGGTCCCAGGATGCTTGTTTCGGTCCAGGGAGGACCTGGCTTGGCAGTTCGGGCTGGACTGTTCACACAAGAAGCAGGGCCAAGACTGATTTTCATATGGCTGGGTCCAAACTGGGGTGGTGTGGTGAGCAAAAGAATGGTGGAATTTAACCCAGATCCTTGTGACTGGGGGTGAATGTTTGCATTGTCCAGCATACCATCCATCAATTGTTTCTTTTGCATATGTCGCCCTAAGTGGGAAAGGTATGCCAGACGTGGGTCTCGTGCTCACTACACCACTGGATTCAAGCTAGCCTGGCTGATGAAGGGTGATGCCCTGAAACCGGTCCCAGGATGCTTGTTTCGGTCCAGGGAGGACCTGGCTTGGCAGTTCGGGCGGGACTGTTCCCACAAGGAACAGGGCCAAGACTGATTTTCATATGGTTGGGTCCAAACTGGGGTGGTGTAGTGAGCAAAAGAATGATGGATTTAACCCAGATCCTTGTGAATTCCGTCCATCAATTGTTTCTTTTGCAACTTTCTCCATATCTTGGCATTATACTTACTGTCCACTGACCTCCACTTCCAGTGGATGTCGCCCAAGGTTCAGCCATAGACTCTTTCTTCATCTCTCTCTACCCCAACCTGCTGGAAGGCATTATATCCTAGTTTCAGCTGTTTTATTACCCATGTGCTGGCAATTTTCTTCTTTCCAGCTTTCACCCTCCTCTAGTCAAACTCTACTGACTGCCTCACAGACATTTACCACCTGGACAGGCTGTCCATACTAAACTCTGTCAAAATGTTTCTAATCTAAATCTCATAGTCCCCTGCACCCATATCATATCTCTTGCCATCAACTTCCACCACACGCTTCCTTACCTCACCCTCATGCCTCAGCCAGTGACCTGGGAATACATTTCCATACCCAAAACAATCTGGTCTCTGTCATCATCTCCACGGTATCCATTGCCCGCTTACATCTCATTAACGTATGCAAAATGCAGCCGCGCCTCTCCTTTTAATCCAAGATCCTGATTAACTTCCATGTCCTCTATAAACTTTGCTTCCGGCCACTCTACTTCATCCATCAACAGTACTCCTTTGTCTATCACAGCAAAGCCATCAACTTTGCACAAGCACCTCTAACATCAGCCTCCAGGAAGGTTGACTTTTTACACAAAAGACAACTGTTCGGGCCCCTCACTGTGGTCTTCAAAACTATCTACAATCTGTCACCTTACTAATTTACAAAGCACATCAGCATCTGCAAGACAGAGCACACGTTAGGATCATCTACCCAGCATACTGTATCCAAACAGAACAACAATGTACAGTGTGCTCAGGACAGGGACACTCTTCTTCTTGTCAAAAGAGCAACATCTCATTCCCACCTATTTTGGAAAGCCTTAAAGTGAAACCTCATGGTTGCACAAGACTCAATACTGTGTTCTTCTGGCAAGTCTGTACTCCTAAGAACTGATAACCTACTACATAATCCCATACCAGGATATTTGTTTATGTTTATTTGTAAAGTGGATGCTGCACACTGCTGCAACCCTCTCTATAACCACAGTCAGTCTCGCTAAAAAGCATTCAGTGTTTATCGTGAAGTTGAGATGTACATGCTAAATAAATGCAAATATGAATAAACAAGTGTTCTTGAAAACTGAGGTCTTTCTAATGTGCGTAAGAGCATGCCTCTTTTTAGGTCTGAGTTGCGACAGCACAGCTGTCAAGCCCAGACCTATTCAGCAGTCACTGATTTAGTCCCTGTTAAAACGTTGAAAACATTAGAAACCAACCCACTGCCACTGATTTTCATCCAATTTAAGACTTTTAAAGCAAAAATACCATTGGCAGGAAAGAAAATGAAGGAAAACCTATTGCCCTAGTGAGAGAGACACCTATAAGCAATTTTTGCAAGAATATACACATTTGTCAAATAATTTATTCTCTCTGAAATGATCAAAGAAAATCACCTCGGCAAAAACTCCACTATAGAGCTTTTTAAGACAGTTAAAAGTCTTTCCAACTCTAACATAAAACCATGACTCCTAGTCATGCCCTCTGTGATAATTTGACTAATTTCTTTCAAACTGAAGTAGAGGGAATACACTCTGAATTGGATTCTTGTCAAAATACTCATCCTGCCAGGTCGATTTCTGACTTATCAGGCACTAGGAAGAATCTGCTTAGGGAGTTATCTCTTCTCTCAGAAGATGAAGTGATGAAAGTAATCGAAAGCACCAAGTCTGGGGCACCTTTTGACAACTGAACCCTAAAATCCTTTATGAGATAGCAGCTATAATAGTAGGCCCTCTTACTAAGCTACTGAATGGTATCATTTTGAGTGGCCTTTTCCCCCCAAGGCTTGGAAAAAATTATTTATCCTTCAATTGTTTAAAAAAATAAAAACCTCTTTTTACCCCAGTGAGGCCAAAAGCTGTTGTTCTATCTCACGTCTTTCAGTGCCAGCTAAAATCCTGGAAAGACATCTTAACTCAGAATTATCTGTTTTTCTAGATAAAAATAATGTACTGAACAACACGTAATATGGCTTCAGGAGAAACCACAGCACGGAGTCAGCACTCATAGTTTCCACTGAAGAAGTTAGGTCAGTTGTTGGTAATAGAGGAAAGGATGTGGTGATCCTTTTGGGTCTATCCACAGCTTTCGATGCAGCCAGTCACACAGTGTTAATAGTTCGACTCAAAGCCATGGGTATTGAAGGATCTGCTCTCAAGCGGTTATGTCAATTTCTTTCAGATAGAGAACAGTTTGTATCACTTGGCGATTTTACTTCGGATCCTTTCTTGCTGCGGTGCGGGGTTCCCCAGGGCTCTTCCTTGAGTCCCCCGTCCCCCTTTTAACATTTATGTTGTTCCCCTGGCCAGGCTGATTCGCTCATTCAGCTTCTCCACAATCTTGTATGCCTATGACACACAAATCGTGGTGTCAATCTCAACTGACGTGGAGGACACCGCGAAACGGTTCCATAACTGTATGACCAAAGTAGTCAGCTGGATGAGAGACAACTGTCTTAAATTAAAGTCAGCGAAGACGGAGGTCCTTCTGTTTGGAAAGGACACTTCCTTTTGGGATATGTCCTGGTGGCCTAAACATCTGGGCCCTCTCCCAGCGGCGGTCTGCAAAGTCAGTAATCTCAGAGTTAACTTCGATGCCAAATTAACCTTCGCTGATCAAGCAAATAAGCTCACTTCATTTTGTTTCTTTCTGTTGAAATCCTTGAGGAAGATTCTTCCCTGTATACCTTTTGAATTACAGAAATGGGTAATTATTTCCCTGGTGCTTTCTAAATTGGATTATTGCAATGTCCTTTATATGGGCATTCAACAACAATCGTTGGCTAACCTACAAATCATACAAAATACAGCAACCCGCCTTTCAGCAAAAATTCCTAAGTTCAAGTCTGTGTCCTATGTACTGTCAGACTTACTCTGGCTTCCTATTAGGAAACGAGTAGATTTTAAGGCCTTATGTACAGCTCACAAAGCCCTTTATGATATAGGCCCTGAGTGCCTTAAGAAGAAATTCAGATGGTACACACCGAGGAGGACACTCCGCTCAGCCACCTCTAGTTCAGTTGAATTACCCAAAATAATCCAGGCATAAGCTTCGTTTATTCAACATGTAAACTTTGGAATAGAATGCCTCAGCATCTGATAGCCCAGTCCAATTATACCCATTTTAGAAAGCAGCTTAAACCTGGCCTTTTTTCCAGCCACATTGACTGATTAGGGTTGTTACTGTGGTACTTGTAGCCGGACATCAGCACCAAGACTCCTCTAGGCATTCGTGCACTCGATAACAACATTAACATTATTGTTTATAATATACATAGAGCAGGCTTTGAGTCCGCCCCTTACATCCATTACCTTTCTTCCACAAGCCATTGGCTTGGGACTTTGACACTCGCATCTTGGCTCAGCCCAGTGGAGTATTCGTCTAGCATCTAATGCTGTTCGCTTTTTGGGTGCATCCTTCCACCTCCATTTCAGTGCTTGCATTGAACTTCATGAAGGATTACTTTACAACATTATCCCTCTTTACCTGCTCCTTTTGGCTCCCTCCCGTGTGTCTCATTCAGATGAACTTCTGTATTTCCCTTGCTCCTTCTTCACCCTGTTCTCCGCGCTCTCATATTTCCCTCCTACCTCTCCCTCCTTCCAATACGTACTCTTGAAAACCTGCACTCCGTCATCATGTATTTACCTCTTGCCCCTCAGTCCTTCCCTTGTGCACTCCTTGCTCAACCTGCCCCCTATCCTCTCATATGTCCTTCCCAGTTTCCTCTTGTATCTCCCTCCTTTGTGTGCTTCTTCTTCCCTCTGCCCACCCTTCGCTCCAAGCAGCTTCTAACAACTGATGCCTGGATCACATATTTGTTTTCTTCTTTTCCCAAATAAGTGAAGGACTGGCTATACTAAAGACTTCCTTCCCTCCATTTACATACTCTTTTTGTTTCTGTGTTATAAGAAGGTAGGCTTGCAAGGCAGCCTTTAGTTTAGTCCTTTCTTTCTTTCTATGTGGTAGAAGCTAAAAGAGGACTATAGTGAAGGTTCCCTTGCCATCTGACATTTATTTGAAATGGGATCAAAAACAGGTCGGTGTCAAAGTCAAGGGAACTTTCAATGTAGTCCACCTTTTCTTTTTTCTCTGGCTTTAATGTGCTTTCGCTGCATTACTTAGTCCATTAACCCCAGACCTACTGGTTTTGACAATACTTGTTGTTCCCCCTTTTGAAGAGTACTTTATAAGGGGAGTCCCCAGCTCCCTTCTCTTTGCTCGTGGAATGCCCATCCTTGCCAAAGGAGAGGAATGCATTCTACTGAGGCAGTCAGAAATCTTTTTGAAACTCAAACAACTGTGTGACCTGTGCATCTCCATTAACACAATTGTGCATCTCCAGGCCAGTGCCAGATTTAAGCGTTCAGGATTTTTCTTCTTTGGTCCTTTTGTTTCCTCAGAGTGTGTCACTTTCTAAATCGCTCACACACAAGAGCTTTTTGAATATGCTTTACTATCTTTCTTCATCTCCCTGATCTTGCAAGCAACCGGTTGGCTGGCCCGTTGGTTTCCTCTTCCCTGGGGCAATACTCATCAGACTCAGTCTCTGTCCCTTACTAGGGTCGTGTCTTTCTCTTTACCTTCAGACTGTGGCTTTGGCTGGTACAAGTTCCATTGACTCTGCCACCGTGATCTGACAATCCTTTGGGGGTTCAGTTTCTGCCTCGCATCCTTCCTTCCCACTCCACCAGATGAGTGGCAGGATGCAAAACTGCCATCAGTGGAATCATTGAGAACTGGGGCTCGCCCACCAGAGCGGCATCCTTTCCATCCAGCCATCTTATTATGAGTACTTCAGCTAAGGTGCAGAACGTCTCAACAGGAGTTAATATTTTGATTTTTGTCAACAAATATGGGTGAAAACTTGTTGACATTAGGAGTAACGTTGTTAGGGATCCCTCTTTCACAGAATACATGGTGTCCCCACTTGCCACACACTAATCTACACTTTAAAAGTGGAGTTCCCAGTAAACAGGCACCGAGTTTCAGTTTTACCCATGCCTCTCTTCGGTGAATGGCAGCAGCTCCTGCAGCTAAATGATAGGCTGTCACGTATCACACGACTCACAGCAGAGCTCTCTCTGGATATTTGCAGCAAGCCCTCTCTTTTCCACATCTTGGGGAGAAGAGTTGCTCCGGCAGCAGCAAGTGCTTTGGACAGAAACACGAAATACACTTGAAAAGGCAATACTGAAAGCAACCGTAGCACTTAAAGTTCAGCACTTCTGCAAGCATTGAGATGTGCGCAAGCGCTGTACACTTGCAGGTACCCAGAGTCAGAGCAGCTTGCACACAGGTTTAGCCTCACACAGTACTGTGCATGCATGTTATCTGAAACATAGAATAGAGTATTTCGGTCACATAGGCATAAGTGACAAATGTTGAAAAATATCCGCTTGCTATTTACAGAGCACTTGTTTCAGTTGCACAGGTTTGTAAACAACAGATGTTGCTTCTACTCCTTTCAGTGGTGCTCACTAGTTCTCGCCTTGGTTGCGAAAATATCTATGGTCAGTTTACAGTAGACTTAGAGCCTGGCCATTGCTTTCCATTTGCTTGCTTTTTGTTTATTAGTTTGCGTGAACTTCCTTCCTCTTTTAATGTCTGTCTTTCCATGGGAGCAAAGTCTCTTTACATGTTTCCTTCCACTGCTTACTTTTCAGGCACTTCTTTTTTTCTTTTTGGTTAACTATTCCATGAGAGTGCATGTGTTTTTCATCTGTCTACCTCGTTTGTTTTTCTTTTACGCTCTGCTGTGTGCTTCTCCCCCACTCCCTCTGTTTTGCACTTGCCCTCATTTGCTTCTTGCCCATACGTTGCATTTTCACTAATGTGCTTCTCTCGTGAGTGCAGCTTCCCCTCCCACCCGCTCCCCATTGCAGTCCCCTCCTTATTGCTGCCGAGCCCCCAGGTGCTGCCCCCTCCCTCCCGCCCGCTTCCCATTGCAACCTCCCACCCTCCCGTCCACTTCCCGTTGCAACATCCCACCTTCCCGCCCGCTTACCGTTGCAACCTCCCACCCGCTTCCCGTTGCAACCTCCCACCCTCCCGCCCGCTTCCCGTTGCAACCTCCCGCCCGCTTCCCGTTGCAACCTCCCACCCTCCCGCCCGCTTCCCGTTGCAACCTCCCACCTTCCCGCCCGCTTCCAGTTGCAACCTCCCACCCTCCCGCCCGCTTCCCGTTGCAACCTCCCACCCTCCCGCCCGCTTCCCGTTGCAACCTCCTATCCTCCCGCCCGCTTCCCATTGCAACCTCCCACCCTCCCGCTGCAACTCCCGCCCTCTTCCCGTGTAACTCCCACCCTCCTGCCCTCTTCCTGTTGTAACTACAACCCTCCTGCCCTCTTCCCGTTGTAACCCCCACCCTCTCACCCTCTTCCCATTGCAACCATCTTCCCGTTGCAACCCCCACCCTCCCGCCCTCTTCCCGTTGCAACCCCCACCCTCCCGCCCTCTTCCCGTTGCAACCCCCACCCTCCCGCCCTCTTCCCGTTGCAACCCCCACCCTCTTCCCGTTGCAACCCCCACCCTCCCGCCCTCTTCCCGTTGCAATCCCCACCCTCCCGCCCTCTTCCCGTTGCAATCCCCACCCTCCCGCCCTCTTCCCGTTGCAACCCCCACCCTCCCGCCCTCTTCCCGTTGCAACCCCCACCCTCCCGCCCTCTTCCCGTTGCAACCCCCACCCTCCCGCCCTCTTCCCGTTGCAACCCCCACCCTCCCGCCCTCTTCCCGTTGCAACCCCCACCCTCCCGCCCTCTTCCCGTTGCAACTCCCGCCCTCTTCCCGTAGCAATCCCCCTCCCTCCCGCCCTCTTCCCGTAGCAATCCCCCTCCCTCCCGCCCCTCTTCCCGTAGCAACCCCCCACCCTCCCGCCCTCTTCCCGTAGCAACCCCCCACCCTCCCGCCCGCTTCCCGTAGCAACCCCCCACCCTCCCACCCTCTTCCCGTAGCAACCCCCCACCCTCCCGCCCCTTTTTCGGTTGCAACCCCCACCCTCCTGCCCCCTTCCTGTTGCAACCCCCACCCTCCTGCCCTCTTCCCGTTGCAACCTCCCGCCCTCTTCCCATTGCAACCCTCCACCCTCCCGCCCTCTTCCCGTAGCAACCTCCTGCCCTCTTCCCGTAGCAACCCCTCACCCTCCCGCCCTCTTCCCGTAGCAACCCCCCACCCTCCCGCCCTTTTTCTGTTGCAACCCTCACCCTCCTGCCCCCTTCCTGTTGCAACCCCTCCCACCGTCCCGCCCTCTTCGTGTGGCAGCCTCCCGCCCTCTTCCCGTTGCAACCCTCCGCCCTCTTCCCATTGCAACCTGCCACCCTCCCGCCCGCTTCCCGTTGCAATCCCCACACCCTTCCACCCGCTGCCCTTGCAATCCCCCACCCTTCCGCCCGCTTCCCGTTGCAATCCCCCACCCTACCGCCCGCTTCCCGTTGCAATCCCCCCACCCTCCCGCCCACTTCCCGTTGCAATCCCCCACCCTCCCGCCCACTTCCCGTTGCAATCCCCCACCCTCCCGCCCGCTTCCCGTTGCAATCCCCCCACCCTCCCGCTTCCCGTTGCAATCCCCCACCCTCCCGCCCGCTTCCTGTTACAATCCCCCACCCTCCCGCTCGCTTCCTGTTACAATCCCCCCACCCTCCCGCCCGCTTCCCGTTGCAATCCCCCACCCTCCCGCCCGCTTCCCGTTGCAATCCCCCCACCCTCCCGCCCGCTTCCTGTTGCAATCCCCCCTCCCGCTTCCCGTTGCAATCCCCCACCCTCCCGCCCGCTTCCCGTTGCAATCCCCCACCCTCCCGCCCGCTTCCCGTTGCAATCCCCCCACCCTCCCGCCCGCTTCCCGTTGCAATCCCCCCACCCTCCCGCCCGCTTCCCGTTGCAATCCCCCCACCCTCCCGCCCGCTTCCCGTTGCAATCCCCCACCCTCCCGCTTCCCGTTGCAATCCCCCACTCTCCCGCCCGCTTCCTGTTACAATCCCCCCACCCTCCCGCCCGCTTCCTGTTACAATCCCCCCACCCTCCCACCCGCTTCCTGTTACAATCCTCCCGCCCGCTTCCCGTTGCAATCCCCCCACCCTCCCGCCCGCTTCCCGTTGCAATCCCCCTCCTGCTTCCCGTTGCAATCCCCCACCCTCCCGCCCGCTTCCCGTTGCAATCCCCCACCCTCCCGCCCGCTTCCCGTTGCAATCCCCCACCCTCCCGCCCGCTTCCCGTTGCAATCCCCCACCCGCTTCCCGTTGCAATCCCCCACACTCCCGCCCTCTTCCCGTAGCAATCCCCCACTCTCCCATCCTCTTCCCGTGGCAACCCCCCACCCTCCCGCCCTCTTCCCGTAGCAACCCCCCACCCTCTTGCCCTCTTCCCGTAGCAACCCCCACCCTCCCGCCCTCTTCCCGTAGCAACCCTCCCGCCCTCTTCCAGTAGCAACCCCCCACCCTCCCGCCCTCTTCCCGTAGCAACCCCCCACCCTCCCGCCCTTTTTCGGTTGCAACAGGAAGGGGGCAGGAGGGTGGGGGTTGCAACGGGAAGCGGGCGGGAGGGTGGGGGATTGCAACGGGAAGCGGGAGGGGGGATTGCAACGGGAAGCCGGCGGGAGGGTGGGGGGATTGCAACGGGAAGCGGGCGCCCTCTTCCTGTTGCAACCCTCCACCCTCCCGCCCTCTTCCCGTTGCAACCCTCTTCCCGTTGCAATCCTCCACCCTCCCGCCCTTTTCCCGTTGCAACCCTCCCACCCTCTTCCCGTTGCAACCCCCCACGCTCCTGCCCTCCTCCCGTTGCAACCCTTCACCCTCCTGCCCATTTACCATTACAACCACTCACCCTCCCGCCCCCGTTGCAATCCTCCACCCTCCCGCCCTTTTCCCGTTGCAACCCTCCACCCTCCCACCCTCTTCCCGTTGCAACCCCCCACGCTCCTGCCCTCCTCCCGTTGCAACCCTTCACCCTCTTGCCCATTTACCATTACAACCACTCACCCTCCCGCCCCCGTTGCAACTCTCACCCCTCCTGCTTCCAGTTGCAATCTCCACACCCGCCCACTCCCCATTGCTGCCTCCTAGATGTAGTCTTTTTTAAAATTGTGGACGACAGGGCGGCAAATTGCTGCTAGCCTGTCTGCCTTAAAAGCATTTTTGTGCTACTTCTATTTCTTTTCTTTTTTTCTTAAGTTATTGATCCATCTTTGATCAGTAAATAAAAACATTTGTTTGTGTCATTTTGTAGGTACACATGAATAATATTTTTTATTTTAATTTTTACTGTGGTGCACAGTATGTTGCTAAAAGGATTTGCAAAGCCCTCAAGTCCCAAAAGCAAGACCTATCGGCTTTGCCAATGCTTGATTTATCAGTCCTCAAAGAATGAAAGGCTGGGTTGGCCTGCTGGCATTTCAACCTGCGACCTAAAGGCTCCACACAGATTGGTGGAGCGAACCTATAGCGCTCTATTGTGTCCTTGATGCTTCAAATAGTGCAATGCAGAAAGTTCTGTTGCAGATTTTATTTTCGTAAATCCGGTACTGGCAAATGTGTTTGTTTTTAAAAGACAGTAGAGTTTGGGTTATTGATATGTGGCTCAGGTAATGCTGATTTCCATGCCCACTGGTCGTTTCCTGAGGTGTTTACAGAAGGTTCTGCTGGAGGCAGTAAATGCGAAATGCTATTGTAACTCTAACAAATTAGCTTTGTCTACTAGCACCTGGCAAAGAATCCCTCCTGTTGTAAACTCGGAAGATTTTCCCTTATGCACTATGGTGGATTTCAAGACCTGATACAGATGTCGAATAGTTGTGTATATACTAAGATATATTGCCCAGGTATACAGTGCTCAGCGCCAGGACACCCTTGGGTAACAGTGCGCTTTACAAACCTATATAACATAACATAACATAGACGGCTATAACAAAACCAAGACACCTAGCCTGTGAAATCCGTTTGGGAGACATTACATTCACAGAAAGCTCGGTGAGCGCAGAGGTAGGAAACATGCTGAAAAAGAATACAAGGGCAGATCTGTTTTACTGCATTTAATTTGTGTTAAGGACAAATTCCTCTGTACAAATTCCTGCCTGCATGTTTGGGCCGTGTGTGGTGCTGTCAGCCTGCAGCAAATGCCCTGCTGCTTCCACTGGGCCCCCACGATGAGAGAATATTTCGAGTTATTTATAGCCTATAGACATGAAGGTTACTACAATTTATCATTGTTGCTGAGGCAAGCTAATGCTAACGCTTTTCTTGCCCGCAGTAACCTTCAGGTGTGTAAAGAGCTGAGTAAGTTTAAAGGTTTTCTACTTTCATGTTCCCAAGTGTCCCTTCTGCCTTTGAGATACCTCGGCTCTTTCTGCCATCATATGTCAAAATGGAAGCGAAACGTACACGCCAGCTTGGCAGTTTGTACAAGTAAGCATGGCGCAGATCCCCTTGGTGGGGCTTGAAGGTGCAAACGAGCATCTCAGACTTTTCTTTTGAGGGGACTCACCTTTTTAGGTCTCGGCTAGACAGCGCCTGCTCTGTCCCGAAGAGATGTGTTGTGTTGTATCTGTGGGGTTACAGGCAGCATATCTCCTGCCATTGGTAAACTTCAGCATCGGCTGACAGGTCCTCAGCTCTGCAAATCACATACTGAACTCTACTGGGCAGTGAACGTTTTCCGTTTTTACTATTTTGTAACTCACCAAAAGGAGCATTCCTTGATTTCTGTTCCTCGTGGGCTTGCCAGGGCATTTGCAGGAGTCTGATTCCTTTAAAATAAAATATTAATTGACTATGAATATAAATCCCTCTTTGTAATCGTTAGTACTGCAAATAATGTCTCTTTATCAGAAAAGGGGTCCAGAATAAAAAAAAAACGCGATTGCTCCGCACCCTTAACAGCCCCTGGTCCAAAGGTTTTGAAGCCTTAGGCAAATGATATGTTGCCGTTTGTGCACACCCTTTGCCGTAGCAGCATGGTCATTTTTAGGTTGTTTGTAGTAGTCTGACACTCCTGTGGCTTGGTTCCTTTTTGGTGTTAGTCTTTTTAAGCAGCTGCCTACACTGGCATTAGTGTAAAACAGGCCCGCGTCTGAGTTGCTCGGGTGCAGGACAGGGTCCCAGTAATCAGCGGACTCTAAACAGACGCTGAGAGAATGGCTAGGAGAGCCACAGGCACTCGTCTCGAGGACCCTCTCCAGCTTTGTCTGACCCTTCTGTCTCCTCTGTCTCTCCTGCCACTTGCACCAAGTCTTACCTGCCTCTAAGGGAGCTAGGCCTAGTGCAGTGAGCATTCGTGGCAGCGTAAGAGGGAGCTTGTTGCTCTGGTGGCCACTCTCCCCAGTCATTGCACACTCCAGAGGCTAGCTGAGGCATGCCACCCTGATCCCTCACTGCCTGTCTTGTGCCATGTTCCATTCTGCTGTGGGACACTTGTGGAAGAGGGATCTGAGGCAGGACCTCCACTTCCTGGCTTGAGCAGAAGTTGCTGAGGCTGCCCCTGATCAAGCTTGAACGTTTCCCTGCTTCACTCGGAAATAACTCATTCAGTCCAAGTGTTTGTCTATTCATTCTGAGATTTGTAGTCTGGTTTGTCCCATTAGAAAATCCGTACTACAAATCCCCAGAATGCAAAGCAAAAAGCACTGAGTCTGAGTGAGCTACTTGTGCTTGGAACTGGGAAACTTGAGATCCTTGTGGATCACAGCAGTCGCTGTCTCCATTCCTTTGAGCGATGTCCAATCCCCAAACAAATGATATAGGGCCACATGTATCAAAGTTCCATTTTCCATTCCCCATATAACAAATTTTAGGGAAAAGCTATTTATGGAATGCAAAACGGTATGTAAGAAAACAGCAATTACCTAATAGCGATTCATACAGAGTCGCAATTAGGTAATCGCTATTAGGCGAAACTACTCCATTCTTTCCTAAGGCCCATAGGTGCGAATGGTTCTGCATTACCTAATTTGCGATTACCTAATTGGTAATCGCAAACTAAGTAATGCAAAACCAAGGGTGCCCGGGGGCCTAAGGTCCCCCTGAAGCACACCAAAAAACAAATGTGCGCATGTAAAGTGCGCACATGCCCAGTGGCGTAGCGCGGGGGGCTATCCGCCCCGGGCTGCACGAGTTTTGGGGGCAGCGGCTTCCCCGCTCTTCAGCGGGCCGCGGGTCGGCAATGGCAGGGACCGCCACGGGCGGCCAAGTGCCTAGCTACGCCACTGCACAGGCCCAAGCATGTGTGCGCTACATGGCACTTAGAAAAATGCATTTTTTGTGCTTTTTCAAAAATTGCTCATGGTTACCGTTGACTTTGAGTCCATGGTAGTAGCATTTCCTAAATACACGGTTTGCATTTTGAAAATGCTTGGTACATGTGTTTAGAGAATTGCAAATTGCGATTCTGTAGTGACTGAGTCCAGACGTGTAGAGGATCTTTAGATGTTTATTTGTAGACAGTTATAAGTCATCCAGTTAAATCCAATACAAAACCCCACCAGGAGCAGCCAGCATGCTGCTCAGCCCTTATCAACTGACATCTCTGGCTCCCAACATTCTGTAACACATCATTGGATGAACATTCCACTGGCAGAGCAAGAGATTGCATGAATAACATCAAAGCCAGGATATAACATATTCCCTATTTGTAGTCGCAATTTTAGGTAATCGCAAAAAATTGTGATTACCTAAAATGCACCGCCAAAGCCTTTCATACATCTTTAAAGGCTATTTTGTATTCGCAAACGGTCAAATTTAACGAATCGCACCATTTGTGAATGCAAAATAGGTTGATACATGTGGCCCATAGTCTGTAATAGTATACCAACAGGAACTGTCAGGCAGTGGTATGGCAGAGCAATCATACTCACAGTTTACACAATCAGATGCGCCTCCGAACGTAGCCCAGTAGCCATCAGATACTGCCTACACATGGGCTTCACTGAGAAAGTTCAGAAATAATCCCCTCCCCTTTCCACCATTGAAACTCACTGCCTACCACCAGTAATAGCACCCACTCACTCAGACCTGCCCCTTGCTCTTACTCAATGAGCTATAACGCTCTGCTGTGCTGACTCCACCCTGAGCCAAAGTGTTAAGCGTCCATAGGGCATGTATTTCCAGCAGCACTGCAGACTGACCACGCCCTACTATTCACATAGGCGCTCTGGCCTTTTCCTTTAGGGCGAGGAGAAAACCTCACCTGGGTATGCGCAATGGAACCCTGTCCCCAACCCTTCCCTTCCTGCTGCATTGTCGAGCAGCCAGGCCTTTTGTGCAAGAAGCTCGTCTGTGCTTTTTCCACCCTTCTCTTCTATTCCTCGCGTGAGTTGTGGGGCCACGCCCATTTTGCCCATGTATGCCAGCTGCCGCTGGCTACAGCCAGGGGTGTAGCTTCAGGGGGAGTGTTTGGGGTGTTACACTCCACTAAGAAATTTATTTTCTGATCAATAGTTGGGTACAGGTGCTTTCAGTTGGGTATGGTGAGGTGTCTGTCTGATTTAACCTGGGATTTTTGCATACGCACAGACAAAAACTCTTCACCTCTCTCTGTTTTGAAAGCCTCAAAAATGTTGGTTATTTTACTAAACGTGTTTTCTCTCACTTCTTTCTCCTACCAATCCACATTCCTATCCCTTGTTAGAAAATCTGAAGGTTACCACCCTCCCCCACCCCCGATCCTACTAAGCAAGCTGCGCCCCTGGCTACAAGTACGAGCTCTACTTGATTACTACTTATTACTAATATTATTACCTTGGTGCCAAGAGCATTGCAGCTGTGACAGTTAGGCATTACCAATTCAGGGCCATCCCAAGTTGATAAAGCCTCTTTCTTACATTGCTGATTTCATCCCTGACTTATTGCCACTAAATACAACTCTAATAATATTGGTAGCTCCGGATGGTTTTTGTTGAACATAATTAGCTCTTATTACAGAAAAATGTGGAGACACCTGCCTTATAGTCTACCAAGGATGACCTTCTTCAGTCCCAATGTGGTGCAACAATATTCTATCACATAAATGCTACTGGAAATAGCTTGAGAGCTTGGTCTTCCCATAGCTTCATATTGCTCACTCCGCTTTTACTTGTCGCAGTTCTGAATGGAGCTTCGGCATTATACTGATGCATAACCTATTGTTCCTTCTTAGAAATAGCCCATTTATGCTGCCCCTACCTTCCTCTTGAAAATGGTGGATACATGTTCTAGGGTAAAGTGTCAGGAGCTCTTCAGGGACCAGGGCCATTGCTCTGGGTTGAATGCTGTGACCTTGCGAGCCCTATTGTGTCTTGAATTAGGATGGGTATCTCTGGTAACTTGATTCACCAGGCTACCTCATTTTATTACTATTTGCTAAGAGTTCCTCCTGGTGTATTCAGTCAAGACCTAAAAAAATCGCCAGCTCAAATAGATTCTTATTCTACGAAATTTCAAGGATGACTGGCAAAGTAAGGACTATTTGATGTTTTGCTAAACGATTGTTTAACAACAGTCATTTAACAGAAAAGCTAAAGAGACTATCAAACAGAAAAACTAAAATGAGTTTCTTTAAACAAACTAAAGGATCATTGCTTGCTCCGGCTCCCCACAGGCATGTGTATGCTTCTCTTAGCCCACACACATGTTATGAATTTCTGGAATTCAAATTACAGTAGAAGAAAGGAGAGACCATACCGTATCCAGTCGCACAAACGCAAATGTATTCTCTTGTTCGTTAGACAGAGCCTGTCCCCCCTACTGTCCCAATGCATGAAAGTTTGATTGTTCTCAGGACAACTTTGTAAGGGAAATATTAGCGACACATTTGTTTTAGAAAAGGCAGTCATTTACTTATGCAAGTGCAATAAAATTTGCCCACAAAAAATAAATGTCTTATTCCTGGAAATTTATGAGTTCTCACTTAGTCCTACAGTGACACACAACTACTCATAGAAAGCTTTTAATGATTTAGGCCTGGAAATTCAGGAGTAATTCCCACCTAGGATAGGAGGAGTATGACAGTTCTGCTCATACAAAATCTAAGTGAAGTGGACCTTATGTTTGATGGCTTAACATTCGATTTTACTTTCTTATGTCAGGGCTGTGCAGAGGATCTCTTTTACAAATGTAAATAAATTGCTTTTCTTAAAGCCAACATTACTTGGTGGTGGAAGGGAAAGGTTGCTATGTTGTGTCTCTGCTGCTCATCGACTATGTCCACCTATGCCGTGGCATTCATTTTCCTTTGCCTTTTAGCGTAGATGGTACCATACATAAGACTCACTTCAGTCTTCCTTTAAATTGTTTGCATTTCAGGAGGATGACGTAGCTTTTGAGTGTGCATTGTTTCTAAATTGCTGGTCAGTGATAATAGGCAATTTCTCTTTTATTTCCTGTATTCCCTCACTTCATGCCAGGGATCAGTGGGGGGCCACTCTTCCCTCTATGGATCCTGAGTGTGCTCTTCTTCAGAAAGGTACCCCTTTTTTCTTCTCCGAAGGTCCAGTGTTTTATTCTTCATATCCCCTTCCTCGCATCCTTCGCTGCCTAACTTAACAGTCTATTTGTAAAGTGCATGATCACGGCCAAAGCTGCTTATTTCCACTGATCAAAAATGTTGATTCCAAACTCGAAGGTACATATTTTACAAAAGGCTGACTGAACGCTGGAGGATTTGAACCTTTAACCACATAGTCAAACAAAGGCCCTGGAGCAATTCATCAGTCCACTAAGAAACCAGACTAGCTCCTTGAAGTTGCTGCCCTGGCCCTATTGGGCAGGAATCAGTAAACTAGGTGGACGGTCTGAACTGGCTTTGTTTGAACAATGAAAATAATACTAATAACTTGCGGTTTCCAGAGCTTACGAAATTGCACCCAAGTGACTGAGGTGATCTAGAACAGGACTCTTTCTGTAATAGTCTTTGAGCTCAGTGGCTTAACAATATTCCCTGTGGTGCGGGGGGGGCTGAGCTCCATGGGGCCCCATCCGGCACTGTGCGTGGGAGGTGCCGAGAGCTCCTGACTAGGTGCAGAGCGTGGGGCCCCCTCTATGTACTTTGTAGGCTGGCCCCCTCAAGTTTCGTTATGCCACTGCTCAAGCTCTGAACTTTCTTTTTTACAATCCCTCTCTGTTACAGAATTCTGTACTTCAGCAGATGTTTCCTAGACTTTTCCTAAGGTTTCCTCCTGGATCATGTGCCACAGGCTTGTCTGTTTGTGGGCCTGATTCACTTGGGGCCTCCGTACTTGTGGTGGAGTTTCCGCACTCGGGCCAAAATCTGCCCAGTGTTCACATTGCAGAGATTCCGCCCGAGTGCGGAGGCCCTTTGTGAATCAGGCCATGTGACTCGAATTCTCCTACTTCTCAGAAGTGGAAGAGCCACCTTCCCTTTGCAGATAGCATGCTGCCTCCCATATCGCATGCACGTTTTTCTATACATACCGGATCTTTTCGTACCTTTTCTGCTCCTTTTTCAATTCATATGCTTCATCCATTGACGACAGCTGCAGGAATTCAGCCAGTGACGACCAGATTACACCGAGAGACCTGCATAGGTGCTACTTGTGACTCGGAGTTTATAGCCATGGCAGCTCCCTCTTTCCATTGTCTTACAGTCAACTTTGCTTGGTAATTGTGCTGCCTGTAGTTATATAGATGGCTTCAAGGTGCATCCTTTCCTTGTGTTGCTTAATGGGATCCCAAACATAGTGGGGTATTAGCTTGCTTCCAGGAGTGGCCCATGTGCCTTTCTCGCTCCTGTGACCACCCTGGCCTATTGCCTCTCCAGTTGCTACCAGAAGTCTTCTGGTGGTAGTTGGTCCACTAGCTGCGTAGCGAGTTACTTGTGAATCAGACATGCTGTCTAGACAAAAAAGGCAGTACTGCAGCTTGTGGTGATCTTTATTTTGTATCAAGACAAGCAAGGTTAGCGGCCAGGTTACAGGAGTACAAATATAAAATTGAACATATTCCTGGATGGAAGAATGTTCAAGCCGACTGCTTATCACACCTGTCCATAGATTGGGAAGAGGTGGATAGGGAGGCGGTAATATCCAGGGAACTTTAAGGTGCAGTGACGTTGTTATCCAAAGTGAGTGATTCCATTAGTGTATCTATGTTTAGCAAGGAGGAGTGGAATGAAGAGATGGAAATCGATGAAGTGTTGAAATGTGTTAAGTTGCTAATTGTTAAGGGGCATAGACGTGAAAGTACAGTGGCTGTTGGAGTGAGACCATATGTAAAAGTTCTGGATGAACTTTCTTTGTGTGGTCATGAGATCGTTATGAGAAATGACAAGTTGGTGCCACCACAAGGTTAGAGGGAGAAAATTGTTTCTCTAGCCCATGAGGGTCACCTTGGTCAAACCCTCACTAAGAAAAGAGTACGGGAATTGTTTTGGTGGCCTGGCATGAATGAGGACATGGTAAGTTGGGTAGTGAGGTGTTTGGATTGTAAGAATAGAGAGAAGAGACTGAGAACAGGTGTAAAATTGGAACAAGGACACATTGAGGATTCAGGTAAACCTTGGTTCACGGTATGCTTGGACTTTATTGGTCCCATGAACGAGTTAAGGGCAGAGTTTAGATTTGCACTCGTGATGATGGACGTTTTCTCCAAGTGGTTAGTGGTCAGATTTATGAGGGAGGTGACCACCAGAAGCACCATTGCTGTCTTGGAAAAAGTGTTTCAAGAGGAAGTGTTTCCCAGAATACTTGTCAGGGACAAAGGTACTGAGCTTACTTCAGTTGATATGCAGGGTTTTCTGAGTGGTTGTGAAATAAAACACAAGTGCACCTCTCTGAACAACCCACAAGGCAATGGGCTTGTGGAGAGGGCCAACAGATTAGTGAAAGGTACCATCTTGATGGGTCTTCAGAATAGAAAGGATATAGAAAGGGTGGTTAATGAAGTTGTGTGGGCTCATCGCACTACTGAGAATGGTATGTGCGGTGAATCCCCCTTTGAGTGTACGAGGGGAAGAAAGCCAGGAACCAAATTGCACCCTGGTTGGCTCTCGTTGAGTAGCAAGATGGAGGTTAGTAGCAAGGATGAGTTGGTGCGTAAAGGCAGTGGAGTGGATGTTGGAGATTGGGTTAAGATCAGAAGATGTTGTGTGGGGGCTGGACTCTCTTAAGTTCTTGGGACCTTTCAAAGTAAAATCAGCGCACAAGTGGCATATAGTCCTGGAAAATGGTGATAGGTGGAACTGGAGGAGGGTGGCTCTGTTTCAGAAAGGGGGGGGGAGGGTGGGAGTATGTCTTGTCCAAAGTGGGCATGACGAAAGGCATCAGTGGTTACAAGTTGATGGATGACGGTGAGTTGTCGGGCAGAGGGTGAGAGAGAGGGGACACTTGCCAAGAGTGAGCAGTCGCAGCCGGCATGACTCGCGGGTGTGTGTGGGGGGAGGATGGGGTGGCGTGGGGTCGCGTTTTGGGGAGTCTCACACAGGGGGGGTTAATTTAAATAAAAAATACAAAAGTTAACTTACCTCCGCCAGTCTGGTCCCGCGTCGTCTGCGTCTCTCCTGCCTCTGGCAGGAGCAGGAAGCAGGCAGCCTCCCTCCCCTCCCGTAAGCCAATCACAACGCTGCAATGGTAGCATTGTGATTGGTCGGGACGCCGACCAGCCAGGCGCCTATGGGGATGCCATTTTCTCCATGTAGGCTGCATACAAACTACATGGAGAAAAGGCAGAGTGCGCATGACTGGTTTGGTCGGCCCCAGAGGGCCGACCAAACAGTCAGCGCCCTAAGCAGTGGCAAGCCACCTCTCCCCTGCCCTAGAGCAGACCTGCCCGCCCCCAACCAAACACTTCTGCTTTCTCGCAGTGCGAGAAGCAGAAACATAAAATGGTAGTTTTACCATTTTATGTTTCCGCTTCTCGCACTGCTAGAAAGCAGTGGGGCGACGCTCCTCCGCCCTAGTGGAGGCACCACCCCTGAGAGTGAGGTGGGGAAGTGAGGAGTTTGGGAACCCGCAGACCTCCTTGCTATTTAAAAGACTATGTGGGGTATATATGTTTTCAGCTCCTTTTATCAATGCATTGCTTTATGTTAAATCTTTGGTGTGTGGTTCTTCTTTTCTTTCCTTTGGGTGTTCTACAGTCGAGTTAAGTTTCCTTTCTTGTTTGTTTTCCCAGTTTACCTGTTTACAGTATGGAAAATATAATTGTTTTTGTTGTAAGGGAGATGTGTGGTGATCTTCTTACCCCGCGCTGGCTCCTGCTCCAGCATCCTTTGTGTTTAGGAGTGTTGGGTTGCGTGGATTCCACGATGGTCAGTTGGATGTTGGCTGGCTGGAGGGAGGCCACGCTACTGACAGGCTTCCAATAAACTTAACCTGTTTTGAAGTATCCTGCGTCTACAGCTTCAATCACTACACAGCTTCCTTTTTTTTTTTTGCCGTTTTATATAGCGCAAACTTGATCCGAAGGTATTGGAGCGCTTTACATGAGCACCAGTTACGTTACACAAGGATTCATTCATTTATTTTTTTTGGTAGGCACAGGGAGGTTAAGTGATTTGCCCAGAATCACAGGATGTTGAGCCGACACAGATGCTCAAAACTTGTTCTCCAGCTCCAAGGTCGGCAGCTCTGGCCGTTAGGCTACATTCTGTTCCCTTGTGCCTTTTCCCATGGACGTTACTACCTCTAGGATCTCGATTACTCTTTATTGCACCTGTTAAATAAGGATACCCAGTGTTTTGGCATTAATGTGATCAATAAAGCAATAACTAAGAAACTATTATGAGTCTTTCCCTTTGCAATGAGGAATAATACACAGATGTTGGTGCTTTCTGCACCAAAGCCCACATGTCCTACTAATTACCGTACTTTTTCACCAGGTAATTTTTGGCAGGTTTGATCACTACTCCGCTTCACCCGTAACTGCAGTATCCCTGCAAAGAGGGGTGTTCACATTAGTATGGCACTCATAATCAAGGCCTCAGTCTGCTGTACAGTACTTGTTCCCTTTTACAAAAATTTGAGCATTGCGGCCTAGTCCTGCTCAGCCATGATAAACCTCCATGACGGGTCACCTAACACTTGCAGCTCTGATTGCTGCAATGTCCCTGTTATGATCTCGCTGATTGTAAGGGCAAGACTGTAAGGACTCCATTCCTCTTTGTCCAACAGTGCCCTTTCCCTTAAGCGACCCAACCTTCTTGAGGCTTCTTATACAAGCAGAAAGGAAGCTTGTGCCAAATGGGTAGTTAGTCATGGCATGAGGGGGTGAGGATCAAATGCTTACGTAGCGGGGTGGTGCATGCATTGTTGTTCAGCTTGCCTTTTGGCTGATGCTTTCGGTTTACGTCACTTTCGCTGTTCAGGAAGGACATAACACACAAGAGCTGAAGGGGATAGATAGACCAAGGGTAAAGATGTGGCTTGGTTAAAAATGCTCATTGCTGGCTGCTGGCTCTTCTAGTCTTCTTTGTGATGATTGGAAGAAACACCTAGTTGTGTTTTTTCATGCTGTGTTCTTTTTGATCTATGTTACCCATTGTGAAATTAACGCTCACATTTTTTGTTTGTATCCATTTTGTAACCTTTTTGGTTACCATGGTTTATCGTCGATAGCCCCTGTGCTGCTGCTGCAGGGAGTACAGGTCCCAATGTCACTTATCCTCTCTTTACTCTGTTCTCTCCTTCATTGTCCACCAGTTAGGCTGAAGGAGGTTCAAGGAGTCCTCCAATCCCTCCATTTATGGTTGCATCCACATAAGGTATCATAGTCGCTTAGAGTACATGTGGATTGTTCAGTTTACAGCCACACGGGGGGGACATGAAGTTGTCCCCATTTCAACAATGTAATAGGCCCAAATTAAACCTCTGTAGTGGAAGTATCCAAATAGATAGTTAAGAGAACAAATTTTCATTATAAAATGTTCATTCCAATATTATGGTATATTTCTATGATTGTGTTTTTAGTTGATTTGCTAGATCCTCTGCAGATTATCAGTTATACTTCCTAATCAGTTGAATAACTCTGAACTTTACATACTGGAAGTTGCTGCTTAATAACTCATACCTTCGTGCACAGTAAGAGTTTCAATCTTTTCTTCCATTTGCAGGTGTTGAGGAGAAACCACTGTTGTCGAAGAAAGAAAAAGTAAAGCTCAGACGTGACCGATGGCTACAGAGTAAGTACCCTCAATGTACCACAGCTGGCGTGAGCTCATGCCGGCTTCCTTTGCAGCTAAATGCAGGATGCAGGGAGTGTGTGGGGTGGAACAAAGTCTCTGAATGTTTTTACTGGAAATATCTCTACTTTCTATATTTATTCAAATGTATACATGAATTGATCACTAATGTAAGATATTTGGCACCCACACAGCAGCAAGACAGGTCCCCACCACTGGGAAGCAGTGCTCTGCGGAAGTCTAACCTTTCGATGTCCTAATTTTTGGTCACTACTGTCTCATGTTTCCATGAATGATCCACCGCATGCGCCCTACATTTCCCAGCTTAACTTTCCAGATTCCATTATGTAATCCTTGTTTCCAGCAGCATCCCATTGATACCCTGTATCGGCAGCCTTTCGATACAGTTTACCGTAAGGTTTTGGTCAAGTGTCTCCGGGCTGTCGGAATTGAGGGGTTGGCTCTGAAATTTCTGGAATCTTTCCTAGTGGGAAGATCTCAAGTGGTTGCTCTGGATCTTTTTGTGTCCAGACCTTTCACACTACCTTGCAGGGTCCCTCAGGGCTCTGCAATCAGCCCTACGCTGTTTAATGTTTATGTGAAACCCTTGGCCTCCCTTATCAGATCTTTTGGGCTTGATCTCACTTCATATATGGATGACACCCAGATTGTGGTGGCTTTGTCTACCTCCAACAATCAAGCTGGTTACAATTTACATGACTGTATGATGGCAGTAGGAAAATGGATGTCCCAGAATTGTCCTAAGCTCAAATGAGGTCGTCATGTTTGGAAACTCCCCTTCCCTATGGACCTCGTCCTGTTGACCAAAAGAATTGGGCACCCGTCCTTCTCCGGTATGTAAGGTTAGAAATCTTTGAGTGATTATGGATAATAAGCTGCCCTTTGTCCCGCAGGTAAATGCAGTCACGTCCTCAACTTTTCATGTCTTAAGGTTGCTTAAAAAGATCTTTCTTTTTATTCCTACGTAGCTCCCAAAAACTGTCATCATGGCACTCATACTCTCTAGGATTGATTATTGCAATGACTTATGTCTCTATACTCAGCAGGAACACCTAGTTACAGGTACTGCAAAATGCTGTGACTAGAACGCTAACTAGGATTCCTAAACATCATTCTGCGGCTCAAGCCATTGAACATCTTCATTGGCTACTCATTAAGCAGCGCGTTAAATTTACGGTTCTCTGCCTGGTCCACAAAGCTCTGTATGGAGCCAGCCCGGAGTTTCTCAGACAGTCTTTCCAATGGTATGTTCCAGGAAGATGCCTAAGGTCTACTGGCACTTTCAAACTAATTGTCAATAGGTTCAAACAAACAAATTGGGGTGGAAGAGGATTTGTAAATTCCATGGCCTAGGAATGTAATGTACTCCCCCTTTCCATTAGGTCAATTCAAAATCTCTCTCTTTTCAGAAAGAATCTAAAAACTTGGTTATTTCCTAAATAAATCAGTATACAAGTGACTCGCCCCCCCTTTTTTAGGGTCAGAGCCTTGACACATTCAGGTATTTGTTTGCGCTCTCTAAATTGCTTTAACATAACATAACTGATCTATTTTCCAGATGTCTATGGATTAATCATTCATTTTTTCAGACACTAAAATGTTCTGATTTCCATAACCCCCAACCTACGACCTTTGCTGGAACTGAACTGGGCAATGCAGCTACATTGCAAGATTGCAATTTTCACATAATGGGTGAACGTTTCCAAGAGGGTACTTTTATATCTGTAATTGAGTATAAATCCTGCTGGGGAGATACTCAATTGGCTGCACTATTATACTGCAGGATCGTGACTTTTGGGGTCCACTTCATACTTACCTGTTATGCCCAGAAGACAGACCGAATGACAATTTCATTGCAATTTGATGTCATTATGTATGGTGACTGCGAAGTTGCTACACTTGTAATTGATCATTGATGCACTATGATACATGTGGTGTGGGGTCAGTTATAGGAAATATGGAGTGGGTGATTCTGAACTCATTGGTGATTATTTGTGTTGGACTTCAGTTCTAATTGGTATAAAGTTTAAATTGTCTCAAATTATTTTGATTTCCATAGGTAATACTCCTAAATCAATCAGATTTGTTTGATTAAACCACATTTCCAAATATCAACAAACAGCACTTGTATATTGTTCTTATTTTAGTAGACAGGTCTTTCAAATTGACGGGATTGTCATAAATATGATATTTTAATTTTTCAGTTTATATTAATATTCATCAAAAACTTCTAGGTTCCCTGAGATAACCCACTGGAATTTCTGAGATAGCCGGAGCTAACGGCCGTTTGTTCATATTCCCATTCCCTCAATCCTAAATTGTCTTAAGATCCCAGAGATATTCTTACATTTCCAGATTAAAACACAAGTTTTGCTAATCATTTTTACAAACTGCAATCCTAGATTAACCCTAAAGCTAACCTCAGATCAGGCCTTCTGTGCTGATACTGCATGCAGATTAATACACACAGCGATAAGAAGTCCACCGCAGATCATTCACCTGGAAATGTAAACTATGCAATTGTGGATGTAGTGCTCTGGAATTCCACACCTTACTCCAGGAAGAGGCCTCAGTTTTATGTTTGTATTACTTTTGCAAACTGGTGAATCGTCGCTTATACAATTTAGATTTCTTGTACATTTCAGCAAGGTACCAGTCGTTCACTGTGGTTGTATCAGTACTTGGGTTTTTATTCTTTATAGTATTTTAATAATAACATTTGAGAGGTAGTGCCAGTACAGAAGGTGGATTGGAATACATCTTCTGAAGAAACCACATTTTGGTATTTCTTCACATGAACTCTTGCCACCTAATCTGTTCTGGGTTAAGTGTACAATGAACTGTTTAACTTCTCAGAGCAAAATTCTGGGCGATGAAAATGAGTTTGGTTGGAAAATACAGTGAAAAGGTTTAGTTTGAAGTTCATGCAACATCCCCATGAAGTCAGCCTTTCACTGTGGCCCAGCCCAATAATGAAGAGATGGTACATTTTCATTGTAAGGCATCAAGTGCTCCTGCACACATTGGTGAAAGACAACACTTAAGTACCTTTCAACTCCTCTCTGACAATGCCTACTCGAAAAAAGAGAGATTTGTGAATTGCTCTTTACCCTTGGAATCACTTAGCAGCTAGGCCCAGATTCACAGCTATGTCAATCACCCTTATAAAAATGCTTTTGTTTTTGAGGCCTTAATACAGCAGTAGGAATGGAATACCTATTTTTTCAGGCACCTTAACCATGGATCTTGAAGAACCTCAACTACACAGTTTCCTTGCACTGAGGCTTCTGTGCAGTTATTTACATAAGTGATTGAAAGCAAGTTATAGATACACCTGAGATGATAGATAAAAAAGGGATATGAAAAGTGGACAGGTAAACACAATTTCCTGCACCAGCAAATCATGACATATCCAATAAGAACAAACCCTGTGCCGTTACAGTTATGCTGCATCCTTACCCTAATGAGCAAGGCAAGTTAGTTGTCAAAATCTACAAAAATGGACAGATACTCACATAATAATTTTAATGATTTTCTTATGGTCATTACGGTACAACACATTCAATACATTTAAGGCATAAATAGTTTAAACTTATCCTCAGCTTTGTTTGACGACAAATAGTAGACCAATATCATAATCTAATTTATCAAAGAATATTCTAGTCCAATCACAAGCATATCCTTTTGCACATTTCTATTTTGCTCAGCTTTTTTTTTTTTTTTTTTTTAGAACTAGACTATTCCATATTAGAAATATGTTTTGATTCCATTCACCATTCATTGACTTGCTGGGAGCTTTTCCTTTTCAGTCGTTTGGCTATTGATAATCTTACAACTGCCATGGTTAAACAGCGCATCATCCACATTCTTATATGTTCATTGATGAAATTGTTACATGTTCATTGATAAAATAGTTACATGTTATTAAGCATGCATCAACCTCTAATGTACTTTATTTTGCTTTAATAACATGGTTAATTGCCATCCAAAGTGAGCAAAAATTTGACCAAGAACATTTAAAAAACATATGTCACTTGAGCATTTATCGATTGTAGCTGGATATATTTTCCCATTTCTTATTAGGGTATAATAAGTATGATGTAATGTCATAAACATACAATATACAATATCATTTAGATAATATAGTTTCGAGTTATTCTTCAGGTTTAGAAGAAATCGGGTATGAAAGAGTGTAGGTTTCCCCATGACATAGTATGTTGATGATAGCATGAGAATTTGAAGTCGTTTTAGGGTATCATACCATATATTGGCTAAATATTAAATAATACTAAGCTTGATCTTTTTGAAACCCTTTGATGGCTGAACTTCGTTAGATGCCCACTAGGGTGGTCAGGATGGATTAATTTGCCTAAAAGTGAAAATACATACAATTGCGTCTAAGAGCCAAGTTGTACACCAGGTAATCTACTAGTCCAGTAATATTGTTGAGGGTAGGTCAGCTTTTTCTAGCTCTCTGTTTAATTGTGCCTCAACTCTGGAGTTTTTATTTAACTAAATAAATATTGATTCATGTTTCCAATTCTTTAAAATAACCTGGAGTGTAGGTAGGTATCTGTTGGTTTAAATGAAAAGCTTTCGGAGAATTAACATTTTAATGTAGTTAATCCTCCTAATCATTGAAAGGGGAAGATTCTGATTCTGGTTTGAATCCTGTTTAATCTCAGACAATTTATTTCAGGACCTTAATTCATATGGATTGTCAAGTTTTTTTAGGTAATATTTACTCCTACGTATTTGATCTCATCTGTTAATGGTATGTAATCTACTGTGTGTTCCTCAGTGAAACATTTTTATCCCTGGGCCAATTTTTCCTATTATTGTACATTCATTTTATATATTTTTAAGTGTTTATTATATTTTTTATTGCTAATGGACTTGTGGTTAGTATCAATAAATCGTCTGCATAGAGTTTCACCTTAAGCATTGTGTTGCCTAATTTATACCTATATTCATTTAATCATAGTGGTGCTGCCAAAGGTTTAATACAAAAGGCATGATACGTTTTCTGGATTCTTTAGACCCTCTTGCATAAAGGACTTAGTCAATGTGCCAGCATGAGAAAACCCAATAACCTGCAACCCACTGAGCATTACATGAGTGAGGTGTGTATTTGGTACCAATCAGTCCTGTGAAAACTTCACAGAAATAATTTGTGGAATTTCAACCCTCTTTTAACACGGGTAGACACATGCAAGAAGCTTTCACCAGGAATACGTTTTCAAGATTTTATTAAAATCAAAATCCTATCATAATCCACACAATATGAATCGTAGTTGTTGTAAATATAAACACAATTGTGACAATGATATTTGCAAGTAGGTAGAACAACAGAATATACTGTGACGTTTTTGTAAGGTTTTTCTGCATTCATCCTTTCCTTAGCTAACTAAGCTAAACCTGGCACTGAAAGGGGGCTAATTGAGCTTTATAGATGGTCCACACCTGCATACATTTTTGAACAATAGAAGCAGTGTTCAATAGAGAAACAACATCTGCTGCTCCTTTGTCCACATTTCAGTGGTGATGTCTTCGAAACTGGCAGGTACGCTAGACTGCACAAAGGACTCAAGGTGCCTTTTTGGTAGCCTTCAGCAAGAAGGGTGTTAACAGCTACAATTCAACCCTCAGCCTCAAAACCCTGGAGCAAAAAATGCTTCATTGCAGTTTATCTACTCTGCATGTTGCTGAACATCTTCAGAACAAACAATAAATTATGAAACCCCTCCAAACATTTACCTACTTACATCCTGTGAAATATTGCTTTTGTTTAAAAACAATAACTAAGAAATAAAGTTATCAAGTTTTATGAAACATTGTTCATTGTTTAAAAATAATAACTAGAAATGCAATTCAAACCGTGCTAAAATAAAACATGGTTATATTCAAGCAAGCTGTAGTGAAACAAATGTTATGAATTTGGCATTTGTGCACTTGCATTTTAAACAGACTTCTGTATCAGTGAAAATATATAACCCAATAAGGGGGATACCTAAAGAATAGAAAATACATGAAGATTATAACGGGCAAACAACAGCTGGGACATAAGACAGCCCTGCCTTGTCCCTAAGTATATTGACATCGCTCTGTTGGCTCCTTGACATCCCTGTCAATGAGACGGGGCCAATGCTTGATGACCACAGTGATAGCTGAACTTGCGACTGTACACTTTTTTTTAGGTGGGTTTAGTTTGACCACCCTCAACGCAGCCTTTCAGCAGTTTTTGTGGCACCCTCTTTCACTATCAGCCACCGTTCTTTCACCGACGTTATGTCGCTCTCTGCCCCCCTTCAGTACAAAGAACTGTGGCTCTCTGCCGCCTGCTTGCCCAGAACTCTGTCTGACAGCTCAGCTCCTAGCAGTCCTTCTAGCGCCCGCTACGAGTTCAGCACCACATGTTCCAGCTTTCCAGTGAGCCCGATGCCAACTGTTGTTGCCTGATGCAGAGTCACTGAGACCAAATAGGACTGGAAATCAAGAAGAGGTTTGCAAAAGGGACTCAAGGGCCTTATCCTGTTTACATTGTGAGAGAACTACCACTGTCAGACTACCACGCTGCTACAGTGCAGAGGAGGAGCAAGGGGCGCCATTTAGAAAGCACAGCACGGGAAGCGCACTAGGTCCGCACAGGCATGGCCCAGGTGAAGACCAGGCCAAGAACAGGCCCGTCTGCACCCGGAAAAGGCTGGACTGGGCCATCCCTATTGGCGGTGTTATCATACTTTCTATGCTCACTGGTTTTCTGCACACTTGGCAGTGATAAGGTGATGTTTTACCGAAAAGGGTGAGAAAATATCAACCAATCCTATGGGGCCAAAGAACAGAGGGTGAAAATAGTATCCTCAATCCCAAACTATCTTACAAGTGAAATGGGCGCAATTAACACCAGGATTGGCCTTGTTGTGGAAAGATTAGTAACACAGTGTCAAACTATGCTTCTTTCTGCAGAAGGCAAAGTTTTGGTACATGCTAATCCTCCAGATTGATTACCCGTAAACAAGATTTCACTTGTAAAAGAAGATAATGCCCAAAGGCCAGCAAGTAACTCATGGGTATTTAATGACTCATTATTTTGCCCAGTGTGCAATGAAGCAGAGGAAACCGACCCACATCTTTTATTCTTCTGCACGAAATATACCAGCCAGCACAAATGTTGGATCATGCCCTTATGCCGTACCCTGGGAATTCGCCAGTATTGGGCTGCACTGAGAATTTGTAGGTCAGATATTACACCTTATATAGTATTTTATATAGCCAAATACCTTGAATCCATCTGGCCTATCCGAGCTAAGATCTTATCCTTTGCCTTTTATTGACACAACATGGCCATGTACTCGTTAGAAATGATGTTAGCTAGCAAAGTCCATCTGGAGCCCCTTTACTAGCACAACACAGTCAGCGAGAGTAACAGTCATGGAGGAGGGTCTTATCTCTCAGAGCAATTGTATACACTGTTTGTGTGAATGTTTAATAATGCATTTAATTAATTGCATATCAGAGATGCCTCTATTATCAGAAGGATCCGGACACACTTCTGTAAGATATTCTAGCAAGGTTGTCCTTAGTTTTAACTCTCCTAGTAACATCGGCTCAACTCCTTCCTAGAAAAAGACATGGAGCCTCCTTTTCATAGTCAAGAGACTTTTTAGGATATTTGTATAGATGTTTGCACTCCCTAAAGCACTTTATGATGTGATACATGTGTTTTTATGTAAATGTGACTAAAACTTTTTATAAATATTTTAAAGTGACACATTGTCAGAATTGATTTTGATATAGTGCAAATGTATATAGCATGATATTGTAATTTGTTTTATGTTGCTTTTAAAGTCTTTGACTGATATTAAATGCTTGATAGAATTGACTCATTATTAATCACATTGGACGAGTGTACTGCAGCTCGATAACCCACGCCAGTGAAAAAATAAAAAGGACAATACTCGTTCTATACATAAGTCAGTCAGGAATTCTTTATTTTGGCCAATATGACCATAAAAGCACAGGTAAAAAATACGCCACAATTCATACTTGTAAATTCCAAAGGTAAAGTGCATGTGCAATATCAAAGAATTCCATTTAAAAGTTATAAAATGTAATAAATACATTAAAATAAACATTAGCAACATTTGGGGTTTAAAAAGGTGGGGTTGATACCAATATAAGGTCACAGAAAGGTGATGGAGTGATCAAATTAAGCAGAGCCTGATTTTAAAATAGCTCGCGCACACACCACATAGAGAATAGGTATCGGGAGACAGAATACACAATGGGCATACTAGTATCATATTTTAAAATCCTATAGGCTTCCGCACAATGGTTTGTCCCAAGGTTTCTACATATCTGTACTAGCCATCGGCGTCTAGCCTTCTTGTATGCCGGGCAAAAAACAGTACATGTTGAACTGTCTCCGAAATGTGGTTGCAAGCTGGACAACCCTGAGTTGAAGTGCCCCCCCCAGTTATTTGTAAAGGCGCGAATCGGCAATGCTCCGTGCCTGAATTGTAGGTACAGCTTTTTCGCAAGGGGGGTCTGGATGACATCAAGAACAGGTTCTAGGCAATATTGCTCTTTAATCTCTAAGAAGGATGCAGTCATTGTACCAGTTGCGGGATTCCTCTTTAGCTGGTTAATTTTATAATCCCTAAAGATCTGTGACAGGGTCTTCCTGGTTATTAACATGCTGCTTCCTTCAGCGTTAGCCCATAGGTCACCCATCCCCATAGCTTCTAAGGAGTTTTTAATATACGCCAGCCATGGGATTTTGCTAGCTCCTTGTAGGCTCAGCACTTCCTTTAACTCTGCTCTAAAAGCTTCTAATTCTGGGGTACTCCATAGGCGTCACCAATGTAGTAGGGGTCTAAGGGCAGCTTCCTCTGCAATTGGACCAACCCCAAGATCCATTCGAAGTGGCGTGAGCGGAGTACTTATCGGGAGGCCTAGGAGTTGCCTAACAAAAGAGTTTTCATTCTTAGATAGGGGGTCGGTTGGCCGATGGCCCCAGATTTCTGCCCCATACAGGGCTGCCCCCCTTATTTGAGGTTTGTAGATTTCCATCACTGGCCCAACTGTTTTCTGGGTGCACTTCCTGAGCGTTTTGGCCAACCCCCCCGTTGTCTGTGCTAGCTTAAGGCTGGCCTTCTTTATTTGTGCGCTCCACTCCATCTTCCAGTAAGTGTTAACCCTAAATATTCAAAAATGCTCACTTTCTCTAGTGGTTTCCCATCTAGCTGGGAGTTTGGTCGTGTGGTATTTCTTACGTTAAAAGCCATATATTTAGTTTTTTGTGTGTTTATCTCTAAACCCCTGCTTTTACTAAATGAATGGAAAATATCTAGTGCCCTCTGTATACCCATAGGGGACTTAGATAGTAAGAGGGTATCATCGGCGAACATCAAGGCAGGAACCTTGAGGTTCGCTAGCCTAGGGGCATCTATATCCCTCCCAGCGGTCAGGGTTTCCCCTAAGCCGTTAATAAATAGGGTGAAGAGGGTCGGGGCCAACACGCACCCTTGTCGTACTCCTCTTTCTATGGAAATGGGGTCAGTGAGCTCACCATTCTTCCCATGCCTTATTTGGGCAATTACATTCATGGAGCCGTTTCATCTGGTAGCAGAGGTAGGGGGGGTGGGGGGGCCCATTTCTAGTAAGATGCACCACAATTTGTCCCTGGGGACCAGGTCAAATGCCGGTTTTAGGTCGACAAAGATCAAATAAAGGCTGCCGCCCTCCAGAAGAACCGTCTTCCAGTACACGAGTTGCAGCCTAAGAATTTGATCTATTGTGGACATTCTAGATCTAAAACCTGCTTGGAAATGGCTGAGTATGGAGTACTCCTCCATCCAACTCTCTAGTCGACCCAATAGCACTCGTGAATATATCTTCTGGGTAACATCTATGAGGCTTATTGGGCGATAATTGGAGGGTAGCAGTGGCGAGCCCTTCTTATGGATTGGAATGATTTCTGCCCCCAGCCAGGTCTTGGGGATTGGCATTCCCTGCAGAATAGCATTAAACAGGGTCCAAAGGTATGGTGCCCAAATTTTCGGCTCATTACGGAAGAGGTCACCTGGGATCTTGTCTAGTCCCGGTGCCTTAGAGGGGGTAATCCTATTAAGGGCATCCCCTATCTCTTTTAGAGAAATTGTTGGAGCAGCAGAAATAGATGACTGCAGGTGGGGGCACTCATTTATATCCTGCTCCGCTACACCCTCTACCCTTTCATATAGAGGTTCAAAGTGGGCCCTCCAAGCTTCTGCCCCCAAATTTGGTTCTATTGCCAGTTTGTCATTTGTGCAGCCAGTATTTACCAAATTCCAAAATGTCCTCATATCCCTGGAGCGTAAGGCACTTTTCAAGCTGTCCCATTTATCTTCCTCCCATTGTTTCTTGGCCACATTGATTATATTTTTGTGGGCTGATCGTTTGTCTTTTATTTGGGATCTTTCTTTGGATTTGATAGCTAGGACCAATGCTTGCTTGGCCTTGCGACAATCGCCATTGTACCAAGGGTGACCCGGGGTTTCCTTTTCCTAGATTTTGAGATAGGGAAGAAGATATTTGCCAGATCGGATACTAAACCTTGGTGATTGTTCGCAATTTCATGTAGGGCAGTGGTGAAAATAGCAGTTTCACTAAATTGGGTTGCAACCTTAAGATATGGAATTACGGTTTGGTAAAGAGAGGCTAGCTTTTCCTGGGATTTACAAAATGCTCCCCATTTGACTCTCCTCCTACAACTAGATAGAGTTAACCTGGGGCTGGTTGAAGGTTGGCCTGTATTAGCAAGCCTAGGGCAAGGCAGTACCATCTCAAGAGTCAGGGCGTTGTGGTCGATGTCGTATCGAGGGACAACCTTAAAATCAATCACCCGCTGCCAGGATTTAGTATCCACCAGGATATAGTCTAAAATAGAAGAGCTTCCTGGTCTGTTACAAGTTTGGTTCGCCGGGGAGTCAGATTCTGTGCGCCCATTACAGGCCCTGAGGGAGTGGTTCAGTGTAAGGGTATTCATTTGGAGTACCAGTGCAGTCCAGGCCCGGGTTGCCGGGGCGTTTGGTTCTGGTATGGCCCAATACTGGTCCTCCTCACTGACATCACCCCCAATTAGGTCTTTCAAGGGTTCAAACTGGCAGTTGAAGTCGCCAGCAAGAATCACCAAGGTGTTATCAGGAAAAGTGTATAAAAAAGTAATCAATTGCTCCAGAGTTGTCGACTCCTGGCCATGACTAACTGGGCGGGAATAGACATTAATTACAGCTATTCTAATCTTGGCGGGGAAGCTCAGGATAACACAGAGTATGTCACGGGAGGAGGTCTCGACTAACCTAGCCATGCAACCCAAGTGCACTGCAATCCAGGTACAAAGTCCCCCTGCGGGTCTTCCCCTTCCTCCACATGTGGCTGTTAGGCAAAAGGTCGCATAACCTAGTCTATGGGTATCCTCCCTCGCCCAAGTTTCCTGGAACATGCAAATATCGTTGTCTTGGACAAATGCTCCCCACTCCGGGTTGTCTAGTTTTGAGGTGAGGCCCGCAATGTTCCAGGATAACACGCAAAGCTTGGGTGTGTCTTTTGATAGCTGGTTTAAATTGCTGGGTTCCTCTATAATGGAACACTCGGCTCTGGGGGATATACTATCAATAGTCGCCTGCTGCTGGCCTATCGTTACATGTAGGGACGTCGGAAGTGAATCTATTTCATTAAAATTAGTAAAGGACCTTTCCACTCCCTCTCTTTGGGTACCACCCACTCCAACAACCCTCTTGGTGGCCCGATGTTCATCCTGTCTAGAAGTGTCAGGACTCTTGCACAGCTTCCTCCACTCATGGGGGTCCCACCAGTATTCCCACTGTAGATTTGGTTCCACAATCGGTGGTTGTGCTATTTTTAGTCAGTCTACTTCTTCTAGGGACGCGAATCTATTTGTGAGTGGGAGATTAAAAAATAGTGGGCTTGGTTGATCCTGTCCCATAATGGTATTTTGCTGGTACTGGTGCCTGAACCCTTCCCCACTGGTTGGCCACAGATTATTGTTTGGGGCTGGTCTTGAGGGGTAAAAATACCCCAAAGGGAGTGGCCAAATACCCCCTTCCTGCCTTTGCTGATTTCGTATTAGGAGGGACCTTACCACCTGGGTGTTTCTAAAGTTGATCACAATGATATCGCTGGGGATATCTTTTGACCTCTGACCCACCCATCCCACTCTGCGTACGAATAAAATTTCACCAGCATCCTTATATGAGAATTGGAGTTGTTTTGCCAGCCAAAAGATGCATTTATTTTTTAGGTCATAATATGATTCCCTTTGGTCCCTATTAAGTTCTGGTACTCCGGTTAGGATCATAACATACAGTATTGAGTCCGGGGGGAGATTAATGCATGGTAGGGTTGATCTTCCCTCTACTACTTCTGTTCGTGTGACTTGCCCATCTTTGGCTCTATGCTTTGCCCCTGAATGCTGCGCGTTGGCTTCAACCCAAGGCATTTCTGGGCAGTGACCTTGCTTCTTGCCACTCTCCCCACCCCGACTGCACTCCTGGTTTTGTGGACTAACTTTGTCTTTAGGCTTGCTGGGAATATTCACATGCTCAGTTGCGCCCTCCTTAGTGCTCTGTGTATTGGATGGCAAGCTCGGGTTCATTACTGGGGCATGATCTACTCTCTGATGGGCGGGGCGGGTTTGGGTCACACGCTGCTGGGGGCGATCTTCCTCTCTAAGATTGGCATCTACCTTAGCAACATAAGTTTCTAACAGGAATGTAAGTTTGTCTACCTGGGAGGTTAAGATATTCAGCTCTTCCTTAATGATATTTCTTATTTGCAACTGTAGATCCAATACTAAATTTGACACCCAAGTTGGTTTTTCTGTGCCTTCATTCACACGACCACCCAACCCCAAATCACAATCCTCTACAAGGTCCGTGGTTCCCTTCTTCCGGTTCCTCCCAGTCTTCGTAACAGTTTTTACATTCCCTCTCTTCCCTGAACCAGGGGGGGGGGATCCTCAATAAACAAATCCGGGGTAGGTATGTTGTGTGCCAAGGCGCATGTCCTGGACTGAGGCCCAGAGAGGACGGGGTCTACAGTAAGCGGGGCAGATTGTACATCAGGGCTAGAAGGGTGAGTGGATAAATCCGGTGTTATTGATAGCCGTCTTTCGGTCAGTTTGATTTCGGTCGAGACTGCCCCTATGGCCCTCTGGAGCATTCTATCAATAGAGGTGGGCTGATGGCTTGTTGGCGATTGAATAGTTAGTGATTGTTTTTTCCCTGCACAGGTGCATCTCCCCATTTTGGCTGGTTAGCAACAACGCGTTATACTTGGTCAATGTTCTTGAGGTGTTATAAAAAGTCTGGGGCAGCTAATATGGTACACACGGCATAGGATTCCCACAAAGGATGAAAAGAGGGGGGGTAATTGCAAAGACCGCAGACCTGGCTTGGGGCAGGTTTTAAAACACTCAATAGGATATTACTGTTGTGGAAACACCCACCTTGCATTCAGGGTTCTGATGTGGTTACTTAGGCTAGAGATGGTTTTCCATGGGTGACTAAGGGGGGTGGCCCAGCCCAGCCTCTTCCGGGCTCTGACGGGCTCAGCCCGGGCGCGTCCGCGCACGTCCCGCGCTGCGGGAGCCCGCGGCTGATGATAAAGCGCCTCCTGGCGCGATTTGCTGTCTCTAGCGGCCGAGCGCCGCAAAAAGGCAAGGCAGGCTGGTCTTTTTGTTCCCCCCTGGACCGGGAAACGGGCAGCAGCAACAACCGGCAAGATGTGGGTCCCGCGCTGCGGGAGCCCGCGGCTGATGATAAAGCGCCTCCTGGCGCGATTTGCTGTCTCTAGCGGCCGAGTGCCGTGAAAAGGCAAGGCAGGCTGGTCTTTGTGGTCCTCCCTGGACCGGGAAACAGGCAGCAGCAACAACCGGCAAGATGCGGGTCCCGCGCTGCGGGAGCCGGCGGCTGTTGATAAAGCGCCTCTTGGCGCGATTTGCTGTCTCTCGCGGCCGAGCGCCGCGAAAAGGCAAGGCAGGCTGGTCTTTGTGGTCCCCCCTGGACCGGGAAACAGGCAGCAGCAACAACCGGCAAGATACGGGTCTATACATAACACTACTAAAAGAACTGCCCCCAAGAACTCAGCTTTGTCACTTAAGGTGGTCCGGGGGGTGGGGAGTTTCCTAATGTTGATATTTCCAAAGGTTTGGATTTGAATGGTGTGCACCAGGCCTTATGCAAACATTTAAATATAGGGCTGTCTAAGCTTGAGCAGAAAATTAAATGCTTCAGTGATATGGTCTTAGACAGAGTAAACAATTTCAATCAATCAAGGGTTTGTATAGCGCGGCCTGTGAGGGTCCTAAGGCGCTGAGGGGGTTGGGAGAGGGGCTGCTGATCCATCTGGCCGCAGGGGTTCAGTCGAGAGCCAGGTCTTGAGATCCTTCCTGAATTGGGTCAGTGACGGAGATTGCCTGAGGTGGAGAGGCAGGATGTTCCAGGTCTTGGTGGCGAGGTGGGAGAAGGAGCAAAGGTCACTTGATCGCTTTGGAAAACAAGGGGAGGCAACCACAAGTATACGCACTGCGAAAGAAACATTGATCAACCAGCAAAATCTGGAAATACTGGGGCAGCGGGCCGTCCCCGCCAATTTGGGAAAGTAGAATTGTAGTCCAGGCAATGCAGTTGCTAATTCAGCAGCTGGGGAGGCATGGAAGACTGCTTCTCACCCAGGACTTAGCCAGAAAAATACACTTTTAACACCCACATCTAATATATCCTTAAAACCTCCTACTGATATGGTACCCTGTAGGGATACTTAGCAATTGACACCAGCATTCACACCATGTGCGATAGTTCTTTAGAATGTCCTACCTTTGTGTCGAACGCAAAAGGAAGGGAGCGATCAATTGAATAAAGTAGCACACTGGCTGCAGAGGCATTCCGGCAGTGGGTTTGATCTCCTCAAGCAAACTAGCATGGTTAGGAGAGTAGCGTGGATAGGCCTGAGGCCTAAAAATCGCAGGGCTGTTTGTGTGATAGTAAATTTTAAATACCCTTTTGTTGTCAGAAATCTTGTATACACATCTAATCAGGTTCCCGCACAAACCGGCAATATTAGGGCTCTTCCTTTAGGGTATTTTTATTGGCCTGCTGATTATTTAACACAGAGGAACAAGGCCCTATGGCTCAAAGTCAGTGAACCAACACTAATGGTTTATAACGTAGGAACTAGAAACTCTTTCTCCCCACTTGATGTTCTGGATGAGAATGATTGACTTCTATAATCTGTGAGGCCGATGCGCTCTGCTGTAAAAGCACGTCAAAATCCCCGGCTTCTATCGGCCAAAATCCCTGCTGGACACTACAATTAAGATCATAGGCAGAGTTTTTCTGGCTGAACTTGAGACTTGGGCTGATCTGAATGCTATTTTGTCAGATGTCCAATACAACTGCTGTCATGGTTTAGGGGCTGTAGAACAGTCCCTAAATCTGTATTAATTCTCTGCAAAATGCACTAAAGTTAAGGGCACAGACATACATTTGACATTTATGGACCTGACAAGTGCATTTGATACGGTTAATTGTTCAAAGCTCTGGTCTATTTTGCCCGAAATGAGGGGGTCGAATATTCCTTGATTTGTTTGCTTGAAGATCTGCATAGAGATGCCTCAGCGAGGGTGCGCCTTGGCTGAAATGGGGAATGCACAAGGGAATTAACTCGGTCAGAGGGGTCCATCAAGGCTGCATATTAACACCTTTTCTATTCACACTCTACATTAATGGTCTGGTGGGCTATTTAGTTAACCATGGAAACAACCTACCCCTTTTGGTAAGCGCCTGATCCCTGTGTTGCTGTCTGCGGATGATGCAGTTCTGTTAGCCAGAACTGCAAATGGCCTTTTAAATAATTTTACTTTTTTTATGAATATTTTGGATCTTAAAGTTAACTTTACCAAAACTTTTTCTATGGTCTTTGGTCCAAAGAATACAAAATCACATTTACGTGTAATAGAGAATTCTGTAGTGGGGCACATTAAGAATCGTACATATCTAGGTATCCCTTTTAACTCCTCACTTACTTGGCACAGCTTGATTAACATTAGATCTCAGCAATCTGACAGATCCCTAGAGGTGATTTTTGGATTCACACAAAAACTTGGCCACAAACCTATTATAGAAATACTTACCTTATATAGGAGTAAATGTTTGTCCATTGATAAATATGGTGCTGGCCTGTGGGGCTATGATGAAGTAGAGCAGCTGCAGAAAGTAGAAAATACATTTTTACGGAGAATACTTGCGGTCCCACAAGTCTGTGCTACTTACATATGTCACACTGAACTAGGACTATCTTGTGTGATGGATCAAGTACAGATCTGTCCGCTGCTATTGTGGGTTTCTATATTGCGGAGCCAGGAGCTGAGCCTTGTGCAACAGATTATAAAAGATTGCCTAAATCTGTATGACTCTGCCTATACACTGCTAGCTTATTTTAAAAAATGCACTTCATCAGCTGGGGTTGCCAGAGGTTTTTATAGATCAAGGAAATCTTCAGAGTGAACTTGGAGAAAGCTAGATTAGCACAGGAATTAAGTAAATCTTCAATTTGGTATCAGCTTGATTTACTGACAGGGAGGGGCCAGGAGCCCTATCTTTTGATGGTCACTAATCCCCAGGATAGATTTTACTTAACAGATTTCAGACACGTTTTGGTTGCTTTCCCCAGCTGTGGTACTTGATTTGAAGATCTATTTGAATGTTTCAGTGACAATCCTACTGTACAGAGCTTTTGTAAAATTGATATTGCTCCCAGGAAACGCTATCTTTTGCCGTTAGTAAGTGATCTTAAGATATGGAGGGCAAAACAAGCACTAACTGTGTTACAACAAACGACCTCAGAAAAAATGTGTCTAATTCATTTTATTCACAGTGCTTCGAATTTAAGGAAACATTATGGTTTTATTTTTGTTTATTTTTTTTTAAACATATTTTTATTAATTTTCTCAACTTTACAAGTCTCATCAACAGTTATTCCTGGCATGTACATTGCATTGTAATAAGTAAAACAAACAATGAATTCTTCCGCCCACCCCCACCCCTCCCGAACTCAGCCTCGCATTGTTATACCTGCCTAACAGTCAGCGCTGCAGTATAAAACAACATTATGGTTTGATAGCATTATGATAGATGTTTTTAAGTACTAGATTAACGGTTCTTATATAGCTGGACTAAGATATTGTTTTTAGCTGATGTTTTAATGTATTGTACCAAAAAAGAAGGTGGGAATAAGAGGATACATTGGGTTTGGCCTCCTCTACACACAAGTGGTTCCAACAAAAAGAAACCAAGTACAGTTGTGTGCAAAATAACTCGCCCACCAGGGTTACCCCTTGGTGGCATGCTTCATCATCGGGTCAAAATATTTGATCTCATTTTTTCTCTCTTTTTAATAGCAACCTGCCATGCCAGAATTCGGGCATTTTTCTCTCCCACCTCATTATATCCTTCTGATTGTCTAGATTCCTAATGACATTAAGTTCAAAACACCATTGTTTATATTACTCCAGAGCCCTTATCCTTCTGTTTATTTACGTCTGCTTCCACTGATATATGTGCTCAAATGACAATTTTAAAGATGAGCACTATAATTTCTCTTTTTTTGTGTTTTCACAGCTTAACGAAATATTTAACTATAGCTCTCAAATACACATTAAAGGCATCCCAAACAGAGATTCTATGTGCTGAGCGTAAATTTCTCTTGAAACTTTCTTCTGTTTTTCATGAGATTTTGAAAGGTTACATCTCTTAATAAAGATGCATTGGATGTCCTTCTAACATTCCTTGTGTGCTTCTGTGACTTGTAGACATACCATGGCATGGTAGGGTAAGTCCCTGGAATTAATGTACGGCTGTAAGACCTTATCAGTCAAACCTCCTGAGATGAGACAAAAAATGAGTACCACTGTACCAATCCTGGAGTGAAATTGATGTCCCTTTATCGCAGGGTGTAACGTCATGCAAGAATTATTCAAGATTCCGGGATAAACATCTTATTGCCTCCATTAGCCTTGGATGTGGGTGTACCTTTCTCTGATATTTCTGTCTATATGTTCCCTAGCTACACCCAAAATATTATTGTGCCCTCTTACTTACTAGGGGAATCTCCATTTGTTTTAAACTAAAGGTGTTGTCTAGATTTTGGTTATACACATAACAGTAAATATGCTCCCATGAACTTGGTGTAGCTGCAGGCCCATCTGTCCCTTTTATCAGTTTGTCTTAAGTATCTTAATCTAAGTTGTGTTCCTTGTAAGACAATTGCTCTTTGCAGGTTCACTCCCACTTTTTGTCCCCACTTTTTTACTTTTGACTATTAGGTACTGGTATAATGACTGAAATGTAAAGAGGCCTGTTGTCCAGGCCCAGTGCATGTGCTCTGACACTCAAAATGATATATGTGGACGGCTAATTCCTCACTAGAATCAGCTAAGTTATCTATAAGTGCCTATTATATGATACAGTGTGTACCCAGGGCCTGTAAGTTGTGTCTCCAGTGAAGAAGACAGAGCAGGAACCGTCTGTCAGAAGATGGAACCGCCCATATACCTGAGCTAAGCCCCATTTAGGACCTTCCTTGCTGCCACACTGATCTTGTCGATTCACGGCCAGTTTGAGCAAAGTTACCTGAGGGCGTCCTCTTTGGAGACAATCTGAAATTGATTTTCCTCCGTGGCCCCATGATATTTTCTGGGGGGTTGCCCTCCGCGTACTTTGCCTTGTATTTACATATTCCCACTGAGGTGGTTTTTGATATTTCTCGTGACATCCTTGTATGATTCATATTTCCCGGTATCATTTTTGTCCTGATGAGACCCATTTATCCTAATATGGGTCGTAACGCTGTTGACATAAAGGAGTGACAAAAAAAAACAGCCAAGGGCATCATTATCTACTAAACTGTTTTGAAAGTTCTATTGTGGTCGGTTGTCACTCACAAATCAGCCCTATTATGTTTGGACCCTGATATACAATGCCTCACTATATAGTGGGTGTCACACTGCTCTGATTCCCATAATTGATTATCTGGTATATGCATGTTGAAAGACTGATCATTGATGAGATAAAAACGTTTGTCATTTTACTCGAGGTGGTCTTTCTTGTATACTTGTTGTCATATGAGTATTAAATGCTTGAGGTTATTCAACCCCTAAACAATTATATTTTCAACTGAACTACGCCTTTGAGAACCATTGTTGCGCAGTAAGTGCTTGTTCAACGGGCACGTGAGTGGGATAGAGAGCGCTTCAGGCAGCTTTATTTTACCTTAAAAGTTGTTGAGTTCTTATCTGAAAGATATATTAATCTATTAACGTAATATGAAGGCCAGCCTTCCCTTCATCTGTCATGTTCCTGCTTGCATACGTGAAAAGCAAACAGGAACCGACCGGGCCGGGACTGTCTCTAAACCATGCACGGCCTGGGCGCGTGGACAGGAAGCTCGGTGTGGGAGTCAGTCAGAGTTACGAAAGGATCTGCCGTCCTTCGAGGCCATTTTCTCTGTTCCTCTCTGTGGCACAATTTATTAAGGAGAGATAGCAAGGACCAACAGCACCCGAATCATCATGGATGATTCTCAATCTACATGCCAATATTTATATATATATTTACATTTCATGTAGCGCAGCCCATGCTCGGTATCAGAGTTCCTCGTAACGAGCCGGCATGCTGGCCTCAGAAACTCAGTCTCAGGCTTTGAATGGAGTGTCCTCCAGTCCGGCCCCTGATGAAGAGTGACAGGAGAGATTGACACATGTGCTTCATTGTTGCTCCATAAAACTGACCGTTGAGCGGCCGTCGAGACCAGTAGCAACTAGTGTGTCACGGGCCCTACTGCCAGGAAGGAAATGCCCCCACTCCCCCCCACGCCGCTGTGTGAACGATAACATACAGCAATAAGCCAGGCCAATGGGCGCCGGTACCACTGCACGTGCTGCACCGGTGGAAATTACGCCCCTAGTGGAGACTAAAAACAAACTGTTCTTCTCGAAAACAGGAACGTCTACGAATATGTTGCTTCCATTCGGCACCGCAGGCCCCCTCACTCGCGTGAAAAAACGTAGCTAGAACGTGACGGCAAATCTAAGCAGAGGTTCGCCATCTGTTGCCCTTGGTAATGACCATATGGCTTCCTGCTTCACGTATTAATCTGTGATTTCTGTGATATCGCACCAGCTGCATTAGTCGGATTTTTGTTAAATACGTTGTCTTATTCTGCACAATAAAACGACGAGGAAAACCCATCTATTGAAATGTTTATTAGAAAAGAACCATTTTACCTGACTGCTTACACATCACCTAGCACCGCGTATGCTCTGTCATGAGATGGTTTTCCACAAAGTGAAGAGATTTGCACGTGATGTGAGTACACACATTTCCACAGGTGCCCGTCCATTTCTTTGTGTCGGAGAAGAAAGCTTGGAGTAATGTGAATATTCGGTTCTGTCTTGGCCCTTCCTTCTCTACCCCCTCTTATTTTGTAGCAACGATGTAAACAACAATTGTTATTCGGAAAAGAACAAGCATCGGCAAAGCCAGTGGTCTGGCCTTGGCAAGCTGGTGTTGTGGTTACATGTTTTTTATTTTTTTTATTGTAAGTATATGCGACAAAAAAAATGTATGTTGCAGCGCAAACGTGGTAGCCATTTGCTTTCAATGTCGCCACCTAAACGTGGTAGGCGTATACTTCAATAAAAATATTAAATATTGCAAATAATTAACACTGCATATTGCAGGTGTACTTAGAACAAGCATTGAAACTCTTTTTAGTTTCAAAACACATCAGAGGAAAACTGATTTTTATGTCACAAGGTAAAGGTTCTTTCAATTACTGTATCTTAGAGACATGGTTTAAACTCGGGTATGACTAAAAAAAAAAGCAACGGATAAAGAAAGGAAAGGGAAGACCATTGGTAGAGTAAATAATTGGTGCACCAGCCCTGTCGCTGAAGTGCATTTCCTTTTAGGTGGATGTGCACATGTGGTGTGATCAAGCAAAATGCATCTCTGACAGTACAAGTGAGCCAGTGGCTGAAAGCGACTGACCCATTGCCCCATGCTGTATGCTGTATGCTGTGATGAGCGGAAGCAATAGCAGTTGAACAGAATGCAGAGGGTTGATCCAATGCCCCACTATATACACAGCTTAGTTACAATTTTTAGATTATGAGAGGCTGATGAGACAGCTAATATTGTCTTTAGGCTAGACCTAAAAACCTTTAGAAGCACCAACCTGGAATTTAACTAGCTGCTCGAGGCCATGAAATTCAAATGCTTCTGGGAAAGCTGCCCACAGTGTGCATTCATTATTCTCCAGATTAACTATGTAGAGCTCCACAGTGGGAAGCAGTCAGTTTCCATTTATTTCTTGCTACACCGCAAAGCACGTAAAAAAAAATAATTCAGCACTTTCTAGTGATAACTCAATTATCATGTTTGAAAGTTTACTTACGTTTTGGCATACTGATGACCAACCGCTTCTAGGTGGAAAATATTGCAGTGTATACTTTCAAGAAATGTAGCTGCTGTGGATTCTTATATTTTTTTTTTTTACTGGAGTAGGTTTTAGTTCCACCGAGGATACACACATGAATCAAATAAAATCACACCACGAGAAAGAGCACATGCCATCATCCGAATAATTTAAAAAAAAAACATGAAACAAAATACTAGAACGATCAATATAAGTACAGGGTGCGTCAGATTTACAAACTATTGCAGAGAAAACCAAAAAAGAGTTTTGATGGGGGTGATAGGTCATGAACCGCCATAGTCAACCTGAAAGCTACTAAGGATCCCCCTCGGTGGGTCCCAGATTCTCCTTAACCTAGCCCTCTGCTCATCATTAGAATTTAAGGCAATTTCAAGAAAACCAGTGTTCAGAAATTCATGCCACCAGAGCATAGGATTTGGGGCCTCCTTGAGAAGCCAGGGTCGGGCCAGCACTAATCTTACCAGGGATATTCTGAAGAAATAAATCCCTCTTCTCTGCTGCACATCCACTATGTCCACCTATGCCATGTCATTCAATAATTCATTCATTGGTGTTTCTAAGGTTTTATTAATGTTGTTTCCTAACTATAACGTCCCTGTAACCTTTGGTTTTTAAGTAAATTTTTAAGGTTTTTTGAATTTTATTTCCTAACTGTAACCACTAACCTGTGACAGTGAGTGTGTGAGTGAGTCCATGAGTGTCTCAGTAGATCTGTGAACGGGTGTGTGAGTGTCTGAGTAGGTCTGTGAGTGGGTGCATGAGTGCCTGAGTAGATCTGTAAATGGATGCATAAGTCTCTGAGTGGGTCTCTGAGTGGGTGCGTCATTGTCAGATTGGGTCTGTGAATGGGTACATAAGTTTCTGAGTGGGCATGTAAGTGTGTGCTTGAGTCTGAGCGCCCTCCCCCGCTTTTTCTCAGCCCCCACTTGATTGATCACCATAAAACTTTCCATGCACAACAAGACTCAATATGACACTTTTTTGGAAAATTTTGAGAAGATTCGTCAAACGGCACCAAAGATGCGTGGTGGATACCATCATGGATAGATCCACACCACCGTTGAATGGGGCACTGGTTAACTCCAACGCGAAAGCCCTTAGAACATGGATAACACACTGGGATTTAGTAGATGTGTGGAGGCTGCACCATGACCAGGTTAAGGACTACTCGTTTTACTCCCCTCTGTATCATCTGCACACTAGGCTGGATATGTTCCTTTGCTCATCCCATATTAGCACACAAATGTCTCACTCAGAATATTTAGGACGCACACTGTCCGATCATAGCCCCCTGCTCCTGGCGCTATCCCTAACACTCGAAACAACAGCTATTCCGACTTGGCGCCTTGATGCTGCCCTGTTGGAAGACACATGCTTTAGGCAAGCGTTGCACACTTCTATAGCCGACTACTTCTCCTACAATCCGGGAACGGCCAGCTCGTCGCTGGTGGAGTGGGATTCTTTTAAGGTGGTCGTCAGGGAACACTGCATGGGGGCGACAGTGGGGGCTAGGCGGGAGATTGTAAATGAACTCCGACAGTTGGATACGGAGATCCATGCGCTTGAGCTGGGGCCCTCGGCGGACGCCCACACGCAATTATCCCTAGCCAAGAGCACTTACAACAAGACACTGGATAGACTGCGGCTCCTAGATTGTAAGGAATATCGGAAGAAATAACACGTGGAGGGCGGGAAAGCGGGCAGGCTGCTGGCATGGCTCATCCAACCCGAGACTAGGGTGTCCCCCGTACCTAAATTGCAGAACAGTGATGGCACCACGGTCTACTCCCTAAAACAATAAATACATGCTTCTTACATTATTATGAGTCCCTATATGAGCGCCCACCGATTATACCGGAGACTCTAATCCAGGATTACCTAGATGGGACCCCACTACAGACCATTGACAATGCATCCCGGAAAGACCTGGGGGGCGCCATAAGCATACACTAAATCAGAGCGGCGATTAAGGAAATGGCAAAGGGGAAGACCCCAGACCCGGACGGCCTCCCAGCCGAAATTTATGCAACATTTTGCGATCAACTCGCACCCCACCTCGTTAAGCTATATGCTGACTCGCTGGATCGTGGCCACTTGCCTACATCAACTAGAGAGGCCCTAGTAGTGCCCATCCCTAAGACTAAAATAGACACCCCTGAGGTCACAGAATTCAGGCCATTGTCTATGTTGAACCTGGACTTTAAAATATTAAGTAAAATATTAGCTGGCAGTTTACTCCCGCACATGCGTGTCCTAGTCCACACTGACCAGAACGGGTTTATCCCCACTAGATCCACATCGGGCAGCCTTAGACGGCTATACTACGCACTATTCCACCGTGACGTCTCAAACTATCCGAACGCAATGGTCATGGCAGTGGATCTTGAAAAAGCTTTTGCTCCCTGCGTTGGGACTTCCTGCTGAAACTAATGCATGCTATGGGGTTGGGGGAGGGGTGGATTAGGTGGGTTGAGCTGCTCTACACTCTCCCAACAGCTAGAGTTAAGACGGATGGCATAATTTCAACCTCCTATGAGATATATAGAGGAACCAGGCAGGGATGTCCTCTATCGCCTCTCGTATTCACGCTGGCTATGGAGCCACTAGCTGTGCAGTTCAGAGCAGAGTGCGGCCGGCTTGGCCTGACACTGGACGGGAGGGAATATATGATATCCCTCTACGCTGATGATATCCTTCTGTATCTGCGGAATGGCGAGGGGGGGATAATGGATGCAATAGATATTTTAAATGCCTATGCCACTTTGACCGGTTTGAAAGTGAACCGACATAAGACACATGTCTTCCCCCTGGACCCTGCAGCCCCCTGCCCTCGCCGGCTGGCACCAGGTGGTCTCCTCGGTTTTTCAGATACTTAGGTATCCAAATATTTCATGATCAGCACGATCTCTTGGAAGGTAACCTAAACCCAGCACTTCGCTCACTTAAATCGGCAGTGACATTCTGGCGCTCCCTTAAGCCTCCCACCATGTCGAGAATAGCGCTCTCCAAAATGGTTATGTTACCACGTCTCCTCTACTTCTTTGCAAACCCACTGGTGGTCATTCCGAAGACCTGGTTTACAGAGTTAGAAATGCTATTGAGAGACCTGATTTGGGGCGGGGGCCGCAACAGAGTGTCCTTAGCCATTGCTCAGAGATCACCAGAAAACGGAGGTTTGGGAGCCCCGGATTTTGAGGCATACTATCTGGTCGCCCAACTGCAGTGGTTGGCTCAATGGCTTGAGGGGATCGGGCTGGAGACACTTGACTACCCGCCCAGCACCGCACTGAGAGAGACATTGCTGGCTCAGCTACTGCTCCTTAGGAAGCGAGCCCGACCTTGGGGCGCCCTGGCCACAGTAGCCCTGCAATGCTGGCGAAGCCTTGTGCGAACACCAGGAATCACATTGTACTCACCTGACCTCCCACTGGCGGGGCTGCTAAGAGGAGACGCCAAAACCTTCCCCTTTACTGTGAACCAACTAAGAGAGTGGGAGAACGTAGGATTATCAAAAGCGGGGGACCTTTATCTGGACGGAGCGCTGATCCCACTGGAGGACCTGATTGCCCAGTCTGATCTTCCCAGTGGGCAATTCTTGACTTACCATGGGCTGCGGAGGACTTTCCAATCTTTATGGGGAGCGGGAACGCACGAACCAAAAACGCACGGGCTCCGACATGACATGATCACTTTGGGAACGGCAAGACACCTTATTAAATGGCTCTATCGAGCTCTGAGAAGAATGGTTGAGAATCAACTACCCACATTACGACAGAAATGGGAACTAACTATAGAGCGCACCATTACCGAGGTAGAATGGAAACGAGTGCTGAGATCACCTAAGACGATCTCCAGAAACGCTAGCTTTAAATATACCCAATTCAACACCCTACTTATGACCTATCTCACTCCACACAGACTTAATGTAATATGGGGCAGTACCGACAAACAATGCCCGCGCTGTGCACAGCCGGACGCTGACTTTAAACATATGGTCTGGAACTGTCCATCACTATCTACGTACTGGCAGCACATCCTTCGGTCACTACACTCAGTCCTAGAGCGCACTATCCCCTGCACAATGGAGGCATGCGTGCTGGGCTTATTTCATAGGCCTAAACCTCAAAAAATAGGAAACCGATTCATAGATCTAGCCCTGGTGTTGGCTAGGAGGAGAATAGCTCTCAGATGGAAATCCTCTGCCGGGCCTGGCATACTGCAATGGGAAAAAGATGTTACTGCTTGGGCCCGGGCGGAAGAAAGAGCATTAATAGAAGAGGATACCAGAGGGGTGAGACGCCGCCCCATAGCGGACTTGTGGTCGGAAGTAGTGCGGGAATGGGAAGCAAAGGACATAGTTGGGGAGGAGGACTCTCCCGCGGCATCCCGGACCCCCTCTCAGCAATAAATAAATTCGATTCATAGCCAAGCTCCACCCAGGGATGGCAACCACTAACTCCCATAGATGACCTCTAGATGGCCTCTATTATAACATTGATAAATATAGGGCAAGTATAGTGCCTACATACCACCAGACTGACCTGCCTAACGCACATATAGCCTGTCTTTTACTGATAGATGCGCCTGTTGTTAATAAGTTTTATACATAACTGTTTTATATACATGATTTAGATATTAGAATGTACCACATGAATAAGGCCAGCACGACCTAATCCCCACCCTTGTCAGATATGTTGTTGTAACTAGAAGATCCGTAAAGCGCAGAACGAAAGAACAATATATGCCCTTTTATGATATTTGGTTTCTTTTCCTGATCTCTGCGCATACGCGACTATTAATTGAAAATGTTTACAATGCTGACGGACAATGCATGGCTATAAACTATACTTACTTTGTAAAATGTAATAACCAGATGTTTAAAAAAACGGCACCAAAGATATAGGCAAGTCACAAAACAGTTTTTCTATGGAAACATCCTAACTATAACTACCTACTGGTGACCGCCAGTAGGTAATATATATGTATGATGACATGGTCCAGTTTAACACTTCTGCCTTCCCCATTATGTATATATATATATATAACGCTCCGCCTTGTGCCACAGCTTCCGCACTCACAAGCGGGTGCTCGGTCACGCGAGGGCACACTTGCATAGTAATCTCTGCTCACTGAATTTAGACCAGCACTCACGGGAGAGGATAATCCTTTTATTCAGGACTCTTGTACACAAAGACGCGTTTCGGAAATGCGCTTTTTTCAATGTCGGCGGTCGCCATATTTTTACCTTATTTATGTCAATTACACTTTAATCGACATCGGCAATGACCTTTCCTTTAGCTAGTTTTGAGCGCCACCTTTAAATGTATGAAAACAAATGGAATTTCAATGTATTCACATTCCGTTTGCATTAGCGATACAATCTAATTCATTCTTTTCCCAGTAAATAAGGGTTACATCATTAAGATAGAAATGCAATTAATAAAATGCACTATTGCAGCAATTCCCATTTTGTATCCCAATGCAGTTTCCTGTATTTGGCAGATAATCTCTCCCTGAATGGGCCTAGTATATCATCTTCTAGCTCTCAAATACATTTACCAATTTTAACAGATCTCAATACATGTTCACAATGTATGTCTAGTCATCTTGCCCTGAATGGGCCTATCAATTCATACTCCTTTCTCATATGGCTCTCAAATACATTCATCAATTATTACAAATCTATTCTTGCTGGTTCATTGTCCTGGTTCTTCAAAATGTGTTGTGATCATAAATGTACCCCTAACTCTTCCCCACTATTTAGCCCAGACGGTGTCTTTGTCTGCATGACTATTATATACCTAAATTCTAACCTGCACAATTTTAACTCCCTATCACCATCTCTGATGTAGCGAGGTACATGATACACTCAGAAGAACTTTAATAGGTTTCTGTTGCTCTGGTGGTGAGTTTCGAAGTGTCTTGCGACTGGGTAGGAAGCATCTTTTTTACTTATTGCCCTCTGATGTTCCAGGATACACATTTTAGTGGGATGAATGGTACTTCCCACATACCGCAATCCACGGGGACCCAAAAGTGCCAAATAGCATATTATAATATTAAAATATTGCTATTACCATTGTCCTCACCCAGGAGCCTGAACAGAGCTCATCGCATATCTTCTCATACTGCTGCATTCAGCTTCAGTACCAAAGTGTGATTATTGCACTTGAATCTTTCACTCAGGTTTGTGATTCCTCCCCAGTGGGCACACATAAAAAACATTGTTTTCACAAAGAGTTGATTTTTCTCTCACAGTCGTCTTCCTATTGCACAATCTCAATTAAAATTAAACAGTGCAGGACAAAGTGCTATGTGCAAAAAATAAAAACTCTTAAAACCTTAACAGATATTTCTTAACAGTTACAAGAAATCTAGGATGTTGGGGAGGTTCACAGAGGAGTGTGGAGGTCTTCCACACAATTCAATCTACATGGTATCTTAGTGTTTAACTTGATAGTATACCTCGATTCTAGCTGTCTTAAATACCCCTCTCTGTTCCCTCCTCTGTTACTCTTTGGCAAAGCATCAATCACAAAATATTCCAGTCTCTTAACATCACTTCTATGCTTCTCTTGAAAGTGGCAGGTTACTGATATGCCTTGTCATTATTTTTGATAGATCTTACATGCTGTAAAATTCTTCTGTGGACTGGGAGCATTGTGGTTCCTACATATAAGAGTTTGCACGGACAACGTAATAAATAAACTGCATGATCAGTTTACTAATAAACTGCCCTTTTATCCTCTTAAACTTCTTTAGTAGGGGCGATTCATTTTCCTTAGGACTGATCCCAAACTGACAGGCTTTGTATTTACTGCATCTCTTAAGCCTTTGATGTTCCCCAACCAGCTGCTCTTTTGCTTTCTACACTCAAGGTTACTTTTCGTTAGGGAGCCTCTCATAGACCTAGCCCTTCTGAATGTAACACTTGGTCTCCTGTGTGCTTCCTTACCAATTATAGGGTCATTTTTTATTACGTGCCAGTACTTTTGGACAATCTTATGTTTGGCTCCTTCTTATTGACTTGACTATACGTAGTAATTAATCTAAATTGCATAGATGTCTGTGCTTTTTTTGCTATTCCTCTCAAAAACCAGTTGTTTGTTAGATTTTACCCTTGCTGTTCTTTTGGCCTCCTCAATATTGGTAAGCGAGTATTCGTTTCATGAAATATTTGCGTCATTACTACTAGGACCTGGTCCTCCTCTTGCTGTTCGCTGTAATTTCTCTAGACCCTTAGACTTTCTCCATATGGGATACTCCTCAATAGGTTCAGTGGATGGATATTGGTGGTGTGTAACAATGTATTGCCAGCAATAGGTTTCCTAAACAATTTGGAGTCTAATGTGCCATTCTTGACATATACAGTTAGGTCCAAAAAGATAACTTCTTTGTCGCTGTTTGTGCTAGTAAAATGTAAATTCAAGGTGTTTTCATTTATCTTTTCTGAAATTCGCCTAGCACTATTCTACATTGCCTCTCCAAATTACAAAAATGCCATCAATGAACCGACAATATAAAACAACAGATTGTGCCCAATTAAGTTGTAAATCTGTTTGAACCAAACAAATTACAAAGTGCTTTGATTGTTTAGGACTACCTATTGCAAAGGGCTTGTATTGTGTATGACCACGTTCAAGATGTGGGGTAATACATAATAAAACCAGTTGGCAAGTGAGGGTGCACACTGTTCTTTATTGTATAGGATGCTTAGTGGATATATGTACATGTATGTTTAAATATATAAATATGTGGAAGGCACATTCCCACAGGCCTAAAAATAGATTAGAGAGCGTTTATATATCTTCTACTAATGTGACTCGTACTTTAAACTTAAAATCCCAAACAAAACTAATGAACTGTGTTTAAATAAATTGCCACAAAAATGCCACTAAAAACTCAATATTTTGCCGCAAAATTTCACATATACTGCTGCAAAATGTCCTTGTTTATGCCGCAATATCCTGGCGGGTCTGACTTCCCTACCTTTGGACCATGTGCAGCCCCCACACCCATTTAGAACCTACCCCTTCACACCTTGTTTGCCTCCCTCGTGACCCTGCCGTGCTCCCCTCTTGGCGCCGTGGTGCTCCCCTCCAGATCCAGCAGTACTTTCCCTGCATTCTACACTGTTAGCCCCCTTCTTCACCTTGTATTGCTGCTAGCACTCTTGGACAGCGTAGCTCTCCCCCGTTACCCTGAGCAGTCACTTTACTCCCTTAGACCTTGCACGTCTGTTCCCTTGGACTCTACGCTGCACCCAGAGAACAGCACTAGAACACAATCAGATACAGGGTTTTTAGACAGGAAAGTTTTCACTGACAAGTATGGGTAGAGGTTTTGTTTAAATTGACGAATAGCTGTCAGGTTTTCCTCATGTTTGTTGTTCCCCTAAAATAGTGAAAGAGATCAGAGTCTCCTTATACCAAATTGTGAGACTTGGGTTTAATGCCTTATTTATTGCGGGTCTGGTACCGCTACCTAGTAAGGAAGCCTGGATTTGTCCTAATCTTGAGAATCTGTCTCTCTCATCCAAGTAATTCAACCAACTCCACCCCGTTGCAAAACTGCCTTTTCTGTGTAATTTGCTGCATTCTTTGGTTTTATTCAGTTGTATGCCGTTGCAACGCAATATTTTACTCCGACTTGCTGTTGGGGGTGCGCTGGAGTTTGGAATACTATAATTTACTATTCCAACTCCAGTCTGTGCAACAGTAGGGAAGGTGTTGGAGTTAAATCCAACACCTTATACCCCCTACAGCAAGCCATTTTCGTTGTAATGGCATACGGGGTAAAAGAATGCGTTGTAATGCATGCGTTGTAATGGTTGTTTCCCGTTTTATTCCAGTCTTGGATGCCTGGAAATTCATAGAACCCTATAATTAGGAACCCAACCATTATTTGGATTCAAATCAAGGATGGTAAAAGTCACTGATGATCTATGGGAAGTGGTTGGATGCACCCTTTTGTTTTTTTTTTTGGCTCACCTGTCCAAAACACAACTATTACTGCAGTGACTAGAAGCCACAGCTAAGGTAGTTTCTGGTGTAAACAATGTTCTGCCTGAATGAGGCATAAATCTTTTCAACTCCTACTGAGATGTATGGATTCCCCTATGGATTGCTATTATCGTCAATGGTATGTAATATGTGTCTGTCCTCTTTGTGATATCTTCTTGAGAGTCTCGGGCGTTAGATGTCCAATTAGATTTCCAATTTAAAGTGACAGTTGCCACCTATGTCGGTAGCTCTCCAGGACAGGATGATCACCAGTTAGAAAAGGTGACAGCTGTCTTCATGGGCCAATGAGACAATTGTTGTGATTTTATGATGAAATTTGGATTCCCGAACATACCATTGACATAGTGTGTTAAGAAGAGTAAAAAAGAAAACACCAAATGGAGCCTAAATTGTGTTACCACAGTAAATAGTCTAGAAGTGGCCCCCTGTTCCCTTGATGTCTTCCTTTGTAGGTTGTAAAAGGGATCCGCATGCACCTGATCTCTCGTGGACTGAGATGTGTTTCCTGCACCCGCTCTCTGTGAGTTGGTTGTGTGCTGCCTCTTCAGTGTCTGGGGTATTCACCAATTGTGTCCTAGGACCCTTCAAAGCCTCCCTGAAAGGTCCCCTGCACAAATGCGAGTGCTCCCTGATTTTGGCTCACATGCACTGCTTCCTTTCTGTATTAGAAGTGGTGGAGTATCATCATTTTTCTCCTGTTGCCCTCTGAGTATGAGTACCTCCTTGGTGGGCACCAGCTAGATCGTCTTCCTGCGTGTCACGCCTTTTTTGAGCCTTGACAAAGGCAATCCTATTTAGCCCCTTACCACATTCACAAGTTTTATCCTGTGCTCCAGGGGGTTGTATGACATCAACGCATGTCTTTCGCACTCATGCTTTTGCCATGTATGGTAAGTATTTGTAAGTTAAGTGAAAATATGTATATATATATATATATATATATATGTGTGTCTATATATATATATATATATCTCCAACGGAATTACGTACTCTCAGGACATAGTCGGAATGAAAAATTCAGGATTTATTTGCTTCTTCGTCGGGCACCCCACAACGAAGAAGCAAATAAATCCTGAATTTTTCATTCCGACTATGTCCTGAGAGTACGTGATTCCGTTTGGAGTTTGTCTGGAGACTATTGCAAGCCGGGTGCTTCACCGGCATACGTATCACCCTCCACGAGTCCGTGCTCTGGGTAGAAGCGAGATTGGGATATATATATATATATATATATATATATATATATATATATATACGGTATGTATGTATATATGTGTTTGTGTGTGTGTGTGTGTGTGTGTGTGTGTGTGTATATATATATATATATATATATATATTACCTACTGGCGGTCGCCTAGTTAGGACCTCGTTTCTATTCAAAAAGCGTTTTTACTTTTACCAATATCTTTGGCGCCATTTGACGAATTTTCGCGAAATTTTCAAAACTAATGGTTCACTCAGGTCAGCTCCTGTTTTGAAAGTTTTGGGGTGATTCGTTGAGCGGGGGCCGAGAAAAAAGGGTCCCAAAACGCATTTTCTCCATGTTAATTTCCATAGGAAACTTTAGACAAAGCTGAAGCCCGAACCGCTGAACGGAATTACACCAAATTTGGCAAAAAGGAAGCTCTTGGTTCAGAAAGCGACCTTTTTTTTAAATGGTGTAAATCCGTTCAGTAGTTCCTGAGGAATTCAAAAATAAAAAGCACGAGCTTTATTCTGATTGGCTGCCAACACTCCAAACCAAAAAGTGTTGGCAGCCCTCTTGTGACTCGGTAGACGCAGCCCCCCTCCCTCTTTTAAATTTTTTTAAAAATAAGGCCGGGTCCCCAGGGCCAACATTGGCCACAGGAGGGGGGCCACGCAGCCCCCCTCCAAAATTATTAATATAAAAAGCAGGGCAGGCCTCGGGGGATGGGGTCCCCGAGGCCAGAAGAAGCCCAGGGAAGGGGGGCCATGCGGCCCCTCTTCCATAATATTTAAATTAAAAATTAAAAAAGAGGCAATGCCCTGGGCAATGGGGTCCCCGGGGCCGAAATCGGCCTCGGGAGGGGGGCCACGCGGCCCCTTCCCGTTTTAAAAAAAAATCTTTTTTTTTTTAATAGGCTCAGGCCCTGGGACATGGGGTCCCCAGGGCCCACAAAGTATTAAGAGAAGGGGGGCCCACAGCCCCCCTTCTAACAAAAAAAAAAAAGAAAAGCCGACATCTCGCCTGAGCCCCCGCCCCCTCCCTGCACCACTCTGCAAACGCACCTCCTGGCACGTTCTAAGTTGGTGGATTAGGTCCCCTTGAATTCTGAGGGTCCCTGGGGGCCAACTAGCCCACCAGGTCCCTTCAGTAAGCCCCACACAGCTGGATTGCTGAGAGTGGTCCGAGGCCACGTCCCCTTTTTACACCACTCTGCAAACACGCCTCCTGACGCACTGCTGCTTGGGGGATGAAGTCCACCTTAGTCTTGAGGTCCTCAGGACACAAGAGGATCTCATTGCCCCACCAGCAGTGCGCCAGGAGGTGCGTTTGCAGAGTGGTGGAGAAAGGGGGCATGGCCTGTGTCCACCTGTCAGCAATCCTACTATCTGGGGCATACTGGAGGTATCAGGTAGGCTAGTTGGCCCCTAAGGACTCCCAGCAGCGAAGGGAACTTTAATCCCCATCCAAGAGCGCGCCAGGAAGTGCATTTGCAGAGTGGTGGGGAAAGGGGTCGTGGCCTGCTATGAGAACTTAGCAATCCTGCTGTGTGGGACTTACTGGAGGTGATAGGAGGGGTAGTTGGCCCCCAAGGGTAACCTGGGGGCCAACTACCCCTCCTGTTACCTCCAGTAAGTCCCATACAGTCGGATTGCTAAGAGGTCTTCGGAGGCCACGCTCACCTTCCTCCACCACTCTGTAAATGCGCCTCGTGGCACAGTACTGGTTGGGGGATGAAGTCCACTTTACTCCTGAAGGAGTTTGGAGGACAAGAAGCCCTCCTGCTACCTCCTGTAAGTCCTACGCAACGGAATTCCTGAGCGCTGGTTGGAGGCCCAGCCCCCTTTCTCCACCACTCTGCAAATGCGACTACCAGTTAAAGAAGCATTTGCAATGTAATAGGTCTCGCATTTGCAAGAGTTAGAGCCATTGGCGTTGTAAATGTAAAAGTTTTTTACTAATGTTTTTTGGAGTGGAGTGGATGTACGTTGTGTGTAGTGGAATTATGTGGTATGTTGGGCAGTGAAATTATGTGGATAGAAAGTATGTGGTATTTAGTGTATAGGAATTATGTAAAGTGGGATGTGTTATGGAGAGTAATTATGTGGTATGGTAGTCTGTGTTGTGGAGTGGTAACCTCAGGTTTAGTCTTCCTCGTTTCCATAGAAGCTAAAGTATAAACTCAATGAGACAAAAAAAAGTACCCACTGAGGAGCACTTCTGGACCTAGTCGGAGGTATGAGGAGGGCCACTGGAATTATGCGACTGTTCGGCTGCACCGATTCTCGCATAATTAGACATTTTCCGCATTTGCCACATAATCAATCATCTGCTGCATAATCTGCAGATTTTAACAAAAAACACCTTGATTCTAGCTCAAACGGCTGTAACGTTACCAAAAATGCAGCAACAAGTGTTACAACGTGGAGGAAGGCCCTTTGCAAACCTAGAATGGCCACCTGTTACTTATTGCTAAATGTGGGTGTTAAATTAGTACTAATGGTGCGCAAACCATTCTTGCTTCTTTCTGTGTCTCTCTTGCCTCTTTCTGCATTTCTCTTGCTTCTTTGTGCACCTTTCTTCCTTTTTCTGCACTTCTCTTCTTCTTTCTGCACCTCTCTTGCCACTTTCTGCACCTCTCTTGCTTCTTTCTGCACATCTCTTGCCTCTTTCTGCACCCTCTTCCTGCACCTCTCTTGCCTCTATCTGCACCTCTCTTGATTCTTTGTGCACTTCTCTTGCCTTTTTCTGCACCTGGCTTGCTTCTTTCTGCACTTCTCTTGCTTCTTTCTGCACCCCTCTTGCTTCTTTCTGCACCCCTGTTCCTTCTTTCTGCACCTCTTTTGCCTGGTTCTGCAACTCTCTTGCCTCTTTCTGCACTTCTCTTGCCTCTTTCTGTACCTCTCTTGCTTCTTTCTGCACTTCTCTTGCCTCTTTCTGCACCCCTCTTGCCAACTTCTGCACCTCTGTTGGTTCTTTCTGCACTTCTCTTGTCTCTTTCTACACCCCTCTTGCCTCTTTCTGTACCTCTATTGCCTCTTTCTGCACCTCTCTTGCCTCTTTCTGCACCTCTGTTGCTTCTTTCTGCAACGTCTCTTGCCTTTTTCTGAACCCCTCTTGCCTCTTTCTGCACCTCTGTTGCTTCTTTCTGCACCTCTGTTGCTTCTTTCTGCACTTCTCTTGCTTCTTTCTGCACTTCTCTTGCTTCTTTCTGCACTCCTCTTGCCTCTTTCTGCACCCTTCGTCCCTCTTTCTGCACCTCTCTTGCCTCTTTCGGCACCCCTGTTCCCTTTTTCTGCACCTGTCTTGCCTGTTTCTGCAACTCTCTTGTCTCTTTCTGCACCTGTCTTGCCTCTTTCTGCAACTCTCTTGCCCCTTTCTGCACCCCTCTTGCCTCTTACTGCACCTCTGTTGCCTCTTTCTGCACTTCTCTTGCCTCTTTCTGCACTCCTCTTGCCTCTTTCTCCACTTCTCTTGCTTCTTGATGCACTTCTGTTACTTCTTTCTGCACCCCTCTTGCCTCTTTCTGCACCCTTCTTCCCTCCTTATGCACCTCTCTTGCCTCTTTCAGCACCCCTCTTCCCTTTTTCTGCACCTCTCTTGCATGTTTCTGCAACTCTCTAGCCTCTTTCTGCACCCCTCTTGCCTCTTTCTGCACCCCTCTTGCCTCTTTCTGCACCCCTCTGGCCTCTTTCTGCACCTCTGTTGCTTCTTTCTGCACCTCTGCTTCTTTCTGCACCTCTGCTTCTTTCTGCACCTCTGTTGCTTCTTTCTGCACCTCAGTTGCTTCTTTCTGCACCTCTGTTGCTTCTTTCTGCACCTCTCTTGCTTCTTTCTGCACTCCTCTTGCCTCTTTCTGCACCACTCTTGCCTCTTTCTGCACCTCTCTTGCCTCCTTCTGTACTTCTCTTGCCTCCTTCTGCACCTGTTGCTTCTTTCTGCACTTCTCTTGCCTCCTTCTGCACCTGTTGCTTCTTTCTGCACTTCTCTTGCCTCTTTCCCCACACCTCTTGCTTCTTTCTGCACCTCTCTTGCTTATTTCTGCACCCCTCTTGCCTCTTTCTGCACCCCTCTTGCCTCTTTCTGAACCCCTCTTTCTGCACTTCTCTTGCCTCTTTCTGCACCCCTGTTGCTTCTTTCTGCACTTCTCTTGCTTCTTTCTGCACCTCTCTTGCTTCTTTCTGCAGTTCTCGTGCCTCTTTCCCCACCCCTGTTGCTTCTTTCTGCACCTCTTGCCTATTTTTGCACCCCTCTTGCCTCTTTCTGAACCCCTCTTCCCTCTTTCTGCACCTCTGTTGCTTCTTTCTGCACCTCTCTTGCCTCTTTCTGCACCCCTGTTCCCCTTTTCTGCATCTCTCTTGCCTGTTTCTGCGACTCTCTTGCCTCTTTCTGCAGTTCTCTTGCCTCCTTCTGCATCTCTGTTGCTTCTTTCTGCACATCTCTTTTAAATTTCTGCACCCCTATTGCCTACTTCTGCACCTCAGTTGGTTCTTTCTGCACTGCTCTTGCTTCTTTATGCACCTCTTTTGCCTGATCCTACAACTCTTGCCTCTTTCTGCACCCATCTTGCCTCTTTCTGTGCTTCTGTTGCTTCTTTTTGCACCTCTCTTGCCTCTTTCTGCACCCCTGTTCCCCTTTTCTGCACCTCTCTTGCCTGTTTCTGCGACTCTCTTGCCTCTTTCTGCAGTTCTCTTGCCTCCTTCTGCACCTCTGTTGCTTCTATCTGCACTTCTCTTCCCTCTTTCTGCACCCCTCTTGCCTCTTTCTGCACCTCTGTTACTTGTTTGTGTACTTCTCTTGCTTCTTTGTGCAACTCTCTTGCTTCTTTCTGTACCCCTCTTGCCTCTTTCTGTACCCTTCTTCCCTCTTTGTGCACCTCTCTTGCCTCTTTCTGCACCCCTTTTGCTTCTTTCTGCACTACTCTTGCCTCTTTCTGCACCCTTCTTGCCTCCTTCTGCACCTCTGTTGTTTCTTTCTGCAATGCTCTTGCTTCTTTCTGCACATCTCGTGAAAATTTCTGCACCCCTCTTGCCTCCTTCTCCACCTCTGTTGCTAATTTCTGCACATCTCTTGCAAATTTCTGCACCCCTCTTGTCTACTTCTGCATCTCTGTTGGTTCTTTCTGCACTACTCCTGCTTCTTTCTGCACCTCTCTTGCCTCTTTTTGCACCCCTCTTGCCTCTTTCTGCATCCTTCTTCCCTCTTTCTGCACCTCTCTTGCCTCTTTCTGTACCCCTGTTCCCTTTTTCCGCACCTCTCTTGCCTGTTTCTGCACCTCTGTTGCTTCTTTCTGCACCTCTGTTGCTTCTATCTGCACTTCTCTTGCCTCTTTCTGCACCTCTGTTGCTTCTTTCTGCACTTCTCTTGCTTCTTTCTGCACCTCTCTTGCAAATTTTGGCACCCTTTTGCCTCTTTCGGCGCCCCTCTTGCCTCCTTTTACACCTCTATTGCTTCTATCTGCACTTCTCTTGCCTCTTTCTGTACCTCTATTGCCTCTTTCTGCACCTCTCTTGCCTCTTTCTGCACCTCTGTTGCTTCTTTCTGCAACGTCTCTTGCCTTTTTCTGAACCCCTCTTGCCTCTTTCTGCACCTCTGTTGCTTCTTTCTGCACCTCTGTTGCTTCTTTCTGCACTTCTCTTGCTTCTTTCTGCACTTCTCTTGCTTCTTTCTGCACTCCTCTTGCCTCTTTCTGCACCCTTCGTCCCTCTTTCTGCACCTCTCTTGCCTCTTTCGGCACCCCTGTTCCCTTTTTCTGCACCTGTCTTGCCTGTTTCTGCAACTCTCTTGTCTCTTTCTGCACCTGTCTTGCCTCTTTCTGCAACTCTCTTGCCCCTTTCTGCACCCCTCTTGCCTCTTACTGCACCTCTGTTGCCTCTTTCTGCACTTCTCTTGCCTCTTTCTGCACTCCTCTTGCCTCTTTCTCCACTTCTCTTGCTTCTTGATGCACTTCTGTTACTTCTTTCTGCACCCCTCTTGCCTCTTTCTGCACCCTTCTTCCCTCCTTATGCACCTCTCTTGCCTCTTTCAGCACCCCTCTTCCCTTTTTCTGCACCTCTCTTGCATGTTTCTGCAACTCTCTAGCCTCTTTCTGCACCCCTCTTGCCTCTTTCTGCACCCCTCTTGCCTCTTTCTGCACCCCTCTGGCCTCTTTCTGCACCTCTGCTTCTTTCTGCACCTCTGCTTCTTTCTGCACCTCTGTTCCTTCTTTCTGCACCTCAGTTGCTTCTTTCTGCACCTCTGTTGCTTCTTTCTGCACCTCTCTTGCTTCTTTCTGCACTCCTCTTGCCTCTTTCTGCACCACTCTTGCCTCTTTCTGCACCTCTCTTGCCTCCTTCTGTACTTCTCTTGCCTCCTTCTGCACCTGTTGCTTCTTTCTGCACTTCTCTTGCCTCCTTCTGCACCTGTTGCTTCTTTCTGCACTTCTCTTGCCTCTTTCCCCACACCTCTTGCTTCTTTCTGCACCTCTCTTGCTTATTTCTGCACCCCTCTTGCCTCTTTCTGCACCCCTCTTGCCTCTTTCTGAACCCCTCTTTCTGCACTTCTCTTGCCTCTTTCTGCACCCCTGTTGCTTCTTTCTGCACTTCTCTTGCTTCTTTCTGCACCTCTCTTGCTTCTTTCTGCAGTTCTCGTGCCTCTTTCCCCACCCCTGTTGCTTCTTTCTGCACCTCTTGCTTATTTTTGCACCCCTCTTGCCTCTTTCTGAACCCCTCTTCCCTCTTTCTGCACCTCTGTTGCTTCTTTCTGCACCTCTCTTGCCTCTTTCTGCACCCCTGTTCCCCTTTTCTGCATCTCTCTTGCCTGTTTCTGCGACTCTCTTGCCTCTTTCTGCAGTTCTCTTGCCTCCTTCTGCATCTCTGTTGCTTCTTTCTGCACATCTCTTTTAAATTTCTGCACCCCTATTGCCTACTTCTGCACCTCAGTTGGTTCTTTCTGCACTGCTCTTGCTTCTTTATGCACCTCTTTTGCCTGATCCTACAACTCTTGCCTCTTTCTGCACCCATCTTGCCTCTTTCTGTGCTTCTGTTGCTTCTTTTGCACCTCTCTTGCCTTTCTGCACCCCTATTCCCCTTTTCTGCACCTCTCTTGCCTGTTTCTGCGACTCTCTTGCCTCTTTCTGAAGTTCTCTTGCCTCCTTCTGCACCTCTGTTGCTTCTTTCTGCACATCTCTTTCTGCACCCCTCTTGCCTCTTTCTGCACCTCTGTTACTTGTTTGTGTACTTATCTTGCTTCTTTGTGCAACTCTCTTGCTTCTTTCTGTACCCCTCTTGCCTCTTTCTGTACCCTTCTTCCCTCTTTGTGCACCTCTCTTGCCTCTTTCTGCACCCCTTTTGCTTCTTTCTGCACTACTCTTGCCTCTTTCTGCACCCTTCTTGCCTCCTTCTGCACCTCTGTTGTTTCTTTCTGCAATGCTCTTGCTTCTTTCTGCACATCTCGTGCAAATTTCTGCACCCCTCTTGCCTCCTTCTCCACCTCTGTTGCTAATTTCTGCACATCTCTTGCAAATTTCTGCACCCCTCTTGCCTACTTCTGCATCTCTGTTGGTTCTTTCTGCACTACTCCTGCTTCTTTCTGCACCTCTCTTGCCTCTTTTTGCACCCCTCTTGCCTCTTTCTGCATCCTTCTTCCCTCTTTCTGCACCTCTCTTGCCTCTTTCTGTACCCCTGTTCCCTTTTTCCGCACCTCTCTTGCCTGTTTCTGCACCTCTGTTGCTTCTTTCTGCACCTCTGTTGCTTCTATCTGCACTTCTCTTGCCTCTTTCTGCACCTCTGTTGCTTCTTTCTGCACTTCTCTTGCTTCTTTCTGCACCTCTCTTGCAAATTTTGGCACCCTTTTGCCTCTTTCGGCGCCCCTCTTGCCTCCTTTTACACCTCTATTGCTTCTATCTGCACTTCTCTTGCCTCTTTCTGCACTTCTCTTGCTTCTTTCTGCACTTCTCTTGCTTCTTTCTGCACCCCTCTTCTTTCTGCACTTCTCTTGCTTCTTTCTGTACCCCTCTTGCCTTTCAGCACCCCTCTTGCCTCTTTCTGCTCCTCTCTTGCCTCTTTCTACACTTCTTGCCTCTTTCTGCAATTCTCTTGCCTCTTTCTGCGCATTCTTACTCTTTCTGCACCCCTGTTGCTTCTTTCTGCACTTCTCTTGCCTCTTTCTGCACCCCTCTTGTCGGTTTCTGCACCTCTGTTGGTTCTTTCTGCACTGCTCTTGCTTCTTTCTGCACTGCTCTTGCTTCTGTCTGCACCTCTCTTGCCTGTTTCTGCAACTCTCTTGCCTCTTTCTTCAGTTCTCTTGCCTCCTTCTGCACCTCTGTTGCTTCTTTCTGAACTTCTCTTACCTCTTTCTGCACCCCTCTCCTCTGTTTCTGCACCTCTGTTGGTTCTTTCTGCAGTGCTCTTGCTTCTTTCTGCACCCCTCTTGCTTCTTTCTGCACCCCTCTTCCCTCTTTCTGTACCTCTCTTGCCTCTTTCTGCACCTCTGTTGCTTCTTTCTGCACCTCTTTTGCCTGTTTCTGCAACTCTCTTGCCTCTTTCTGCACTTCTCTTCCTTCTTTCTGCACTTCTCTTGCTTCTTTCTGCACTTCTCTTGCCTCTTTCTACACTTCTCTTGCCTCTTTCTGCCATTCTCTTGCCTCTTTCTGCCATTCTCTTACCTCTTTCTGCCATTCTCTTGCCTCCTTCTGCACCTCTGTTGCTTCTTTCTGCACTTCTCTTACCTCTTTCTGCACCCCTCTCCTCTGTTTCTGCACCTCTGTTGGTTCTTTCTGCACTGCTCTTGCTTCTTTCTGGACGTCTCTTGCCTGTTTCTGCAACTCTCTTTCCTCTATCGTCAGTTCTCTTGCCTCCTTCCGCACCTCTTTTGCTTCTTTTTGAACTTCTCTTGCCTCTTTCTGCAACCCTCTTGTCTGTTACTGCACCTCTGTTGGTTCTTTCTGCACTGCTCTTGCTTCTTTCTGCACCTCTCTTGCAAATTTTGGAACCCCTCCTGCCTCTTTCAACACCCCTCTTGCCTCCTTCTGCACCTATGTTGGTTCTTTCTGCACTGCTCTTGCTTCTTTATGCACCCCTCTTGCCTTTCTGCATCCCTCTTTCTGTACCTCTGTTGCCTCTTTCTGCACCTCTGTTGGTTCTTTCTGCACTTCTCTTTCATCTTTCTGTACCCATCTTGCCTCTTTCTGCACCTCTGTTGCTTCTTTCTGCACTTCTCTTGCCTCTTTCTGCACCATTCTTCCCGCTTTCTGCACCCTTCTAACCTTTCTGCACCTCTCTTCCCTCTTTCTGCACCCATGTTCCCTTTTTCTGCACCTCTCTTGCTTCTCTGCAACTCTCTTCCCTCTTTCTGCAGTTCTTGTCTCCTTCTGCACCTCTGTTGCTTCTTTCTGCACCTCTCTTGCACATTTCTGCGCCCCTCTGGCCTCTTTCTGCACCCCTCTTGCCTTCTTCTGCACCTCTGTTGGTTCTTTCTGCACTGCTCTTGCTTCTTTCTGCACCTCTTTTGCCTGTTTATGCACTTCTTTTGCCTCCTTCTGCACCTCTGTTGGTTCTGTCTGCACTTCTCTTGCCGCACCCCTCTTGCCTCTTTCTGCACCTCTGTTGCTTCTTTCTGCACTTCTCTAGCTTCTTTTTGCACCTCTCTTGCCTCTTTCTGCACTCCTCTTGCCTCTTTCTGCACTCCTCTTGCCTCTTTCTGCACCTCTCTTGCCTCTTTTTGCACCTCTTGCCTCTTTCTGCACTTCTCTTGTCTCCGTCTGCACCTCTGTTGCTTCTTTCTGCACTTCTCTTGCCTTTTTCTGCACCCCTCTTGCTTCTTTCTGCACCTCTGTTGCTTCTTTCTGCACTTCTCTTGCTTCTTTCTGCACCCCTCTTGTCTGTTTCTGCACCTCTGCTGATTCTTTCTACACTGTTCTTGCTTCTTTCTGCACTGCTCATGCTTCTTTCTGTACCTCTCTTGCAAATTTTGGCACCCCTCTTGCCTCTATCGGCACCCCTCTTGCTTCCTTCTCCAACTCTGTTGGTTCTTTCTCTTGCCTCTTTCTGCACCCCTCTTGTCTGTTTCTGCACCTCTATTGGTTCTTTCTACACTGCTCTTGCTTCTTTCTGCACTGCTCATGCTTCTTTCTATACCTCTCTTGCAAATTTTGGCACCCCTCTTGCCTCTATCGGCACCCCTCTTGCTTCCTTCTGCACCTCTGTTGCTTCTTTCTGCACTTCTCTTGCTTCTTTCTGCACTCTCTTGCTTCTTTCTGCACCCCTCTTGCCTCTTTCTGGACCCCTCTTCCTTCTTTCTGCACCTCTCTTGCCTCTTTCTGCACCCCTCCTGCCTCTTTCTGCACCCCTCTTGCCTCTTTCTGCACCCCTCTTGCCTCTTTCTGCACCTCTCTTGCCTCTTTCTGCACCCCTGTTCCCTTTTTCTGCACCTCTTGTCTGTTTTTGCAACTCTCTTGCCTCTTTCTTCAATTCTCTTGCCTCCTTCTGCACCTCTGTTGCTTCTTTCTGAACTTCTCTTGCCTCTTTCTGCACCCCTCTTGTCTGTTCCTGCACCTCTGTTGGTTCTTTCTACACTGCTCTTGCTTCTTTCTGCACTGCTCATGCTTCTTTCTGTACCTCTCTTGCCTCTTTCTGCCCTCCTCTTGCCTCTTTCTGCCCTCCTCTTGCCTCTTTCTGCACTCCTCTTGCCTCTTTCTGCAACTCTCTTGCCTCTTTTTGCACCTCTTGCCTCTTTCTGAACTTCACTTGTCTCTGTCTGCACCTCTGTTGCTTCTTTCTGCACTTCTCTTGCCTCTTTCTGCACCCCTCTTGCCTCTTTCTGCACCCTTCTTCCATCTTTCTGCACCTCTCTTGCCTCATTCTGCACCTCTGTTGCTTCTTTCTGCACTTCTCATGCTTCTTTCTGCATCTCTCTTGCCTCATTCTGCACCCCTCTTGCCTCTTTCTGGACCCCTCTTCCTTCTTTCTGCACCTCTCTTGCCTCATTCTGCACCTCTGCTTCTTTCTGCACCCCTCTTGCCTCTTTCTGCACCCCTCTTGCCTCTTTCTGCACCTCTCTTGCCTCTTTCTGCACCCCTGTTCCCTTTTTCCGCACCTCTTGCCTCTTTCTGCACCCCTCTTGCCTCTTTCTGCACCCCTGTTCCCTTTTTCTTCACCTCTATTGGTTCTTTCTACACTGCTCTTGCTTCTTTCTGCACTGCTCATGCTTCTTTCTGTACCTCTCTTGCAAATTTTGGCACCCCTCTTGCCTCTATCGGCACCCCTCTTGCTTCCTTCTGCACCTCTGTTGCTTCTTTCTGCACTTCTCTTGCTTCTTTCTGCACTTCTCATGCTTCTTTCTGCACCTCTCTTGCTTCTTTCTGCACCTCTCTTGCTTCTTTCTGCACCCCTCTTGCCTCTTTCTGGACCCCTCTTCCTTCTTTCTGCACCTCTCTTGCCTCTTACTGCACCTCTGCTTCTTTCTGCACCCCTCCTGCCTCTTTCTGCACCCCTCTTGCCTCTTTCTGCACCCCTCTTGCCTCTTTCTGCACCTCTCTTGCCTCTTTCTGCACCCCTGTTCCCTTTTTCTGCACCTCTCGCCTGTTTTTGCAACTCTGTTGCCTCTTTCTTCAATTCTCTTGCCTCCTTCTGCACCTCTGTTGCTTCTTTCTGAACTTCTCTTGCCTCTTTCTGCACCCCTCTTGTCTGTTTCTGCATCTCTGTTGGTTCTTTCTACACTGCTCTTGCTTCTTTCTGCACTGCTCATGCTTCTTTCTGTACCTCTCTTGCAAATTTTTGCACCCCTCTTGCCTCTATCGGCACCCCTCTTGCTTCCTTCTGCGCCTCTGTTGGTTCTTTCTGCACTTCTCTTGCTTCTTTCTGCACCCCTCTTGCATCTCTCTGCACCCATCTTCCCTCTTTCTGTACCTCTCTTCCCTCTTTCTGCACCTCTGTTGCTTCTTTCTGCACCTCTTTTGCCTGTTTCTGCAACTCTCTTGCCTCTTTCTGCACTTCTCTTGCGTGTTTCTGCACTTCTTTTTTCTGCACCCCTCTTGCTTCTTTCTGCACTTCTCTTGCTTCTTTCTGTACCCCTCTTGCCCGTCTCAGCACCTCTCTTCCCTCTTTATGCTCCTCTCTTGCCTCTTTCTGCACTTTTCTTGCCTCTTACTACACTTCTCTGGCCTCTTTCTGCCATTCTCTTGCCTCTTTCTGCACATTCTTACTTTTTCTGCACCTCTGTTGGTTCTTTCTGCACTGCTCTTGCTTCTTTCTGGACCTCTCTTGCCTGTTTCTGCAACTCTCTTTCCTCTTTCGTCAGTTCTCTTGCCTCCTTCCGCACCTCTGTTGCTTCTTTTTAAACTTCTCTTGCCTCTTTCTGCAACCCTTGTGTCTGTTCCTTCACCTCTGTTGGTTCTTTCTGCACTGCTCTTGCTTCTTTCTGCACCTCTGTTGCAAATTTTGGAACCCCTCCTGCCCCTATCGGCACCCCTCTTGCTTCCTTCTGCACCTCTGTTGCTTCTTTCTGCACTTCTCTTGCTTCTTTCTGCACCTCTCTTGCTTCTTTCTGCACCCCTCTTGCCTCTTTCTGGACCCTTCTTCCCTCTTTCTGCACCTCTCTTGCCTCTTTCTGCACCTCTGCTTCTTTCTGCACCCCTCCTGCCTCTTTCTGCACCCCTCTTGCCTCTTTCTGCACCCCTCTTGCCTCTTTCTGCACCCCTCTTGCCTCTTTCTGCACCTCTCTTACCTCTTTCTGCACCTCTCGTCTGTTTTTGCAACTCTCTTGCCTCTTTCTTCAATTCTCTTGCCTCCTTCTGCACCCCTCTTGCATCTCTCTGCACCCCTCTTCCCTCTTTTTGTACCTCTCTTCCCTCTTTCTGCACCTCTGTTGCTTCTTTCTGCACCTCTTTTGCCTGTTTCTGCAACTCTCTTGCCTCTTTCTGCACTTCTCTTTCTTTCTGCACTTCTCTTGCTTCTTTCTGCACTACTCTTGCCTCTTTCTGCACCCTTCTTCCCTCTTTCTGCACCTCTCTTGCCTCTTTCTGCACCCCTGTTCCCTTTTTCTGCACCTCTCTTGCCTGTCTCTGCACCTCTCTTGCCTCTTTCTGCAGTTCTTGTCTCCTTCTGCACCTCTGTTGCTTCTTTCTACACCTCTCTTGCACAGTTCTGCGCCCCTCTTGCCTCTTTCTGCACCCCTCTTGCCTTCTTCTGCACCTCTGTTGGTTCTTTCTGCACAGCTCTTGCTTCTTTCTGCATCTCTTTTGCCGGTTTATGCACTTCTTTTGCCTCCTTCTGCACCTCTTTTACTTCTGTCTGCATGTCTCTTGGCTCTTGCTGCACCCCTCTTGCCTCTTTCTGCACCTTTGTTGCTTCTTTCTGCACTTCTCTAGCTTCTTTCTGCACTTCTCTAGCTTCTTTTTGCACCTCTCTTGCCTCTTTCTGCCCTCCTCTTGCCTCTTTCTGCACCTCTGTTGCTTCTTTCTGCACTTCTCTTGCCTTTTTCTGCACCCCTCTTGCCTCTTTCTGCACCTCTGTTGCTTCTTTCTACACTGCTCTTGCTTCTTTCTGCACTGCTCATGCTTCTTTCTGCACCTCTCTTGCCTCTTTCTGCCCTCCTCTTGCCTCTTTCTGCACTCCTCTTGCCTCTTTCTGCACTGCTCTTGCCTCTTTCTGCAACTCTCTTGCCTCTTTTTGCACCTCTTGCCTCTTTCTGCACTTCACTTGTCTCTGTCTGCACCTCTGTTGCTTCTTTCTGCACTTCTCTTGCCTCTTTCTGCACCCCTCTTGCCTCTTTCTGCACCCTTCTTCCATCTTTCTGCACCTCTCTTGCCTCTTTCTGCACCCCTGTTCCCTTTTTCCGCACCTCTTGCCTCTTTCTGCACCTCTCTTGCCTCTTTCTGCACCCCTGTTCCCTTTTTCTGCACCTCTATTGGTTCTTTCTACACTGCTCTTGCTTCTTTCTGCACTGCTCATGCTTCTTTCTGTACCTCTCTTGCAAATTTTGGCACCCCTCTTGCCTCTGTCGGCACCCCTCTTGCTTCCTTCTGCACCTCTGTTGCTTCTTTCTGCACTTCTCATGCTTCTTTCTGCATCTCTCTTGCTTCTTTCTGCACCCCTCTTGCCTCTTTCTGGACCCCTCTTCCTTCTTTCTGCACCTCTCTTGCCTCATTCTGCACCTCTGCTTCTTTCTGCACCCCTCTTGCCTCTTTCTGCACCCCTCTTGCCTCTTTCTACACTTCTTGCCTCTTTCTGCAATTCTCTTGCCTCTTTCTGCGCATTCTTACTCTTTCTGCACCCCTGTTGCTTCTTTCTGCACTTCTCTTGCCTCTTTCTGCACCCCTCTTGTCGGTTTCTGCACCTCTGTTGGTTCTTTCTGCACTGCTCTTGCTTCTTTCTGCACTGCTCTTGCTTCTTTCTGTACCCCTCTTGCCTTTCAGCACCCTCTTGCCTCTTTCTGCTCCTCTCTTGCCTCTTTCTATACTTCTTGCCTTTCTGCAATTCTCTTGCCTCTTTCTGCGCATTCTTACTCTTTCTGCACCCCTGTTGCTTCTTTCTGCACTTCTCTTGCCTCTTTCTGCACCCCTCTTGTCGGTTTCTGCACCTCTGTTGGTTCTTTCTGCACTGCTCTTGCTTCTTTCTGCACTGCTCTTGCTTCTGTCTGCACCTCTCTTGCCTGTTTCTGCAACTCTCTTGCCTCTTTCTTCAGTTCTCTTGCCTCCTTCTGCACCTCTGTTGCTTCTTTCTGAACTTCTCTTACCTCTTTCTGCACCCCTCTCCTCTGTTTCTGCACCTCTGTTGGTTCTTTCTGCAGTGCTCTTGCTTCTTTCTGCACCCCTCTTGCTTCTTTCTGCACCCATCTTCCCTCTTTCTGTACCTCTCTTGCCTCTTTCTGCACCTCTGTTGCTTCTTTCTGCACCTCTTTTGCCTGTTTCTGCAACTCTCTTGCCTCTTTCTGCACTTCTCTTCCTTCTTTCTGCACTTCTCTTGCTTCTTTCTGCACTTCTCTTGCCTCTTTCTACACTTCTCTTGCCTCTTTCTGCCATTCTCTTGCCTCTTTCTGCCATTCTCTTGCCTCTTTCTGCCATTCTCTTGCCTCCTTCTGCACCTCTGTTGCTTCTTTCTGCACTTCTCTTACCTCTTTCTGCACCCCTCTCCTCTGTTTCTGCACCTCTGTTGGTTCTTTCTGCACTGCTCTTGCTTCTTTCTGGACGTCTCTTGCCTGTTTCTGCAACTCTCTTTCCTCTATCGTCAGTTCTCTTGCCTCCTTCCGCACCTCTTTTGCTTCTTTTTGAACTTCTCTTGCCTCTTTCTGCAACCCTCTTGTCTGTTACTGCACCTCTGTTGGTTCTTTCTGCACTGCTCTTGCTTCTTTCTGCACCTCTCTTGCAAATTTTGGAACCCCTCCTGCCTCTTTCAACACCCCTCTTGCCTCCTTCTGCACCTATGTTGGTTCTTTCTGCACTGCTCTTGCTTCTTTATGCACCCTCTTGCCTTTCTGCATCCCTCTTTCTGTACCTCTGTTGCCTCTTTCTGCACCTCTGTTGGTTCTTTCTGCACTTCTCTTGCATCTTTCTGTACCCATCTTGCCTCTTTCTGCACCTCTGTTGCTTCTTTCTGCACTTCTCTTGCCTCTTTCTGCACCATTCTTCCCTCTTTCTGCACCCTTCTAACCTTTCTGCACCTCTCTTCCCTCTTTGCACCTCTCTTCCCTCTTTCTGCACCCATGTTCCCTTTTTCTGCACCTCTCTTGCTTCTCTGCAACTCTCTTCCCTCTTTCTGCAGTTCTTGTCTCCTTCTGCACCTCTGTTGCTTCTTTCTGCACCTCTCTTGCACAGTTCTGCGCCCCTCTTGCCTCTTTCTGCACCCCTCTTGCCTTCTTCTGCACCTCTGTTGGTTCTTTCTGCACTGCTCTTGCTTCTTTCTGCACCTCTTTTGCCTGTTTATGCACTTCTTTTGCCTCCTTCTGCACCCCTGTTGCTTCTGTCTGCACTTCTCTTGCCGCACCCCTCTTGCCTCTTTCTGCACCTCTGTTGCTTCTTTCTGCACTTCTCTAGCTTCTTTTTGCACCTCTCTTGCCTCTTTCTGCACTCCTCTTGCCTCTTTCTGCACTCCTCTTGCCTCTTTCTGCACCTCTCTTGCCTCTTTCTGCACCTCTCTTGCCTCTTTTTGCACCTCTTGCCTCTTTCTGCACTTCTCTTGTCTCCGTCTGCACCTCTGTTGCTTCTTTCTGCACTTCTCTTGCCTTTTTCTGCACCCCTCTTGCTTCTTTCTGCACCTCTGTTGCTTCTTTCTGCACTTCTCTTGCTTCTTTCTGCACCCCTCTTGTCTGTTTCTGCACCTCTGCTGATTCTTTTTACACTGTTCTTGCTTCTTTCTGCACTGCTCATGCTTCTTTCTGTACCTCTCTTGCAAATTTTGGCACCCCTCTTGCCTCTATCGGCACCCCTCTTGCTTCCTTCTCCAACTCTGTTGGTTCTTTCTCTTGCCTCTTTCTGCACCCCTCTTGTCTGTTTCTGCACCTCTATTGGTTCTTTCTACACTGCTCTTGCTTCTTTCTGCACTGCTCATGCTTTCTTTCTATACCTCTCTTGCAAATTTTGGCACCCCTCTTGCCTCTATCGGCACCCCTCTTGCTTCCTTCTGCACCTCTGTTGCTTCTTTCTGCACTTCTCTTGCTTCTTTCTGCACTCTCTTGCTTCTTTCTGCACCCCTCTTGCCTCTTTCTGGACCCCTCTTCCCTCTTTCTGCACCTCTCTTGCCTCTTTCTGCACCCCTCCTGCCTCTTTCTGCACCACTCTTGCCTCTTTCTGCACCCCTCTTGCCTCTTTCTGCACCCCTCTTGCCTCTTTCTGCACCTCTCTTGCCTCTTTCTGCACCTCTGTTCCCTTTTTCTGCACCTCTTGTCTGTTTTTGCAACTCTCTTGCCTCTTTCTTCAATTCTCTTGCCTCCTTCTGCACCTCTGTTGCTTCTTTCTGAACTTCTCTTGCCTCTTTCTGCACCCCTCTTGTCTGTTCCTGCACCTCTGTTGGTTCTTTCTACACTGCTCTTGCTTCTTTCTGCACTGCTCATGCTTCTTTCTGTACCTCTCTTGCCTCTTTCTGCCCTCCTCTTGCCTCTTTCTGCCCTCCTCTTGCCTCTTTCTGCACTCCTCTTGCCTCTTTCTGCAACTCTCTTGCCTCTTTGTGCACCTCTTGCCTCTTTCTGCACTTCACTTGTCTCTGTCTGCACCTCTGTTGCTTCTTTCTGCACTTCTCTTGCCTCTTTCTGCACCCCTCTTGCCTCTTTCTGCACCCTTCTTCCATCTTTCTGCACCTCTCTTGCCTCATTCTGCACCTCTGTTGCTTCTTTCTGCACTTCTCATGCTTCTTTCTGCATCTCTCTTGCTTCTTTCTGCACCCCTCTTGCCTCTTTCTGGACCCCTCTTCCTTCTTTCTGCACCTCTCTTGCCTCATTCTGCACCTCTGCTTCTTTCTGCACCCCTCTTGCCTCTTTCTGCACCCCTCTTGCCTCTTTCTGCACCTCTCTTGCCTCTTTCTGCACCCCTGTTCCCTTTTTCCGCACCTCTTGCCTCTTTCTGCACCCCTCTTGCCTCTTTCTGCACCCCTGTTCCCTTTTTCTGCACCTCTATTGGTTCTTTCTACACTGCTCTTGCTTCTTTCTGCACTGCTCATGCTTCTTTCTGTACCTCTCTTGCAAATTTTGGCACCCCTCTTGCCTCTATCGGTACCCCTCTTGCTTCCTTCTGCACCTCTGTTGCTTCTTTCTGCACTTCTCTTGCTTCTTTCTGCACTTCTCATGCTTCTTTCTGCACCTCTCTTGCTTCTTTCTGCACCTCTCTTGCTTCTTTCTGCACCCCTCTTGCCTCTTTCTGGACCCCTCTTCCTTCTTTCTGCACCTCTCTTGCCTCTTTCTGCACCTCTGCTACTTTCTGCACCCCTCCTGCCTCTTTCTGCACCCCTCCTGCCTCTTTCTGCACCCCTCTTGCCTCTTTCTGCACCCTTCTTGCCTCTTTCTGCACCTCTCTTGCCTCTTTCTGCACCCCTGTTCCCTTTTTCTGCACCTCTCGCCTGTTTTTGCAACTCTGTTGCCTCTTTCTTCAATTCTCTTGCCTCCTTCTGCACCTCTGTTGCTTCTTTCTGAACTTCTCTTGCCTCTTTCTGCACCCCTCTTGTCTGTTTCTGCATCTCTGTTGGTTCTTTCTACACTGCTCTTGCTTCTTTCTGCACTGCTCATGCTTCTTTCTGTACCTCTCTTGCAAATTTTTGCACCCCTCTTGCCTCTATCGGCACCCCTCTTGCTTCCTTCTGCGCCTCTGTTGGTTCTTTCTGCACTTCTCTTGCTTCTTTCTGCCCCCTCTTGCATCTCTCTGCACCCATCTTCCCTCTTTCTGTACCTCTCTTCCCTCTTTCTGCACCTCTGTTGCTTCTTTCTGCACCTCTTTTGCCTGTTTCTGCAACTCTCTTGCCTCTTTCTGCACTTCTCTTGCGTGTTTTGCACTTCTTTTTCTGCACCCCTCTTGCTTCTTTCTGCACTTCTCTTGCTTCTTTCTGTACCTCTCTTGCCCGTCTCAGCACCTCTCTTCCCTCTTTATGCTCCTCTCTTGCCTCTTTCTGCACTTCTCTTGCCTCTTACTACACTTCTCTGGCCTCTTTCTGCCATTCTCTTGCCTCTTTCTGCACATTCTTACTTTTTCTGCACCTCTGTTGGTTCTTTCTGCACTGCTCTTGCTTCTTTCTGGACCTCTCTTGCCTGTTTCTGCAACTCTCTTTCCTCTTTCGTCAGTTCTCTTGCCTCCTTCCGCACCTCTGTTGCTTCTTTTTAAACTTCTCTTGCCTCTTTCTGCAACCCTTGTGTCTGTTCCTTCACCTCTGTTGGTTCTTTCTGCACTGCTCTTGCTTCTTTCTGCACCTCTGTTGCAAATTTTGGAACCCCTCCTGCCCCTATCGGCACCCCTCTTGCTTCCTTCTGCACCTCTGTTGCTTGTTTCTGCACTTCTCTTGCTTCTTTCTGCACCTCTCTTGCTTCTTTCTGCACCCCTCTTGCCTCTTTCTGGACCCTTCTTCCCTCTTTCTGCACCTCTCTTGCCTCTTTCTGCACCTCTGCTTCTTTCTGCACCCCTCCTGCCTCTTTCTGCACCCCTCTTGCCTCTTTCTGCACCCCTCTTGCCTCTTTCTGCACCCCTCTTGCCTCTTTCTGCACCTCTCTTGCCTCTTTCTGCACCTCTCGTCTGTTTTTGCAACTCTCTTGCCTCTTTCTTCAATTCTCTTGCCTCCTTCTGCACCCCTCTTGCATCTCTCTGCACCCCTCTTCCCTCTTTTTGTACCTCTCTTCCCTCTTTCTGCACCTCTGTTGCTTCTTTCTGCACCTCTTTTGCCTGTTTCTGCACCTCTTTTGCCTGTTTCTGCACATTCTCTTGCCTCTTTCTGCACCTCTGTTGCTTCTTTCTGCACTTCTCTTGCCTCTTTCTGCACCCCTCTTCCTCTGTTTCTGCACCTCTGTTGGTTCTTTCTGCACTGCTCTTGCTTCTTTCTGCACCTCTCTTGCCTGTTTCTGCACCTCTCTTGCCTCTATCTGTCAGTTCTCTTGCCTCCTTCCGCACCTCTTTTGCTTCTTTCTGAACTTCTCTTGCCTCTTTCTGCACCTCTCTTGCCTGTTACTGCACCTCTGTTGCTTCTTTCTGCACTGCTCTTGCTTCTTTCTGCACCTCTCTTGCAAATTTCTGCAACCCCTCCTGCCTCTTTCAGCACCTCTCTTGCCTCCTTCTGCACCTACTGTTGGTTCTTTCTGCACTGCTCTTGCTTCTTTATGCACCCCTCTTGCCTTTCTGCATCCCTCTTCTCTGTACCTCTGTTGCCTCTTTCTGCACCTCTGTTGGTTCTTTCTGCACTTCTCTTGCATCTTTCTGCACCCATCTTGCCTCTTTCTGCACCTCTGTTGCTTCTTTCTGCACTTCTCTTGCCTCTTTCTGCACCATTCTTCCCTCTTTCTGCACCCTTCTAACTCTTTCTGCACCTCTCTTGCCTCTTTCTGCACCTCTCTTGCCTCTTTCTGCACCCCTGTTCCCTTTTTCTGCACCTCTCTTGCCTGTCTCTGCAACTCTCTTCCCTCTTTCTGCAGTCTCTTGTCTCCTTCTGCACCTCTGTTGCTTCTTTCTGCACCTCTCTTGCCTCATTTCTGCACCCCTCTTGCCTCTTTCTGCACCCCTCTTGCCTTCTTCTGCACCTCTGTTGCTTCTTTCTGCACTGCTCTTGCTTCTTTCTGCACCTCTCTTGCCTGTTTATGCACTTCTTTTGCCTCCTTCTGCACCTCTGTTGCTTCTGTCTGCACTTCTCTTGCTCTGCACCCCTCTTGCCTCTTTCTGCACCTCTGTTGCTTCTTTCTGCACTTCTCTTGCTTCTTTTTGCACCTCTCTTGCCTCTTTCTGCACTCCTCTTGCCTCTTTCTGCACTCCTCTTGCCTCTTTCTGCACCTCTCTTGCCTCTTTTTGCACCTCTTGCCTCTTTCTGCACTTCTCTTGTCTCCGTCTGCACCTCTGTTGCTTCTTTCTGCACTTCTCTTGCCTCTTTCTGCACCTCTCTTGCTTCTTTCTGCACCTCTCTTGCTTCTTTCTGCACCTCTCTTGCCTCTTTCTGCACCTCTCTTGTCTGTTTCTGCACCTCTGCTGATTCTTTCTACACTGCTCTTGCTTCTTTCTGCACTGCTCTTGCTTCTTTCTGCACCTCTCTTGCACATCTTTGTGCACCCCTCTTGCCTCTTTCTGCACCTCTCTTGCTTCTTTCTGCAACTCTGTTGCGTTCTTGCTCTCTTGCCTCTTTCTGCACCCCTCTTGTCTGTTTCTGCACCTCTGTTGGTTCTTTCTACACTGCTCTTGCTTCTTTCTGCACTGCTCATGCTTCTTTCTATACCTCTCTTGCAAATTTTGGCACCCCTCTTGCCTCTATCGGCACCCCTCTTGCTTCCTTCTGCACCTCTGTTGCTTCTTTCTGCACTTCTCTTGCTTCTTTCTGCACTCTCTTGCTTCTTTCTGCACCTCTCTTGCCTCTTTCTGGACCCCTCTTCCCTCTTTCTGCACCTCTCTTGCCTCTTTCTGCACCCCTCCTGCCTCTTTCTGCACCTCTCTTGCCTCTTTCTGCACCCCTCTTGCCTCTTTCTGCACCCCTCTTGCCTCTTTCTGCACCTCTCTTGCCTCTTTCTGCACCTCTGTTGCCTTTTTCTGCACTCTCTTGTCTGTTTCTGCACCTCTCTTGCCTCTTTCTTCAATTCTCTTGCCTCCTTCTGCACCTCTGTTGCTTCTTTCTGAACTTCTCTTGCCTCTTTCTGCACCCCTCTTGTCTGTTTCTGCACCTCTGTTGGTTCTTTCTACACTGCTCTTGCTTCTTTCTGCACTGCTCATGCTTCTTTCTGCACCTCTCTTGCCTCTTTCTGCCCTCCTCTTGCCTCTTTCTGCACCTCCTCTTGCCTCTTTCTGCACTCCTCTTGCCTCTTTCTGCAACTCTCTTGCCTCTTTTTGCACCTCTTGCCTCTTTCTGCACTTCACTTGTCTCTGTCTGCACCTCTGTTGCTTCTTTCTGCACTTCTCTTGCCTCTTTCTGCACCCTTCTTCCATCTTTCTGCACCTCTCTTGCCTCATTCTGCACCTCTGTTGCTTCTTTCTGCACTTCTCTTGCTTCTTTCTGCATCTCTCTTGCTTCTTTCTGCACCCCTCTAGCCTCTTTTTGCACCCCTCTTCCTTCTTTCTGCACCTCTCTTGCCTCGTTCTGCACCTCTGTTGCTTCTTTCTGCACTTCTCTTGCCTGCTTTCTGCACCTCTCTTGCCTCTTTCTGCACCTCTCTTGCCTCTTTCTGCACCCCTGTTCCCTTTTTCCGCACCTCTTGCCTCTTTCTGCACCTCTCTTGCCTCTTTCTGCACCCCTGTTCCTTTTTCTGCACCTCTATTGGTTCTTTCTACACTGCTCTTGCTTCTTTCTGCACTGCTCATGCTTCTTTCTGTACCTCTCTTGCAAATTTTGGCACCCCTCTTGCCTCTATCGGTACCCCTCTTGCTTCCTTCTGCACCTCTGTTGCTTCTTTCTGCACTTCTCTTGCTTCTTTCTGCACTTCTCATGCTTCTTTCTGCACCTCTCTTGCTTCTTTCTGCACCTCTCTTGCTTCTTTCTGCACCCCTCTTGCCTCTTTCTGGACCCCTCTTCCTTCTTTCTGCACCTCTCTTGCCTCTTTCTGCACCTCTGCTACTTTCTGCACCCCTCCTGCCTCTTTCTGCACCCCTCCTGCCTCTTTCTGCACCCCTCTTGCCTCTTTCTGCACCCCTCTTGCCTCTTTCTGCACCTCTCTTGCCTCTTTCTGCACCTCTGTTCCCTTTTTCTGCACCTCTCGCCTGTTTTGCAACTCTGTTGCCTCTTTCTTCAATTCTCTTGCCTCCTTCTGCACCTCTGTTGCTTCTTTCTGAACTTCTCTTGCCTCTTTCTGCACCCCTCTTGTCTGTTTCTGCATCTCTGTTGGTTCTTTCTACACTGCTCTTGCTTCTTTCTGCACTGCTCATGCTTCTTTCTGTACCTCTCTTGCAAATTTTTGCACCCCTCTTGCCTCTATCGGCACCCCTCTTGCTTCCTTCTGCGCCTCTGTTGGTTCTTTCTGCACTGCTCTTGCTTCTTTCTGCACCCCTCTTGCATCTCTCTGCACCCATCTTCCCTCTTTCTGTACCTCTCTTCCCTCTTTCTGCACCTCTGTTGCTTCTTTCTGCACCTCTTTTGCCTGTTTCTGCAACTCTCTTGCCTCTTTCTGCACTTCTCTTGCGTGTTTCTGCACTTCTTTTTTCTGCACTTCTCTTGCTTCTTTCTGTACCCCTCTTGCCCGTCTCAGCACCTCAGCACCTCTCTTCCCTCTTTATGCTCCTCTCTTGCCTCTTTCTGCACTTCTCTTGCCTCTTACTACACTTCTCTGGCCTCTTTCTGCCATTCTCTTGCCTCTTTCTGCACATTCTTACTTTTTCTGCACCTCTGTTGGTTCTTTCTGCACTGCTCTTGCTTCTTTCTGGACCTCTCTTGCCTGTTTCTGCAACTCTCTTTCCTCTTTCGTCAGTTCTCTTGCCTCCTTCCTCACCTCTGTTGCTTCTTTTTAAACTTCTCTTGCCTCTTTCTGCAACCCTTGTGTCTGTTCCTTCACCTCTGTTGGTTCTTTCTGCACTGCTCTTGCTTCTTTCTGCACCTCTGTTGCAAATTTTGGAACCCCTCCTGCCTCTATCGGCACCCCTCTTGCTTCCTTCTGCACCTCTGTTGCTTCTTTCTGCACTTCTCTTGCTTCTTTCTGCACCTCTCTTGCTTCTTTCTGCACCCCTCTTGCCTCTTTCTGGATCCCTCTTTCTGCACCTCTCTTGCCTCTTTCTGCACCTCTGCTTGTTTCTGCGCCCCTCCTGCCTCTTTCTGCACCCCTCTTGCCTCTTTCTGCCCCTCTCTTGCCTCTTTCTGCACACCTCTTCCCTTTTTCTGCTTCTCTCTTGCCTCTTTCTGCACCTCTCTTGCCTCTTTCTGCACCTCTCTTGCCTCTTTCTGCACTTCTCTTGCCTCTTTCTGCACCCCTCTTGCCTCTTTCTGCACCCCTCTTGCCTCTTTCTGCACCTCTCTTGCCTCTTTCTGCACCTCTCTTGCCTCTTTCTGCACCTCTCTTGCCTCTTTCTGCACTTTCCTTGCCTGTTTCTGCACCTCTCTTGCCTTTTTCTGCACTTCACTTGCTTCTTTCTGCATGGCTCTTGCCTCTTTCTGCACTTTTGTTGCTTCTTTCTGCACCTCTCTTGCCTCTTTTTGCACCCCTGTTCCCTCTTTCTGCACCTCTCTTGCCTCTTTCTGCACCTCTCTTGCCTCTTTCTGCAGTTCTCTTGCTTCTTTCTGCACCTCTCTTGCTACTTTCTGCACCTCTCTTGCATATTTCTGCACCCCTCTTGCCTCTTTCTGCACCTCTCTTGCCTTCTTCTGCACCTCTGTTGGTTCTTTCTGCACAGCTCTTGCTTCTTTCTGCATCTCTCTTGCCGCTTTCTGCACTTCTTTGCCTCCTTCTGCACCTCTGTTGCTTCTTTCTGCACGTCTCTTGCCTCTTTCAGCACCCGTCTTGCCCCTGTCTGCACCTCTGTTGCTTCTTTCTGCACTTCTCTAGCTTCTTTCTGCACTTCTCTTGCCTCTTTCTGCACCTCGCTTGCCTCTTTCTGCACCGCACTTGTCTCTTTCAGCACTTCTATTGCTTCTTTCTGCACTTTCTCTTGCACTCTTTCTGCACCTCATCTTGCCTCTTTCTGCACCCATCTTGCCTCTTTCTGCACCTCTCTTGCCTCTTTCTGCACCTCTGTTGCTTCTTTCTGCACCCTTCTTCCCTCTTTCTGCACCTCTCTTGCCTTTCTGCACCCCTATTCCCCTTTTCTGCACCTCTCTTGCCTGTTTCTGCGACTCTTGCCTCTTTCTGCAGTTCTCTTGTCTCCTTCTGCACCTCTGTTGCTTCTTTCTGCACTTCTCTTGCCTCTTTCTGCACCCCTCTTACCTCTTTCTGCACCTCTGTTGCTTCTTTCTGCACTGCTCTTGCTTCTTTATGCACCTCTTTTGCCTGATCCTACAACTCTCTTGCCTCTTTCTGCACCCATCTTGCCTCTTTCTGCGCTTCTGTTGCTTCTTTCTGTACCCCTCTTGCCTCTTTCTGTACCCTTCTTCCTCTTTGTGCACCTCTCTTGCCTCTTTCTGCACTTTTCTTGCCTCCTTCTGCACCTCTGTTATTTCTTTCTGCAATGCTCTTGGTTCTTTCTGCACATCTCGTGAAAATTTCTGCACCCCTCTTGCCTCCTTCTGCACCTCTGTTGGTTCTTTCTGCACTACTCCTGCTTCTTTCTGCACCCCTCTTGCCTCTTTTTGCACCCCTCTTGCCTCTTTCTGCACCCTTCTTCCCTCTTTCTGCACCTCTCTTGCCTCTTTCTGTACCCCTGTTCCCATTTTCAGCACCTCTCTTGCCTGTTTCTGCACCTCTGTTGCTTCTTTCTGCACCTCTGTTGCTTCTTTCTGCACTTCTCTTGCCGCACCTCTGTTGCTTCTTTCTGCACTTCTCTTGCTTCTTTATGCACTTCTCTTGCTTCCTTCTGCACCCCTCTTTCTTCTTTCTGCACTTCTCTTGCTTCTTTCTGTACCCCTCTTGCCTTTCAGCACCCCTCTTCCCTCTTTCTGTACCTCTCTTGCCTCTTTCTGCTCCTCTCCTGCCTCTTTCTGCACTTCTCTTGGCTTTTTCTGCACTTCTCTTGCCTCTTTCTATACTTCTCCTGCCTCTTTCTGCAATTCTCTTGCCTCTTTCTGCGCATTCTTACTCTTTCTGCACCCCTGTTGCTTCTTTCTGCACTTCTCTTGCCTCTTTCTGCACCCCTCTTGTCTGTTTCTGCACCTCTGTTGGTTCTTTCTGCACTGCTCTTGCTTCTTTCTGCACCTCTCTTGCCTGTTTCTGCAACTCTCTTGCCTCTTTCTTCAGTTCTCTTGCCTCCTTCTGCACCTCTGTTGCTTCTTTCTGAACTTCTCTTACGTCTTTCTCCACCCCTCTTGTCTGTTTCTGCACCTCTGTTGCTTCTTTCTGCACTGCTCTTGCTTCTTTCTGCACCTCTTTTGCCTGTTTATGCACTTCTTTTGCCTCCTTCTGCACCTCTGTTGCTTCTGTCTGCACTTCTCTTGCCTCTTGCTGCACCCCTCTTGCCTCTTTCTGCACCTCTGTTGCTTCTTTCTGCACTTCTCTAGCTTCTTTTTGCACCTCTCTTGCCTCTTTCTGCACTCCTCTTGCCTTTCTGCACTCCTCTTGCCTTTCTGCACTCCTCTTGCTTCTTTCTGCACTCCTCTTGCCTCTTTCTGCACTCCTCTTGTCTCTTTCTGCACCTCTCTTGCCTCTCTGCACTTCTCTTGCCTTTTTCTGCACCCCTCTTGTAGGAAGGTGGAATCTGACTACATGGTTGCCCCCACTTTTTTTTCCTGGTGTTTTGTTGGTTTTTGACTTAGTTTGGCTGGGAACCTGCTATTCAGGTCCCCAGCCTATCTGCTTTCTCTTTAAACGACTTGGAGTGCACTCTAGGTGCACTAGTGATTGGATACTGTGGTACCTTATGAGTCCCTAGTATATGGTACCTTAGGTACCAAGGGCATAGGTACTTCACAGGCCTACCAGGGGCTGCAGCATGTATTATGCCACCCCTGGGAAGCAGACTAAATCTGACACCACAGGCCATTCTACTGCAGCCTGGGTGAGGAAGTGCTAGCACCCCTCACTGAGATATAGGTCCCCTATATCTCTCCTACACACACATATAAACCTATCAGTCACCCCTAAGGCAGGCCCTATCAATCCTGAGGGAGGGTGCTTGGCTTCTATGTGAGGGGGTGCCTCTGCCTGAGCAGGGCCCCTCTGCAGCTCTCAGAGTCCATTCTCTGGTGCTGGTTGTGGATGCGGTTAAACCATATACTTTTAAGTGCATTATATCCTCGCGGTAAAATGCTAACTTTGGAATGGCTGCATCGAAACATGTCGTGTTTGGTGTCAAACATCTTGGAATACTACCCCCCGCCAGTCCTGGCGGCGGGGGTAGCATTCCACCCTTCTAGAGGGATAGACATGTACCTACTGTGGAAACGCGGTAGAATCCTGCAGAGCCCTGGCATCACAAAATGGATGCCACCAGTCACAGACACTGGGCTGCCCTCCTGCTGATGACCAACACTCGCAGTGGAGGAAGCCCAACAATAGATATCCTGTCCCAAGGGGTGTGACCACCTTCCAGACTGGGTTTAGTGTATTGGGGCTGGGTGGGTGCACTCTTAGAGTGCTTTGAAGTCCTGCACTGGGGGAGCAGAAGGCTCCTCTGTGCATATGCCAGTTCAAACCGGCTCAGGGGCTACCTGTCCCTGCTCTGGCGCGAAACTGGACAAAGGGAAGTGGGTGTAGCCGCCCACTCCCCTGACCCTCCCATAGGTAGGGTCATAGAGCTAGTCCCTCCCTTTCTTTTAGTATAAGAGGGGGAACCTGTGCATTGCACCCTAGATTTCCCTGGACGACGCTCTGAAGACTAATCCCGGACCTTCGACGTTCCACTACCTTTGGAAGACTGAAGAATCTCCCTTGGAGTCAAGGAGTGACTCCCCTGCTTGGCAGGCACCAAAAACTACAAACGACGGTCGCAAACTACGCCGCTCCCGCCGGAGTCCGAAGTCCCTGCAGCCCAAGAAGTGGATTTCCTGACTTCTCAAAGGCCATCGTGAGTCCCCAGCGAAGCTGAGGCCAGTGGACCCCAAGAGTAACGAGGAACCACGACCCCTGGGTACCGTGCACTATTGTCGAGTGCAACCCCTTCACAACGTTCCACGAACTTGTGCTTTGGACCACGTGTGGTCCTAGCCTCCAGCAGGAATCCCTCCGAAGTTCAGAGGCCTAACACGTCCCAAGTGACCGTGGGCCCCTGTGAGCGAATCCTCCCGAGGCGTCTTCGCGATCCCTTGCCAGCCGGCTTGTGGGTCCCCAGAAGACTTTCTAAAGAAACCAAAGGGCTCCCCTGGTTGCTCCAGGCCTGCCCTGACTTACCCTCGCTGGGTGAGTCCCACAGACCTTGCTGGTCTGCGCCATTGCCTCTTCACCCTTTCCCCGAGACTTGCTGTTACCAAGGCTTGTTGGCTCCGATCGAGTCGCCGACACCGCAGTAAGCTGCAGACATCGTGGGACACGCCGAATCCAGCTCCTGGTCGTCGTCGACGCCTCCTGGACCTCGTGGCTGAAGAGTCCAGGCAACCGCGGACGACCTGAATCTTGCGACGACAGTGGGCATCCATCTTTCTTGCCCCGAGTCACTGCCAAGTGACTTTGAACACTGTCCCCTCTGCTTTCAGGTCTTCCATCCTCTGAATCCAGGCTTGGATTCCTCCGGACACTTCTCCTGTCGCCGCAAGCAGCAAGTCTTCACTGGCTCCCATTGAAAACGACGCCGCGACCCGACACCAAAGAACACCTATGCACCCGGCTCCCCTGGGTGAGGTAACTTCAGCACTACGGTGCTCCTGTGGGTGTGGGCCCTAGAACTACTTACCCTGTAAGTGACTTGCTTGTAGCTTCCCTAGAAGTGTCCTAAAACTCTAACTTTCTAAGTGCGACAATTGCGCTGACTCGTACAGGGTTCGCGTCTGTGTTAGACACACCGCGTCCATCTCCTTTGTAACACTATCTAAAACTGTATCCTTCGACTCGTACGGAGTCCGATCGGTGTTCGCCTCGAACACACAAAGGGCCTGTAACACTGAGATCTCCATTGCACTGACTCGCACAAGGTTCGCGTCTGTGTTAGACACAGCGCGTCCATCTCCCTTGCAACTCCATCTGTGACCGCGTCCTTCGACTCGTACAAGGACCGATCGGTGTGTTCGCCTCGAACACGTAAGGGACCTTTAACATTGAAATCTCAATCGCGTCTGAGCGCATAGACTCGCACAGGACTCGCACCGGTGCCAGGTCACCGCGTCCGTCCCCTGTGGGTCTCCTACAACTACCTGGGGTGGTTCTTGGGGGTCCCTCGATTCTAGATGCCCTAGACCTAGGTCTAGCAAACTAAGATTGTGATATTCGATTGTGCTTAACTTATTTTGATAACAGTTGACTTGTACATATGTTCCTGACCTCTAATCTCATAAAGAGATTAGTAGAGAGTGTTTATTAATAAATACATATATATTTGATATATATACCTGTGTGGTGTCTTTTCATTTGGTGATTCAAGAGATTGTGTGGTAAAACAAGCTGCTTTACATTCCTTCAAGACTTAGCCTGAAGGCTGCTCTCCACAGCTACCACTAGGATAGATTTCTATAAAGGTTGTCTTAAACCTATCTACCATAAGAGTCGAATTGTTCTGGTGCAAGGTGTCCACTTTAATTAGTGAACAGCATATACCAGGCCAACTTCTCACACCTCTTGCCTCTTTCTGCACCTCTGTTGCTTCTTTCTGCACTTCACTTGCTTCTTTCTGCACCCCTCTTCTCTGTTTCTGCACCTCTGCTGATTCTTTCTACACTGCTCTTGCTTCTTTCTGCACTGCTCATGCTTCTTTCTGTACCTCTCTTGCAAATTTTGGCACCCCTCTTGCCTCTATCGGCACCCCTCTTGCTTCCTTCTCCACCTCTGTTGGTTCTTTCTGAACTTCTCTTGCCTCTTTCTGCACCCCTCTTGTCTGTTTCTGCACCTCTGTTGGTTCTTTCTACACTGCTCTTGCTTCTTTCTGCACTGCTCATGCTTCTTTCTGTACCTCTCTTGCAAATTTTGTCACCCTTCTTGCCTCTATCGGCACCCCTCTTGCTTCCTTCTGCACCTCTGTTGCTTCTTTCTGCACTTCTCTTGCTTCTTTCTGCACCTCTCTTGCTTCTTTCTGCACCCCTCTTGCCTCTTTCTGGATCCCTCTTTCTGCACCTCTCTTGCCTCTTTCTGCACCTCTGCTTGTTTCTGCGCTCCTCCTGCCTCTTTCTGCACCCCTCTTGCCTTCTTCTGCACCTCTTTTGCCTGTTTCTTCACCTCTCTTGCCTGTTTCTGCAACTCTCTTGCCTCTTTCTGCACTTCTCTTGCTTCTTTCTGCACTTCTCTTGCCTCTTTCTGCACCCTTCTTCCCTCTTTCTGCACTTCTTGCCTCTTTCTGCACCCCTGTTCCCTTTTTCTGCACCTCTCTTGCCTGCCTCTGCAACTCTCTTGCCTCTTTCTGCAGATCTTGTCTCCTTTCCTCACCTCTGTGGCTTCTTTCTACACCTCTCTTGCACAGTTCTGCACCCCTCTTGCCTCTTTCTGCACCCCTCTTGCCTTCTTCTGCACCTCTGTTGCTTCTTTCTGCACTGCTCTTGCTTCTTTCTGCACCTCTCTTGCCTCTTTCTGCACTTCTTTGCCTCTTTCTGCACCTCTGTTGCTTCTTTCTGCACTTCTCTTGCCTCTTTCTGCACCTCTCTTGCCTCTTTCTGCACCTCTGTTGCTACTTTCTGTGCCTCTCTTGCTTCTTTCTGCACCTCTCGTGCCTCTTTCTGCATTCCTCTTGCCTCTTTCTGCACTCCTCTTGGCTCTTTCTGCACCTCTCTTGCCTCTTTATGCACCTCTCTTGCCTCTTTCTGCACTTCTCTTGTCTCCGTCTGCACCTCTGTTGCTTCTTTCTGCACTTCTCTTGCCTTTTTCTGCACCCCTCTTGCCTTTTTCTGCACCTCTGTTGCTTCTTTCTGCACTTCTCTTGCTTCTTTCTGCACCCCTCTTGTCTGTTTCTGCACCTCTGCTGATTCTTTCTACACTGCTCTTGCTTCTTTCTGCACTGCTCTTGCTTCTTTCTGCACTGCTCATGCTTCTTTCTGCACCCCTCTTGTCTGTTTCTGCACCTCTGTTGGTTCTTTCTACACTGCTCTTGCTTCTTTCTGCACCTCTGCCTGTTTATGCACTTCTTTTGCCTCCTTCTGCACCTCTCTTGCTTCTGTCTGCACTGCTCTTGCCGCACCCCTCTTGCCTCTTTCTGCACCTCTCTTGCCTCTTTTTGCACCTCTCTTGCCTCTTTTTGCACCTCTATTGCCTCTTTCTGCACTTCTCTTGTCTCCATCTGCACCTCTATTGCTTCTTTCTGCACTTCTCTTGCCTTTTTCTGCACTCCTCTTGCCTCTTTCTGCACTCCTCTTGCCTCTTTCTGCACTCCTCTTGCCTCTTTCTGCACTCCTCTTGCCTCTTTCTGCACTCCTCTTGCCTCTTTCTGCACCTCTCTTGCCTCTTTTTGCACCTTTCTTGCCTCTTTCTGCACTTCTCTTGTCTCCGTCTGCACCTCTGTTGCTTCTTTCTGCACTTCTCTTGCCTTTTTCTGCACCCCTCTTGCCTCTTTCTGCACCTCTGTTGCCTCTTTCTGCACCTCTGTTGCTTCTTTCTGCACTTCGCTTGCTTCTTTCTGCACCCCTCTTGTCTGTTTCTGCACCTCTGCTGATTCTTTCTACACTGCTCTTGCTTCTTTCTGCACTGCTCTTGCTTCTTTCTCCACTGCTCATGCTTCTTTCTGTACCTCTCTTGCAAATTTTGGCACATCTCTTGCCTCTATCGGCACCCCTATTGCTTCCTTCTGCACCTCAGTTGCTTCTTTCTGCACTTCTCTAGCTTCTTTTTGCACCTCTCTTGCCTCTTTCTGCACTCCTCTTGCCTCTTTCTGCACCCCTCTTGCCTTCTTCTGCACCTCTGTTGGTTCTTTCTGCACCTCTCTTGCCTGTTTCTGCACCTCTCTTGCCTCTTTCTGCACTTCTCTTGCCTCTTTCTGCACCTCTGTTGCTTCTTTCTGCACTTCTCTTGCCTTTTTTTGCACCCCTCTTGCCTCTTTCTGCACCTCTGCTGATTCTTTCTACACTGCTCTTGCTTCTTTCTGCACTGCTCATGCTTCTTTCTGTACCTCTCTTTCAAATTTTGGCACCCCTCTTGCCTCTATCGGCACCCCTCTTGCTTCCTTCTGCACATCTGTTGCTTCTTTCTGCACCTCTCTTGCTTCTTTCTGCACCTCTCTTGCTTCTTTCTGCACCCCTCTTGCCTCTTTCTGGACCCCTCTTCCTTCTTTCTGCACCTCTCTTGCCTCTTTCTGCACCTCTGCTTCTTTCTGCACCCCTCCTGCCTCTTTCTGCACCCCTCTTGCCTCTTTCTGCACCTTTCTTCCCTCTTTCTGCACCTCTTTTGCCTCTTTCTGCACCCCTATTCCCTTTTTCTGCACCTCTCGCCTGTTTTTGCAATTCTCTTGCCTCTTTCTTCAATTCTCTTGCCTCCTTCTGCACCTCTGTTGCTTCTTTCTGAACTTCTCTTGCCTCTTTCTGCACCCCTCTTGTCTGTTTCTGCACCTCTGTTGGTTCTTTCTACACTGCTCTTGCTTCTTTCTGCACTGCTCATGCTTCTTTCTGTACCTCTCTTGCAAATTTTTGCACCCCTCTTGCCTCTATCGGCACCCCTCTTGCTTCCTTCTGCGCCTCTGTTGGTTCTTTCTGCACTGCTCTTGCTTCTTTCTGCACCCCTCTTGCATCTCTCTGCACCCATCTTCCCTCTTTCTGTACCTCTCTTCCCTCTTTCTGCACCTCTGTTGCTTCTTTCTGCACCTCTTTTGCCTGTTTCTGCAACTCTCTTGCCTCTTTCTGCACTTCTCTTGCTTCTTTCTGCACTTCTTTTTTCTGCACCCCTCTTGCTTCTTTCTGCACTTCTCTTGCTTCTGTCTGTACCCCTCTTGCCCGTCTCAGCACCTCTCTTCCCTGTTTCTGCTCCTCCCTTGCCTCTTTCTGCTTTTCTCTTGACTCTTTCTACTCTTCTCTTGCCTCTTTCTGCCATTCTCTTGCCTCTTTCTGCACATTCTTACTTTTTCTGCACCTCTGTTGGTTCTTTCTGCACTGCTCTTGCCTCTTTTTGCACCCCTCTTGCCTCTTTCTGCACCCTTCTTCCCTCTTTCTGCACCTCTCTTGCCTCTTTCTGCACCTCTGTTCCCTTTTTCTGCACCTCTCTTGCCTGTCTCTGCAACTCTTTTGCCTCTTTCTGCAGCTTTTGTCTCCTGCACCTCTGTTGCTTCTTTCTACACCTCTGTTGCACAGTTCTGCGCCCCTCTTACCTCTTTCTGCACCCCTCTTGCCTTCTTCTGCACCTCTGTTGGTTCTTTCTGCACTGCTCTTGCTGCTTTCTGCACCTCATTTGCCTGTTTATGCACTTCTTTTGCCTCCTTCTGCACCTCTGTTGGTTCTTTCTGCACCCCTCTTGCCTCTTTCTGCACCTCTGTTGCTTCTTTCTGCACTTCTCTAGCTTCTTTTTGCACCTCTCTTGCCTCTTTCTGCACTCCTCTTGCCTCTTTCTGCACTCCTCTTGTCTCTTTTTGCACCTCTTGCCTCTTTTTGCACCTCTGTTGCTTCTTTCTGCACTTCTCTAGCTTCTTTTTGCACCTCTCTTGCCTCTTTCTGCACCCCTCTTGTCTGTTTCTGCACCTCTGCTGATTCTTTCTACACTGCTCTTGCTTCTTTCTGCATTTCTCTTGCCTTTTTCTGCACCCCTCTTGCCTTCTGCACCTCTGTTGGTTCTTTCTGCACTGCTCTTGCTTCTTTCTGCACCTCATTTGCCTGTTTATGCACTTCTTTTGCCTCCTTCTGCACCTCTGTTGCTTCTGTCTGCACTTCTCTTGCCTCTTGCTGCACCCCTCTTGCCTCTTTCTGCACCTTTGTTGCTTCTTTCTGCACTTCTCTAGCTTCTTTTTGCACCTCTCTTGCCTCTTTCTACACTCCTCTTGCCTCTTTCTGCACCTCTCTTGCCTCTTTTTGCACCTCTCTTGCCTCTTTCTGCACTTCTCTTGTCTCTGTCTGCACCTCTGTTGCTTCTTTCTGCGCTTCTCTTTTTCTGCACCCCTCTTGTCTGTTTCTACACCTCTGCTGATTCTTTCTAGACTGCTCTTGCTTCTTTCTGCACTGCTCATGCTTCTTTCTGTACCTCTCTTGCAAATTTTGGCACCCCTCTTGCTTCCTTCTGCACCGCTGTTGCTTCTTTCTGCACTTCTCTTGCTTCTTTCTGCACCTCTCTTGCTTCTTTCTGCACCCCTCTTGCCTCTTTCTGGACCCCTCTTCCTTCTTTCTGCACCCCTCTTCCTTCTTTCTGCACCTCTCTTGCCTCTTTCTGCACCTCTGCTTCTTTCTGCACCCCTCCTGCCTCTTTCTGCACCCCTCTTGCCTCTTTCTGCACCTTCCCTCTTTCTGCACCTCTTTTGCCTCTTTCTGCACCCCTGTTCCCTCTTTCTGCACCTCTCGCCTGTTTTTGCAACTCTCTTGCCTCTTTCTTCAATTCTCTTGCCTCCTTCTGCACCTCTGTTGCTTCTTTCTGAACTTCTCTTGCCTCTTTCTGCACCCCTCTTGTCTGTTTCTGCACCTCTGTTGGTTCTTTCTACCCTGCTCTTGCTTCTTTCTGCACCCCTCTTGCATCTCTCTGCACCCCTCTTCCCTCTTTCTGTACCTCTCTTCCCTCTTTCTGCACCTCTGTTGCTTCTTTCTGCAACTCTTTTGCCTGTTTCTGCAACTCTCTTGCCTCTTTCTGCACTTCTCTTGCTTCTTTCTGCACTTCTCTTGCTTCTTTCTGCACTTCTTTTTTTCTGCACCCCTCTTGCTTCTTTCTGCACTTCTCTTGCTTCTTTCTGTACCCCTCTTGCCCGTCTCAGCACCTCTCTTCCCTCTTTATGCTCCTCTCTTGCCTCTTTCTGCCATTTTCTTGCCTCTTTCTGCACATTCTTACTTTTTCTGCACCTCTGTTGGTTCTTTCTGCACTGCTCTTGCTTCTTTCTGGACCTCTCTAGCCTGTTTCTGCAAATCTCTTTCCTCTTTCGTCAGTTCTCTTGCCTCCTTCCGCACCTCTGTTGCTTCTTTTTAAACTTCTATTGCCTCTTTCTGCAACCCTCTTGTCTGTTACTGCACCTCTGTTGGTTCTTTCTGCACTGCTCTTGCTTCTTTCTGCACCTCTGTTGCAAATTTTGGAACCCCTCCTGCCTCTTTTAGCACCCCTCTTGCCTCCTTCTACACCTCTGTTGGTTCTTTCTGCACTGCTCTTGCTTTTTATGCATCCCTCTTGCCTCTTTCTGCACCCCTCTTCCCTCTTTCTGTACCTCTCTTGCCTCTTTCTGCACCTCTGTTGCTTCTTTCTGCACTTCTTTTGCCTCTTTCTGTACCCATCTTGCCTCTTTCTGCACCTCTGTTGCTTCTTTCTGCACTTCTCTTGCCTCTTTCTGCACCCTTCTTCCCTCTTTCTGCACCTCTCTTGCCTCTTTCTGCACCCCGTTCCCTTTTTCTGCAACTCTCGTGCCTCTTTCTGCAGTTCTCTTGCCTCCTTCTGCACCTCTGTTGCTTCTTTCTGCACATCTCTTGCAAATTTCTGCACCCCTATTGCCTACTTCTGCACCTCAGTTGGTTCTTTCTGCACTGCTCTTGCTTCTTTATGCACCTCTTTTGCCTGATCCTACAACTCACTTGCCTCTTTCTGCACCCCTCTTCCCTTTTTCTGCACATCTCTTGCATGTTTCTGCAACTCTCTAGCCTCTTTCTGCACCCCTCTTGCATGTTTCTGCAACTCTCTAGCCTCTTTCTGCACTCCTTTTGCCTCTTTCTGCACCTCTTTTGCCTCTTTCTGCACTTCTCTTGCCTCCTTCTGCACCTCTGTTGCTTCTTTCTGCACTTCTCTTGCCTCTTTCCCCACCCCTGTTGCTTCTTTCTGCACTTCTCTTGCTTCTTTCTGCACCTCTCTTGTCTGTTTCTGCACCTCTGTTGGTTCTTTCTACACTGCTCTTGCTTCTTTCTGCACCTCTTTTGCCAGTTTATGCACTTCTTTTGCCTCCTTCTGCACCTCTCTTGCTTCTGTCTGCACTTCTCTTGCCGCACCCCTCTTGCCTCTTTCTGCACCTCTCTTGCCTCTTTCTGCACCTCTCTTGCCTCTTTCTGCACCTCTCTTGCCTCTTTCTGCACCTCTATTGCCTCTTTCTGCACTTCTCTTGCCTCCTTCTGCACCTCTGTTGCTTCTTTCTGCACTTCTCTTGCCTCTTTCTGCACTCCTCTTGCCTCTTTCTGCACTCCTCTTGCCTCTTTCTGCACTCCTCTTGCCTCTTTCTGCACCCCTCTTGCCTCTTTCTGCACTCTTGCCTCTTTCTGCACTCCTCTTGCCTCTTTCTGCACTCCTCTTGCCTCTTTCTGCACTCCTCTTGCCTCTTTCTGCACTTCTCTTGTCTCCGTCTGCACCTATGTTGCTTCTTTCTGCACTTCTCTTGCCTTTTTCTGCACCCCTCTTGCCTCTTTCTGCACCTCTGTTGCCTCTTTCTGCACCTCTGTTGCTTCTTTCTGCACTTCGCTTGCTTCTTTCTGCACCCCTCTTGTCTGTTTCTGCACCTCTGCTTGCTTCTTTCTGCACTGCTCTTGCTTCTTTCTGCACTGCTCTTGCTTCTTTCTCCACTGCTCATGCTTCTTTCTGTACCTCTCTTGCAAATTTTGGCACCCCTCTTGCCTCTATCGGCACCCCTATTGGTTCCTTCTGCACCTCAGTTGCTTCTTTCTGCACTTCTCTAGCTTCTTTTTGCACCTCTCTTGCCTCTTTCTGCACTCCTCTTGCCTCTTTCTGCACCCCTCTTGCCTTCTTCTGCACCTCTGTTGGTTCTTTCTGCACCTCTTTTGCCTGTTTATGCACTTCTTTTGCCTCCTTCTGCACCTCTGTTGCTTCTGTCTGCACTTCTCTTGCCTCTTTCTGCACCTCTCTTGCCTCTTTTTGCACCTCTATTGCCTCTTTCTGCACTTCTCTTGTCTCCGTCTGCACCTCTGTTGCTTCTTTCTGCACTTCTCTTGCCTTTTTTTGCACCCCTCTTGCCTCTTTCTGCACCTCTGCTGATTCTTTCTACACTGCTCTTGCTTCTTTCTGCACTGCTCATGCTTCTTTCTGTACCTCTCTTTCAAATTTTGGCACCCCTCTTGCCTCTATCGGCACCCCTCTTGCTTCCTTCTGCACATCTGTTGCTTCTTTCTGCACCTCTCTTGCTTCTTTCTGCACCTCTCTTGCTTCTTTCTGCACCCCTCTTGCCTCTTTCTGGACCCCTCTTCCTTCTTTCTGCACCTCTCTTGCCTCTTTCTGCACCTCTGCTTCTTTCTGCACCCCTCCTGCCTCTTTCTGCACCCCTCTTGCCTCTTTCTGCACCTTTCTTCCCTCTTTCTGCACCTCTTTTGCCTCTTTCTGCACCCCTATTCCCTTTTTCTGCACCTCTCGCCTGTTTTTGCAATTCTCTTGCCTCTTTCTTCAATTCTCTTGCCTCCTTCTGCACCTCTGTTGCTTCTTTCTGAACTTCTCTTGCCTCTTTCTGCACCCCTCTTGTCTGTTTCTGCACCTCTGTTGGTTCTTTCTACACTGCTCTTGCTTCTTTCTGCACTGCTCATGCTTCTTTCTGTACCTCTTTCTGTACCTCTTGCAATTTTTGCACCCCTCTTGCCTCTATCGGCACCCCCTCTTGCTTCCTTCTGCACCTTTGTTGGTTCTTTCTGCACTGCTTTGCTTCTTTCTGCACCCCTCTTGCATCTCTCTGCACCCCTCTTCCCTCTTTCTGTACCTCTCTTCCCTCTTTCTGCACCTCTGTTGCTTCTTTCTGCACCTCTTTTGCCTGTTTCTGCAACTCTTGCCTCTTTCTGCACTTCTCTTGCTTCTTTCTGCACTTCTTTTTTCTGCACCCCTCTTGCTTCTTTCTGCACTAATCTTGCTTCTGTCTGTACCCCTCTTGCCCGTCTCAGCACCTCTCTTCCCTCTTTATGCTCCTCCCTTGCCTCTTTCTGCTTTTCTCTTAACTCTTTATACTCTTCTCTTGCCTCTTTCTGCCATTCTCTTGCCTCTTTCTGCACATTCTTACTTTTTCTGCACCTCTGTTGGTTCTTTCTGCACTGCTCTTGCCTCTTTTTGCACCCCTCTTGCCTCTTTCTGCACCCTTCTTACCTCTTTCTGCACCCCTCTTGCCTCTTTCTGCACCCCTGTTCCCTTTTTCTGCACCTCTCTTGCCTGTCTCTGCAACTCTTTTGCCTCTTTCTGCAGCTTTTGTCTCCTGCACCTCTGTTGCTTCTTTCTACACCTCTCTTGCACAGTTCTGCGCCCCTCTTGCCTCTTTCTGCACCCCTCTTGCCTTCTTCTGCACCTCTGTTGGTTCTTTCTGCACTGCTCTTGCTGCTTTCTGCACCTCATTTGCCTGTTTATGCACTTCTTTTGCCTCCTTCTGCACCTCTGTTGGTTCTTTCTGCACCCCTCTTGCCTCTTTCTGCACCTCTGTTGCTTCTTTCTGCACTTCTCTAGCTTCTTTTTGCACCTCTCTTGCCTCTTTCTGCACTCCTCTTGCCTCTTTCTGCACTCCTCTTGCCTCTTTTTGCACCTCTTGCCTCTTTTTGCACCTCTGTTGCTTCTTTCTGCACTTCTCTAGCTTCTTTTTGCACCTCTCTTGCCTCTTTCTGCACTCCTCTTGCCTCTTTCTGCACTCCTCTTGCCTCTTTTTGCACCTCTCTTGCCTCTTTCTGCACCTCTCTTGCCTCTTTCTGCACTTCTCTTGTCTCTGTCTGCACCTCTGTTGCTTCTTTCTGCACTTCTCTTGCCTTTTTCTGCACCCCTCTTGCCTCTTTCTGCACCTCTGCTGATTCTTTCTGCACTTCTCTTGCTTCTTTCTGCACCCCTCTTGTCTGTTTCTGCACCTCTGCTGATTCTTTCTGCACTTCTCTTGCTTCTTTCTGCACCTCATTTGCCTGTTTATGCACTTCTTTTGCCTCCTTCTGCACCTCTGTTGCTTCTGTCTGCACTTCTCTTGCCTCTTGCTGCACCCCTCTTGCCTCTTTCTGCACCTATGTTGCTTCTTTCTGCACTTCTCTAGCTTCTTTTGCACCTCTCTTGCCTCTTTCTACACTCCTCTTGCCTCTTTCTGCACCTCTCTTGCCTCTTTTTGCACCTCTCTTGCCTCTTTCTGCACTTCTCTTGTCTCTGTCTGCACCTCTGTTGCTTCTTTCTGCACTTCTCTTGCCTTTTTCTGCACCCCTCTTGTCTGTTTCTACACCTCTGCTGATTCTTTCTAGACTGCTCTTGCTTCTTTCTGCACTGCTCATGCTTCTTTCTGTACCTCTCTTGCAAATTTTGGCACCCCTCTTGCTTCCTTCTGCACCGCTGTTGCTTCTTTCTGCACTTCTCTTGCTTCTTTCTGCACCTCTCTTGCTTCTTTCTGCACCCCTCTTGCCTCTTTCTGGACCCCTCTTCCTTCTTTCTGCACCCCTCTTCCTTCTTTCTGCACCTCTCTTGCCTCTTTCTGCACCTCTGCTTCTTTCTGCACCCCTCCTGCCTCTTTCTGCACCCCTCTTGCCTCTTTCTGCACCTTCCCTCTTTCTGCACCTCTTTTGCCTCTTTCTGCACCCCTGTTCCCTCTTTCTGCACCTCTCGCCTGTTTTTGCAACTCTCTTGCCTCTTTCTTCAATTCTCTTGCCTCCTTCTGCACCTCTGTTGCTTCTTTCTGAACTTCTCTTGCCTCTTTCTGCACCCCTCTTGTCTGTTTCTGCACCTCTGTTGGTTCTTTCTACACTGCTCTTGCTTCTTTCTGCACTGCTCTTGCTTCTTTCTGCACCCCTCTTGCATCTCTCTGCACCCCTCTTCCCTCTTTCTGTACCTCTCTTCCCTCTTTCTGCACCTCTGTTGCTTCTTTCTGCAACTCTTTTGCCTGTTTCTGCAACTCTTGCCTCTTTCTGCACTCTCTTGCTTCTTTCTGCACTTCTCTTGCTTCTTTCTGCACTTCTTTTTCTGCACCCTCTTGCTTCTTTCTGCACTTCTCTTGCTTCTTTCTGTACCCCTCTTGCCCGTCTCAGCACCTCTCTTCCCTCTTTATGCTCCTCTCTTGCCTCTTTCTGCCATTCTCTTGCCTCTTTCTGCACATTCTTACTTTTTCTGCACCTCTGTTGGTTCTTTCTGCACTGCTCTTGCTTCTTTCTGGACCTCTCTAGCCTGTTTCTGCAACTCTCTTTCCTCTTTCGTCAGTTCTCTTGCCTCCTTCCGCACCTCTGTTGCTTCTTTTTAAACTTCTATTGCCTCTTTCTGCAACCCTCTTGTCTGTTACTGCACCTCTGTTGGTTCTTTCTGCACTGCTCTTGCTTCTTTCTGCACCTCTGTTGCAAATTTTGGAACCCCTCCTGCCTCTTTTAGCACCCCTCTTGCCTCCTTCTACACCTCTGTTGGTTCTTTCTGCACTGCTCTTGCTTTTTTATGCATCCCTCTTGCCTCTTTCTGCACCCCTCTTCCCTCTTTCTGTACCTCTCTTGCCTCTTTCTGCACCTCTGTTGCTTCTTTCTGCACTTCTTTTGCCTCTTTCTGTACCCATCTTGCCTCTTTCTGCACCTCTGTTGCTTCTTTCTGCACTTCTCTTGCCTCTTTCTGCACCCTTCTTCCCTCTTTCTGCACCTCTCTTGCCTCTTTCTGCACCCCGTTCCCTTTTTCTGCACCTCTCTTGCCTCTTTCTGCAACTCTCGTGCCTCTTTCTGCAGTTCTCTTGCCTCCTTCTGCACCTCTGTTGCTTCTTTCTGCACATCTCTTGCAAATTTCTGCACCCCTATTGCCTACTTCTGCACCTCAGTTGGTTCTTTCTGCACTGCTCTTGCTTCTTTATGCACCTCTTTTGCCTGATCCTACAACTCACTTGCCTCTTTCTGCACATCTCTTGCATGTTTCTGCAACTCTCTAGCCTCTTTCTGCACCCCTCTTGCATGTTTCTGCAACTCTAGCATCTTTCTGCACTCCTTTTGCCTCTTTCTGCACCTCTTTTGCCTCTTTCTGCACTTCTCTTGCCTCCTTCTGCACCTCTGTTGCTTCTTTCTGCACTTCTCTTGCCTCTTTCCCCACCCCTGTTGCTTCTTTCTGCACTTCTCTTGCTTCTTTCTGCACCTCTCTTGCTTATTTCTGCACCTCTCTTGCTTATTTCTGCACCCCTCTTGCCTCTTTCTGCACCCCTCTTGCCTCTTTCTGCACCCCTCTTGCCTCTTTCTGCACCCCTCTTCCCTCTTTCTGCACCTCTCTTGCCTCTTTCTGCACCTCTGTTGCTTCTTTCTGCACCCTTCTTCCCTCTTTCTGCACCTCTCTTGCCTCTTTCTTCACCCCTATTACCTCTTTTCTGCACCTCTCTTGCCTGTTTCTGCGACTCTCTTGCCTCTTTCTGAAGTTCTCTTGCCTCCTTCTGCACCTCTGTTGCTTCTTTCTGCACATCTCTTGCAAATTTCTGCACCCCTATTGCCTACTTCTGCACCTCAGTTGGATCTTTCTGCACTGCTCTTGCTTCTTTATGCACCTCTTTTGCCTGATCCTACAACTCTCTTGCCTCTTTCTGCACCCATCTTGCCTCTTTCTGCGCTTCTGTTGCTTCTTTTTGCACCTCTCTTGCCTCTTTCTGCACCCTCTTGCCTCTTTCTGCACCTCTCTTGCCTCTTTCTGCACCCCTGTTCCCCTTTTCTGCACCTCTCTTGCCTGTTTCTGCGACTCTCTTGCCTCTTTCTGCAGTTCTCTTGCCTCCTGCACCTCTGTTGCTTCTTTCTGCAGTTCTCTTGCCTCTTTCTGCACCCCTCTTGCCTCTTTCTGCACCTCTGTTACTTGTTTGTGTGTTTCTCTTGCTTCTTTCTGCACCTCTCTTGCTTCTTTCTGTACCCCTCTTGCCTCTTTCTGTACCCCTCTTGCCTCTTTCTGTACCCTTCTTCCCTCTTTGTGCACCTCTCTTGCCTCTTTCTGCACCCCTCTTGCCTCTTTCTGCATCCCTCTTGCCTCTTTCTGCATCCCTCTTGCCTCTTTCTGCACCCTTCTTCCCTCTTTCTGCACCTCTCTTGCCTCTTTCCACACCTCTCCTGCCTGTTTCTGCACCTCTGTTGCTTCTTTCTGCACCTCTGTTGCTTCTTTCTGCACTTCTCTTGCCTCTTTCTGCACCTCTGTAGCTTCTTTCTGCACTTCTCTTGCTTCTTTCTGCACCTCTCTTGCAATTTTGCACCCCTCTTGCCTCTTTCGGCACCCCTCTTGCCTCCTTCTGCACTTCTGTTGGTTCTTTCTGCACTTCTCTTGCTTCTTTCTGCACTTGTCTTGCCTCTTTCTGCACCCCTCTTGTCTGTTTCTGCACCTCTGTTGGTTCTTTCTACACTGCTCTTGCTTCTTTCTGCACTGCTCATGCTTCTTTCTGTACCTCTCTTGCAAATTTTTGCACCCCTCTTGCCTCTATCGGCACCCCTCTTGCTTCCTTCTGCGCCTCTGTTGGTTCTTTCTGCACTGCTCTTGCTTCTTTCTGCACACCTCTTGCATCTCTCTGCACCCTCTTCCCTCTTTCTGTACCTCTCTTCCCTCTTTCTGCACCTCTGTTGCTTCTTTCTGCACCTCTGTTGCTTCTTTCTGCACCTCTTTTGCCTGTTTCTGCACTTCTCTTGCCTCTTTCTGCACTTCTCTTGCTTCTTTCTGCACTTCTTTTTTCTGCACCCCTCTTGCTTCTTTCTGCACTTCTCTTGCTTCTTTCTGTACCCCTCTTGCCCGTCTCAGCACCTCTCTTCCCTCTTTATGCTCCTCTCTTGCCTCTTTCTGCACTTCTCTTGCCTCTTACTACACTTCTCTTGCCTCTTTCTGCCATTCTCTTGCCTCTTTCTGCACATTCTTACTTTTTCTGCACCTCTGTTGGTTCTTTCTGCACTGCTCTTGCTTCTTTCTGGACCTCTCTTGCCTGTTTCTGCAACTCTCTTTCCTCTTTCGTCAGTTCTCTTGCCTCCTTCCGCACCTCTGTTGCTTCTTTTAAACTTCTCTTGCCTCTTCCTGCAACCCTTGTGTCTGTTCCTTCACCTCTGTTGGTTCTTTCTGCACTGCTCTTGCTTCTTTCTGCACCTCTTTTGCCTAATCTCTGCAACCTCTCTTGCCTCTTTCTGCACCCCTCTTGCCTCTTTCTGCACCTCTGTTGCTTCTTTCTGCACTTCTCTTGCCTCTTTCTGCACCCCTCTTGCCTCTTTCTGCACTTCTCTTGCCTCTTTCTGCACCCCTCTTCCCTCTTTCTGCACCTCTCTTGCCTCTTTCTGCACCTCTCTTGCCTCTTTCTGCACTTCTCTTGCCTCTTTCTGCACCTCTCTTGCTTCTTTCTGCAGTTCTCTTGCCTCTTTCTGCACTTCTCTTGCCTCTTTCTGCACCTCTGTTGCTTCTTTCTGCATTTCTCTTGCTTCTTTCTGCACCTCTCTTGCTTCTTTCTGCACCTCTCTTGCCTCTTTCTGCACCTCTCTTGCCTCTTTCTGCACCCTTCTTTGCCTCTTTCTGCACCTCTCTTGCCTCTTTCTGCATCTCTCTTGCCTCTTTCTGCATCCCTCTTGCCTCTTTCTGCACCTCTCTTCGCCTCTTTCTGCACCCCTCTTGCCTCTTTCTGCACCCTCTCTTGCCTCTTTCTGCACCTCTCTTGCCTCTTTCTGCACCTCTCCTGCCTCTTTCTGCACCTCTGTTGCTTCTTTCTGCAGCTCTCTTGCCTCTTTCTGCACCTCTCTTGCCTCTTTCTGCACCTCTCTTGCCTCTTTCTGCAGTTCTCTTGCCTCTTTCTGCACCTCTGTTGCTTCTTTCTGCACCCCTCTTGCCTCTTTCTGCACCCCTCTTGCCTCTTTCTGCACCTCTGTTGGTTCCTTCTGCACCCCTCTTGCTTCTTTCTGCACCTCTCTTGCTTCTTTCTGCACTTCTCTTGCCTGTTTCTGCACCTCTCTTGCCTCTTTCTGCACTTCTCTTGCTTCTTTCTGCACTTCTCTTGCTTCTTTCTGCACCTCTCTTGCCTCTTTCTGCACCCCTCTTGCCTGTTTCGTGCACCTCTCTTGCTTCTTTCTGCACCTCTGTTGCTTCTTTCTGCACTGCTCTTGCTTCTTTCTGCACCCCTCTTGCATCTCTCTGCACCCCTCTTCCCTCTTTCTGTACCTCTCTTCCCTCTTTCTGCACCTCTGTTGCTTCTTTCTGCACCTCTCTTGCTTCTTTCTGCACCTCTCTTGCCTGTTTCTGCACTTCTCTTGCCTCTTTCTGCACTTCTCTTGCTTCTTTCTGCACTTCTTTTTCTGCACCCCTCTTGCTTCTTTCTGCACTTCTCTTGCTTCTTTCTGTACCCCTCTTGCCCGTCTCAGCACCTCTCTTCCCTCTTTATGCTCCTCTCTTGCCTCTTTCTGCACTTTTCTTGCCTCTTACTACACTTCTCTTGCCTCTTTCTGCCATTCTCTTGCCTCTTTCTGCACATTCTTACTTTTTCTGCACCTCTGTTGGTTCTTTCTGCACTGCTCTTGCTTCTTTCTGGACCTCTCTTGCCTGTTTCTGCAACTCTCTTTCCTCTTTCGTCAGTTCTCTTGCCTCCTTCCGCACCTCTGTTGCTTCTTTTTAAACTTCTCTTGCCTCTTCCTGCAACCCTCTGTGTCTGTTCCTTCACCTCTGTTGGTTCTTTCTGCACTGCTCTTGCTTCTTTCTGCACCTCTGTTGCAAATTTTGGAACCCCTCCTGCCTCTTTCAGCACCCCTCTTGCCTCCTTCTGCACCTCTGTTGGTTCTTTCTGCACTGCTCTTGCCTCTTTCTGTACCCATCTTGCCTCTTTCTGCACCTCTGTTGCTTCTTTCTGCACTTCTCTTGCCTCTTTCTGCACCCTTCTTCCCTCTTTCTGCACCTCTCTTGCCTCTTTCTGCACCCCGTTCCCTTTTTCCGCACCTCTCTTGCCTCTTTCTGCAGTTCTCTTGCCTCTTTCTGCAGTTCTCTTGCCTCTTTCTGCAGTTCTCTTGCCTCCTTCGCACCTCTGTTGCTTCTTTCTGCACATCTCTTGCAAATTTCTGCACCCCTATTGCCTACTTCTGCACCTCAGTTGGTTCTTTCTGCACCTCAGTTGGTTCTTTATGCACCTCTTTTGCCTGATCCTACAACTCACTTGCCTCTTTCTGCACCCCTCTTCCCTTTTTCTGCACATCTCTTGCATGTTTCTGCAACTCTCTAGCCTCTTTCTGCACCCCTCGTCCATGTTTCTGCAACTCTCTAGCCTCTTTCTGCACTCCTTTTGCCTCTTTCTGCACCTCTTTTGCCTCTTTCTGCACTTCTCTTGCCTCCTTCTGCACCTCTGTTGCTTCTTTCTGCACTTCTCTTGCCTCTTTCCCCACCCCTGTTGCTTCTTTCTGCACTTCTCTTGCTTCTTTCTGCACCTCTCTTGCTTATTTCTGCACCTCTCTTGCTTATTTCTGCACCCCTCTTGCCTCTTTCTGCACCTCTCTTGCCTCTTTCTGCACCTCTCTTCCCTCTTTCTGCACCTCTGTTGCTTCTTTCTGCACCCTTCTTCCCTCTTTCTGCACCTCTCTTGCCTCTTTCAGCACCCCTGTTACCCTTTTCTGCACCTCTCTTGCCTGTTTCTGCGACTCTGTTGCCTCTTTCTGCAGTTCTCTTGCCTCCTTCTGCACCTCTGTTGCTTCTTTCTGCACATCTCTTGCAAATTTCTGCACCCCTATTGCCTACTTCTGCACCTCAGTTGGATCTTTCTGCACTGCTCTTGCTTCTTTATGCACCTCTTTTGCCTGATCCTACAACTCTCTTGCCTCTTTCTGCACCCATCTTGCCTCTTTCTGCGCTTCTGTTGCTTCTTTTTGCACCTCTCTTGCCTCTTTCTGCACCCTTCTTCCCTCTTTCTGCACCTCTCTTGCCTCTTTCTGCACCCCTGTTCCCCTTTTCTGCACCTCTCTTGCCTGTTTCTGCGACTCTTGCCTCTTTCTGCAGTTCTCTTGTCTCCTTCTGCACCTCTGTTGCTTCTTTCTGCACTTCTCTTGCCTCTTTCTGCACCCCTCTTACCTCTTTCTGCACCTCTGTTACTTGTTTGTGTGTTTCTCTTGCTTCTTTCTGCACCTCTCTTGCTTCTTTCTGTACCCCTCTTGCCTCTTTCTGTACCCCTCTTGCCTCTTTCTGTACCCTTCTTCCCTCTTTGTGCACCTCTCTTGCCTCTTTCTGCATCCCTCTTGCCTCTTTTTGCATCCCTCTTGCCTCTTTCTGCACCCTTCTTTCCTCTTTCTGCACCCTTCTTCCCTCTTTCTGCACCTCTCTTGCCTCTTTCCACACCTCTCCTGCCTGTTTCTGCACCTCTGTTGCTTCTTTCTGCACCTCTGTTGCTTCTTTCTGCACTTCTCTTGCCTCTTTCTGCACCTCTGTAGCTTCTTTCTGCACTTCTCTTGCTTCTTTCTGCACCTCTTGCAAATTTTGGCACCCCTCTTGCCTTTTTCGGCGCCCCTCTTGCCTCCTTCTACACTTCTGTTGGTTCTTTCTGCACTTCTCTTGCTTCTTTCTGCACTTGTCTTGCCTCTTTCTGCACCCCTCTTGTCTGTTTCTGCACCTCTGTTGGTTCTTTCTACACTGCTCTTGCTTCTTTCTGCACTGCTCATGCTTCTTTCTGTACCTCTCTTTCAAATTTTTGCACCCCTCTTGCCTCTATCGGCACCCTTCTTGCTTCCTTCTGCGCCTCTGTTGGTTCTTTCTGCACTGGTCTTGCTTCTTTCTGCACACCTCTTGCATCTCTCTGCACCCCTCTTCCCTCTTTCTGTACCTCTCTTCCCTCTTTCTGCACCTCTGTTGCTTCTTTCTGCACCTCTGTTGCTTCTTTCTGCACCTCTGTTGCTTCTTTCTGCACCTCTTTTGCCTGTTTCTGCACTTCTCTTGCCTCTTTCTGCACTTCTCTTGCTTCTTTCTGCACTTCTTTTTCTGCACCCCTCTTGCTTCTTTCTGCACTTCTCTTGCTTCTTTCTGTACCCCTCTTGCCCGTCTCAGCACCTCTCTTCCCTCTTTATGCTCCTCTCTTGCCTCTTTCTGCACTTCTCTTGCCTCTTACTACACTTCTCTTGCCTCTTTCTGCCATTCTCTTGCCTCTTTCTGCACATTCTTACTTTTTCTGCACCTCTGTTGGTTCTTTCTGCACTGCTCTTGCTTCTTTCTGGACCTCTCTTGCCTGTTTCTGCAACTCTCTTTCCTCTTTCGTCAGTTCTCTTGCCTCCTTCCGCACCTCTGTTGCTTCTTTTTAAACTTCTCTTGCCTCTTCCTGCAACCCTTGTGTCTGTTCCTTCACCTCTGTTGGTTCTTTCTGCACTGCTCTTGCTTCTTTCTGCACCTCTGTTGCAAATTTTGGAACCCCTCCTGCCTCTTTCAGCACCCCTCTTGCCTCCTTCTGCACCTCTGTTGGTTCTTTCTGCACTGCTCTTGCCTCTTTCTGTACCCATCTTGCCTCTTTCTGCACCTCTGTTGCTTCTTTCTGCACTTCTCTTGCCTCTTTCTGCACCCTTCTTCCCTCTTTCTGCACCTCTCTTGCCTCTTTCTGCACCCTGTTCCCTTTTTCCGCACCTCTCTTGCCTCTTTCTGCAGTTCTCTTGCCTCTTTCTGCAGTTCTCTTGCCTCTTTCTGCAGTTCTCTTGCCTCCTTCGCACCTCTGTTGCTTCTTTCTGCACATCTCTTGCAAATTTCTGCACCCCTATTGCCTACTTCTGCACCTCAGTTGGTTCTTTCTGCACTGCTCTTGCTTTTTTATGCACCTCTTTTGCCTGATCCTACAACTCTCTTGCCTTTTTCTGCACCCCTCTTCCCTTTTTCTGCAACTCTCTAGCCTCTTTCTGCAACTCTAGCCTCTTTCTGCAACTCTCTAGCCTCTTTCAGCACCCCTCTTGCCTCTTTCTGCACCTCTGTTGCTTCTTTCTGCACTCCTCTTGCCTCTTTCTGCACTCCTCTTGCCTCTTTCTGCATTCCTCTTGCCTCTTTCTGCACCTCTCATGCCTCTTTTTGCACCTCTTACCTCTTTCTGCACTTCTCTTGTCTCCGTCTGCACCTCTGTTGCTTCTTTCTGCACTTCTCTTGCCTTTTTCTGCACCCCTCTTGCCTCTTTCTGCACCTCTGTTGCTTCTTTCTGCACCCTTCTTCCCTCTTTCTGCACCCCTCTTGCCTCTTTCTGCACCCCTGTTCCCTTTTTCTGCACCTCTCTTGCCTGTCTCTGCAACTCTTTTGCCTCTTTCTGCAGCTTTTGTCTCCTGCACCTCTGTTGCTTCTTTCTACACCTCTCTTGCACAGTTCTGCGCCCCTCTTACCTCTTTCTGCACCCCTCTTGCCTTCTTCTGCACCTCTGTTGGTTCTTTCTGCACTGCTCTTGCTGCTTTCTGCACCTCATTTGCCTGTTTATGCACTTCTTTTGCCTCCTTCTGCACCTCTGTTGGTTCTTTCTGCACCCCTCTTGCCTCTTTCTGCACCTCTGTTGCTTCTTTCTGCACTTCTCTAGCTTCTTTTTGCACCTCTCTTGCCTCTTTCTGCACTCCTCTTGCCTCTTTCTGCACTCCTCTTGCCTCTTTTTGCACCTCTTGCCTCTTTTTGCACCTCTGTTGCTTCTTTCTGCACTTCTCTAGCTTCTTTTTGCACCTCTCTTGCCTCTTTCTGCACTCCTCTTGCCTCTTTCTGCACTCCTCTTGCCTCTTTTTGCACCTCTCTTGCCTCTTTTTGCACCTCTCTTGCCTCTTTCTGCACTTCTCTTGTCTCTGTCTGCACCTCTGTTGCTTCTTTCTGCACTTCTCTTGCCTTTTTCTGCACCCCTCTTGCCTCTTTCTGCACCTCTGTTGCTTCTTTCTGCACTTCTCTTGCTTCTTTCTGCACCCCTCTTGTCTGTTTCTGCACCTCTGCTGATTCTTTCTGCACTTCTCTTGCTTCTTTCTGCACCTCATTTGCCTGTTTATGCACTTCTTTTGCCTCCTTCTGCACCTCTGTTGCTTCTGTCTGCACTTCTCTTGCCTCTTGCTGCACCCCTCTTGCCTCTTTCTGCACCTTTGTTGCTTCTTTCTGCACTTCTCTATCTTCTTTTTGCACCTCTCTTGCCTCTTTCTACACTCCTCTTGCCTCTTTCTGCACCTCTCTTGCCTCTTTTTGCACCTCTCTTGCCTCTTTCTGCACTTCTCTTGTCTCTGTCTGCACCTCTGTTGCTTCTTTCTGCACTTCTCTTGCCTTTTTCTGCACCCCTCTTGTCTGTTTCTACACCTCTGCTGATTCTTTCTAGACTGCTCTTGCTTCTTTCTGCACTGCTCATGCTTCTTTCTGTACCTCTCTTGCAAATTTTGGCACCCTTCTTGCTTCCTTCTGCGCCTCTGTTGGTTCTTTCTGCACTGGTCTTGCTTCTTTCTGCACACCTCTTGCATCTCTCTGCACCCCTCTTCCCTCTTTCTGTACCTCTCTTCCCTCTTTCTGCACCTCTGTTGCTTCTTTCTGCACCTCTGTTGCTTCTTTCTGCACCTCTGTTGCTTCTTTCTGCACCTCTTTTGCCTGTTTCTGCACTTCTCTTGCCTCTTTCTGCACTTCTCTTGCTTCTTTCTGCACTTCTTTTTTCTGCACCCCTCTTGCTTCTTTCTGCACTTCTCTTGCTTCTTTCTGTACCCCTCTTGCCCGTCTCAGCACCTCTCTTCCCTCTTTATGCTCCTCTCTTGCCTCTTTCTGCACTTCTCTTGCCTCTTACTACACTTCTCTTGCCTCTTTCTGCCATTCTCTTGCCTCTTTCTGCACATTCTTACTTTTTCTGCACCTCTGTTGGTTCTTTCTGCACTGCTCTTGCTTCTTTCTGGACCTCTCTTGCCTGTTTCTGCAACTCTCTTTCCTCTTTCGTCAGTTCTCTTGCCTCCTTCCGCACCTCTGTTGCTTCTTTTTAAACTTCTCTTGCCTCTTCCTGCAACCCTTGTGTCTGTTCCTTCACCTCTGTTGGTTCTTTCTGCACTGCTCTTGCTTCTTTCTGCACCTCTGTTGCAAATTTTGGAACCCCTCCTGCCTCTTTCAGCACCCCTCTTGCCTCCTTCTGCACCTCTGTTGGTTCTTTCTGCACTGCTCTTGCCTCTTTCTGTACCCATCTTGCCTCTTTCTGCACCTCTGTTGCTTCTTTCTGCACTTCTCTTGCCTCTTTCTGCACCCTTCTTCCCTCTTTCTGCACCTCTCTTGCCTCTTTCTGCACCCCGTTCCCTTTTTCCGCACCTCTCTTGCCTCTTTCTGCAGTTCTCTTGCCTCTTTCTGCAGTTCTCTTGCCTCTTTCTGCAGTTCTCTTGCCTCCTTCTGCACCTCTGTTGCTTCTTTCTGCACATCTCTTGCAAATTTCTGCACCCCTATTGCCTACTTCTGCACCTCAGTTGGTTCTTTCTGCACTGCTCTTGCTTTTTATGCACCTCTTTTGCCTGATCCTACAACTCTCTTGCCTTTTTCTGCACCCCTCTTCCCTTTTTCTGCAACTCTCTAGCCTCTTTCTGCAACTCTAGCCTCTTTCTGCAACTCTCTAGCCTCTTTCAGCACCCCTCTTGCCTCTTTCTGCACCTCTGTTGCTTCTTTCTGCACTCCTCTTGCCTCTTTCTGCACTCCTCTTGCCTCTTTCTGCATTCCTCTTGCCTCTTTCTGCACCTCTCATGCCTCTTTTTGCACCTCTTACCTCTTTCTGCACTTCTCTTGTCTCCGTCTGCACCTCTGTTGCTTCTTTCTGCACTTCTCTTGCCTTTTTCTGCACCCCTCTTGCCTCTTTCTGCACCTCTGTTGCTTCTTTCTGCACCCTTCTTCCCTCTTTCTGCACCCCTCTTGCCTCTTTCTGCACCCCTGTTCCCTTTTTCTGCACCTCTCTTGCCTGTCTCTGCAACTCTTTTGCCTCTTTCTGCAGCTTTTGTCTCCTGCACCTCTGTTGCTTCTTTCTACACCTCTCTTGCACAGTTCTGCGCCCTCTTACCTCTGCACCCCTCTTGCCTTCTTCTGCACCTCTGTTGGTTCTTTCTGCACTGCTCTTGCTGCTTTCTGCACCTCATTTGCCTGTTTATGCACTTCTTTTGCCTCCTTCTGCACCTCTGTTGGTTCTTTCTGCACCCCTCTTGCCTCTTTCTGCACCTCTGTTGCTTCTTTCTGCACTTCTCTAGCTTCTTTCTGCACCTTTCCTGCCTCTTTCTGCACTTCTCTTGCCTCTTTCTGCACTTCTCTTGCCTCTTTCTGCACCTCTCTTGCCTCTTTCTGCACCTCTGTTGCTTCTTTCTGCACTTCTCTAGCTTCTTTCTGCACCTCTCTTGCCTCTTTCTGCACTCCTCTTGCCTCTTTCTGCACTCCTCTTGCCTCTTTTTGCACCTCTCTTGCCTCTTTTTGCACCTCTCTTGCCTCTTTCTGCACTTCTCTTGTCTCTGTCTGCACCTCTGTTGCTTCTTTCTGCACCTCTCTTGCCTTTTTCTGCACCCCTCTTGCCTCTTTCTGCACCTCTGTGGCTTCTTTCTGCACTTCTCTTGCTTCTTTCTGCACCTCTCTTGTCTGTTTCTGCACCTCTGCTGATTCTTTCTGCACTTCTCTTGCTTCTTTCTGCACCTCATTTGCCTGTTTATGCACTTCTTTTGCCTCCTTCTGCACCTCTGTTGCTTCTGTCTGCACTTCTCTTGCCTCTTGCTGCACCCCTCTTGCCTCTTTCTGCACCTTTGTTGCTTCTTTCTGCACTTCTCTATCTTCTTTTTGCACCTCTCTTGCCTCTTTCTACACTCCTCTTGCCTCTTTCTGCACCTCTCTTGCCTCTTTTTGCACCTCTCTTGCCTCTTTCTGCACTTCTCTTGTCTCTGTCTGCACCTCTGTTGCTTCTTTCTGCACTTCTCTTGCCTCTTTCTGCACCCCTCTTGTCTGTTTCTACACCTCTGCTGATTCTTTCTAGACTGCTCTTGCTTCTTTCTGCACTGCTCATGCTTCTTTCTGTACCTCTCTTGCAAATTTTGGCACCCCTCTTGCTTCCTTCTGCACCGCTGTTGCTTCTTTCTGCACTTCTCTTGCTTCTTTCTGCACCTCTCTTGCTTCTTTCTGCACCCCTCTTGCCTCTTTCTGGACCCCTCTTCCTTCTTTCTGCACCCCTCTTCCTTCTTTCTGCACCTCTCTTGCCTCTTTCTGCACCTCTGCTTCTTTCTGCACCCCTCCTGCCTCTTTCTGCACCCCTCTTGCCTCTTTCTGCACCTTCCCTCTTTCTGCACCTCTTTTGCCTCTTTCTGCACCCCTGTTCCCTCTTTCTGCACCTCTCGCCAGTTTTTGCAACTCTCTTGCCTCTTTCTTCAATTCTCTTGCCTCCTTCTGCACCTCTGTTGCTTCTTTCTGAACTTCTCTTGCCTCTTTCTGCACCCCTCTTGTCTGTTTCTGCACCTCTGTTGGTTCTTTCTACACTGCTCTTGCTTCTTTCTGCACTGCTCTTGCTTCTTTCTGCACCCCTCTTGCATCTCTCTGTACCTCTCTTCCCTGTTTCTGTACCTCTCTTCCCTCTTTCTGCACCTCTGTTGCTTCTTTCTGCAACTCTTTTGCCTGTTTCTGCAACTCTCTTGCCTCTTTCTGCACTTCTCTTGCTTCTTTCTGCACTTCTCTTGCTTCTTTCTGCACTTCTTTTTTCTGCACCCCTCTTGCTTCTTTCTGCACTTCTCTTGCTTCTTTCTGTACCCCTCTTGCCCGTCTCAGCACCTCTCTTCCCTCTTTATGCTCCTCTCTTGCCTCTTTCTGCCATTCTCTTGCCTCTTTCTGCACATTCTTACTTTTTCTGCACCTCTGTTGGTTCTTTCTGCACTGCTCTTGCTTCTTTCTGGACCTCTCTAGCCTGTTTCTGCAACTCTCTTTCCTCTTTCGTCAGTTCTCTTGCCTCCTTCCGCACCTCTGTTGCTTCTTTTTAAACTTCTATTGCCTCTTTCTGCAACCCTCTTGTCTGTTACTGCACCTCTGTTGGTTGTTTCTGCACTGCTCTTGCTTCTTTCTGCACCTCTGTTGCAAATTTTGGAACCCCTCCTGCCTCTTTTAGCACCCCTCTTGCCTCCTTCTACACCTCTGTTGGTTCTTTCTGCACTGCTCTTGCTTTTTTATGCATCCCTCTTGCCTCTTTCTGCACCCCTCTTCCCTCTTTCTGTACCTCTCTTGCCTCTTTCTGCACCTTTGTTGCTTCTTTCTGCACTTCTTTTGCCTCTTTCTGTACCCATCTTGCCCCTTTCTGCACCTCTGTTGCTTCTTTCTGCACTTCTCTTGCCTCTTTCTGCACCCTTCTTCCCTCTTTCTGCACCTCTCTTGCCTCTTTCTGCACCCCGTTCCCTTTTTCTGCACCTCTCTTGCCTCTTTCTGCAACTCTCGTGCCTCTTTCTGCAGTTCTCTTGCCTCCTTCTGCACCTCTGTTGCTTCTTTCTGCACATCTCTTGCAAATTTCTGCACCCCTATTGCCTACTTCTGCACCTCAGTTGGTTCTTTCTTGTGAGAAGTTGGCCTGGTATATGCTGTTCACTAATTAAAGTGGACACCTTGCACCAGGGCAAATCGACTCTTATGGTAGATAGGTTTAAGACAACCTTTTAAAGAAAGCTATCCTAGTGGTAGCTGTGGAGAGCAGCCTTCAGGCTAAGTCTCGGAGGAATGTAAAGCAGCTTGTTTTACCATATAATCTCTTGAATCACCAAATGAAAAGACACCACACAGGTATATATATCAAATATATATGTATTTATTTCTAAATAACTCTCTACTAATCTCTTTATGAGATTAGAAGACAAACATATGCACAAATCAACGTTTCACAATAAGTTAAGCACAAAATATGGCTGGGGCCCTAGGGGCGTACCAGACCATATACTAAGAAAGAGACTTAGGGACAACGACTTGCAGGGAGACAAGGCCTAGGGCCTTCAGAAGTGCAGGGGCCTCACGAAACCACCCAAGGCAGGTAAGTAAAGGACCCACGGGGACGCGTGCAGTGTGGATACACAGGCGCGGATCGCCGTTAACTTCAATGGGGCAAGTCGCGGTTGGAAATAAAGAGTTTTAGGATACTTCGGGAGAACCTACAAGCAAGTCACTTACAGGGTAAGTAGTTCTAGGGCCCACACCCACAGGAGCACCGTAGTGCTGGAGTTACCTCACCCAGGGAAGCCGGGTGCACAGGTGTCCTTTGGTGTCGGGTCGCGGCGTCGTTTTCAATGGCGAACAAAGAAGACTTGCTGCTTGCGGGAGCTGAAGAAGTGTCCGGTGGAATCCAAGCCTGGATTCTGAAGAAGGATGACCTGAAAGCAGAGGGGACAGTGTTCAAAGTCACTTGGCAGTGACCCGGGGCAAGGAAGATGGATGCCCACCGTCGTCGGTTGATTCAGGTCGGTTGTGGGTGCCTTGACTCTTCAGCCACGTGGTCCAGGAGGCGTCGACGACAACCAGGAGCTGGATTCGGTGGGTTCCTCGACGTCTGCAGCTGACTGCGGTGTCGGCAACTCGATTAGAGCCAACAAGCCTTGGCAGCAGCAAGTCTCGGGGAGATGAAGAAAAGTCGATGGCGCAGACCAGCAAGGTCTGAGGAACTCACCCAGCGAGGGTAAGTCAGGGCAGGCCTGGAGCAACCAGGGGAGCCCTTTGGTTTCTTTAAGAAGTCTTCTGGGGACCCACAAGCCAGCGGGCAAGGGATCGCGAAGACACCTCGGGCGGAATCACTCAACAGGGGCCCACGGTCACTCGGGACAGTGTAGGCCTCTGATCTTCGGAGGGATTCCTGCTGGAGGTCGGGACCACACGTGGTCCAAAGCACAAGTTCGTAGAACGTTGTGAAGGGGTTGCACTCGACAATAGTGCACGGTACCCAGGGGTCGCGGTTCCTCGTTACTCGTGGGGTCCACTTGCCTCAGCTTCGCTGGGAACTCACGATGACCTGGGAGAGGTCAGGAAATCCACTTCTTGGGCTGCAGGGACTTCGGACTCCGGCGGGAGCGGCGTAGTTTGCGACCGTCGTTGTCGTTTTTGGTGCCTGCCAAGCAGGGGAGTCACTCCTTGACTCCAAGGGAGATTCTTCTGTCTTCCAAAGGTAGTGGAACGTCGAAGGGCCAGGATTCTTCTGTAGAGTGTCGTCCAGGGGTTATCTGCTTTGCAATGGCAAGGTTCCCCCTCTTAAACTAAAAAGAGGGGATGGACTAGCTCTATGACCCCACCTATGGGAGGGTCAAGGGAGGGGTGGCTACACCCACTTCCCTTTGTCCAGTTTCGCGCCAGAGCAGGGGCAGGTAGCCCCTGAGCTGGTTTGAACTGGCATATGCACAGAGGAGCCTTCTGCTCCCCCAGTGCAGGACTTCAAAGCACTCTAAGAGTGCACCCACCCAGCCCCAATACACTAAACCCTGTCTGGAAGGTGGTTACACCTCCCTGTGACAGGATGCCTATTGTTGGGCTTCCTCCACTGCGAGTTTCGGTCATCAGCAGGAGGGCAGCCCAGTGTCTGTGACTGGTGGCATCCATTTTGTGATGCCAGGGCTCTTTAGGATTCTACCGCGTTTCCACAGCAGGTACATGTCTTATCCCTCTAGAAGGGTGGAATGCTACCCCCGCCGCCAAGATTGGCGGGGGGGTAGTATTCCAAGATGTTTGACACCAAACACGACATGTTTTGATGCAGCCATTCCAAAGTTAGCATTTACCGCGAGGATATAATGCACTTAAATAGTATATGGTTTAACCGCATCCACAAACAGCACCAGAGAATAGACTCTGAGAGCTGCAGAGGGGCCCTGCTCAGGCAGAGGCACCCCCTCACATAGAAGCCAAGCACCCTGCCCTCAGGATTGATAGGGCCTGCCTTAGGGGTGACTGATAGGTTTATATGTGTGTGCAGGAGAGATATAGGAAACCTATATCTCAGTGAGGGGTGCTAGCACCACCTCACCCAGGCTGCAGTAGCAGGCCTGTGGTGTCAGATTTAGACTGCTTCCCAGGGGTGGCATAACACATGCTGCAGCCCCTGGTAGGCCTGTGAAGTACCTATGCCCTTGGCACCTAAGGTACCATATACTAGGGACTCATAAGGCACCACAGTATCCAATCACTAGTGCACCTAGAGTGCACTCCATGTCGTTTAGAGAGAGCAGATAGACTGGGGCCCTGAATAGCAGGGTCCCAGTCCAACTAAGTCATAAACCAGCAAAACACCAGGAAAAAGTGGGGGCAACCATATAGTCAGATTCCACCTTCCTACATAACCCCCCCAAACGAAAGGAGATAAGGCTAACCTTGACCAGTTGAGCCTTTATTGATTAAGTGGTCATATAAGGAAGCACCTGCACTAGCATGGTTGCCCCCTGTCTTATGGTCCACTAAGCAATCCCTCACCCTAAGGGTATGAGAGGGTCTCCACCATGGGGAATCACTACCTCTGGTGTGCTTTGGTAAAGTACACGGCTGGTGGGGTGTCTGAGTAGGGAAGTGAGGCCCTAGGAAGGTTGGCCTCAGCTTCCTCAGATCACTGGTCACCATGTATGCCTGTCTTTCCATGACTGAGTTGCACTTTGCTCTAAGGGTCAACCTTTGACTGCCTACAGCTGGGGGTTGGGTCCCTTTGGATGGAACACTGGAGGGACATGGCATGTTTGGAACCTTTTGGTCCCAAGTTTGCCCTTGCCTAACAGAGTCCTTCTGGGGGTGGTCCCTACATAAAGGTATGGGGGATCCCTCAGTGGGTTGAGGAATTTTCACCTGGCTAGGGCTACTAGACTGGGTGCCCCTAATCTGCTGATGGGGGTTCCTCTGGACAGGGGGCCCTGGGGGTCCACTGACCTCCCTGACCTCTGCAGCCCTGGGCTGACTGAGGCAGGGTAGAGAGGGGCAGTTTACCTGCTCCAGACTGGGTACCACCTTGGAAGGGTCCTCTGCCATCAGGGGTGTGGCCAGGCCTGACTACTTCTGGGGCAGTTCCTTCACTAGGGGTAGGGTCAGTTCCCTGAGGAGGCTGACCCTTACCTACTGTCTGGGGGAAGAAGACTTTTCTTCAACCCTTCTGCTCTCTTTTGGGGGAGAGTGGGCCATTCTTCCAGGCTCCATCTCTCCATAATCTTGGGCTGGGGCTGTGGCCATCACAGCCCCCTAACCTTTACAGGGACACCCAACATCTTCAGATGGGTTTGGTGTTCAATTTCAGCCCAGGCTGAAATTTCCAGATCATTGCCCATCAGGCAATCTACAGGTAAGGTTGGGGACACTGCCACTCTCTTTGGGCCTGTGACCCCCTCCCAGCTGAGATTGACTATGGCCATGGGGTGATCTGTTCTGACACCATCAATGTTGGTCACCTGGTATTTAAACTCAGGTAAAAGCTGGTGAGGGGGACTAGTTTCCCTGCCACCATGGTGACACTAGCCCCTGTGTCCCTAAATGCCACAGCTTTCTGACCATTAATCATTGGCTCCAGTCTGTACCTGCCCAATGCTATGGGACCCATGGTAAAGGTGGCAAATCCTATACCACCATCAGAGTCTGAGGAGTCTGTTGAGGGGGTCCTGTCTAAACTAGGGCCCACCTCTGTTCCTCTTGCAAAAGCACCTAACTTTTTGGGTGCACTACTCCCAACTGGAGGATTACTACTGGTAGTACCAGGAGGGGTGGTAGTAGTTGTTGGAGGAACATTTTCTTTATTGCCATTCCTGGGACAACTGGGATCAGATTTCCAGTGCCCAGGCTTTTTACAGACATGGCAATAGGGTTTCTTTTCAGGAGAGGAAGGAGTTTGGGACCCACCCCCAGAAGAGGAATTTTGGGGCCCTGTAGTGGACTTATCCTTGGATTTATCCCCACCTTTCTCTTGGGACTTGGTAGAATCTTTCTTGTGGTCACCACCCTGATTCTTAGGCCTTACTCTGGTTCTGACCCATTTGTCTGCCTTCTTTCCCAATTCTTGGGGAGAGGTCAGATCAGAGTCCACCAGGTACTGGTGTAAAAGCTGGTTTTGACAATTATTAAGGATCTGTTCTCTCATCATTAGATTATAAAATCCTTTGAAATCAGTAACCCTACTGCCAACCAGCCAACCCTCTAGAGCCTTGGTTGCACAATCAACAAAGTCAGTCCAGTCCTGAGTCTGTGCCTTCTGGGTATCTCTGAACTTCAACCTGTACTGCTCAGTGGTTAAGCCAAACCCATCTATCAGTGCACTCTTCAGGACCTCATAATCATCAGCATCCTCCTCTCTAACAGTGAGGAGCTTGTCTCTTCCTTTATCTGAAAAGGAGAGCCACAAGATTGCTGCCCACTGCTTTTGGGGGACCTGCTGTACTCTACAGGCCCTCTCCATAGCAGTTATCCACTTGTGGATATCATCCCCACTCTGGTAGGGAGGAACAACCTTGCTCAGGTTCCTATGGTCAGGAATATATTCTCTGCCTCTAGGGACACTGTTGCTGCCACCAGGGGGTTCTAACCCCTCTTTCTAGAAGCTCTCTGGATCTCCAGGGCTTCCTATCCAGTGCCAACTGCTTGGTTCTGAGGGCCACTTTGGCTTCCTCATACTGGAGCAGTTTGCACCTTCTCTCAGAGGAGGTCTCTCTTAAGGAAAAGTATGAGCTCCTCTGCTGGACAAATTCTCTGCCAGAGTGATAAGAGTGGTCAGATTCCCTGGAAGGGGATCTGTGCCTCTCCTCCTCTCTGTCAGTTCTCTTAGGGAGAATTCCTCTGTCCTTTTCAGGCCCCTTGAAGCCTGGCCCTTCAATCACAGAGTCTTGGTCATTCTGATTTTCATCATCTGACCCAGATACTATGACTGACCCACCCACTGATTCAGACCCTTTAGCTCCTAGAGCCAATCTAAGGTCATCTGCTGTCAGCAGATCTATCAGGTGTTGTGTTGAGGGACTCTGTCCTAGCCTCAGGTGTCTGTCAACACACATGGCTCTCAAGTCAGAGAAAGCCATGTCCTTATACTGAGGCTGAGTGGATCCACTGGGTCCCCCCTTTAAGGACATTCTAGTGTTGTGCAGTGTTGTACTACCTACACTAGTTTGTGGCCTACTGATCCTAGCTTGAGCTGTGGAAAGGGTGTGCTATCCCTTGGCACACAGCTCTAAGTTCAGTAGAACTTATTGATACTAAGCTTGACTTTATATGTACCTTGAGTACCTATAATGGTTTTCAGTTAGTAATTCAAATAGAGATTTTCTGGTAAAACAATGGCAAGCTGGAATCCCACACGCTGCCCACCAATGTGAGAAGTTGGCCTGGTATATGCTGTTCACTAATTAAAGTGGACACCTTGCACCAGGGCAAATCGACTCTTATGGTAGATAGGTTTAAGACAACCTTTTAAAGAAAGCTATCCTAGTGGTAGCTGTGGAGAGCAGCCTTCAGGCTAAGTCTCGGAGGAATGTAAAGCAGCTTGTTTTACCATATAATCTCTTGAATCACCAAATGAAAAGACACCACACAGGTATATATATCAAATATATATGTATTTATTTCTAAATAACTCTCTACTAATCTCTTTATGAGATTAGAAGACAAACATATGCACAAATCAACGTTTCACAATAAGTTAAGCACAAAATATGGCTGGGGCCCTAGGGGCGTACCAGACCATATACTAAGTAAGAGACTTAGGGACAACGACTTGCAGGGAGACAAGGCCTAGGGCCTTCAGAAGTGCAGGGGCCTCACGAAACCACCCAAGGCAGGTAAGTAAAGGACCCACGGGGGACGCGTGCAGTGTGGATACACAGGCGCGGATCGCCGTTAACTTCAATGGGGCAAGTCGCGGTTGGAAATAAAGAGTTTTAGGATACTTCGGGAGAACCTACAAGCAAGTCACTTACAGGGCAAGTAGTTCTAGGGCCCACACCCACAGGAGCACCGTAGTGCTGGAGTTACCTCACCCAGGGAAGCCGGGTGCACAGGTGTCCTTTGGTGTCGGGTCGCGGCGTCGTTTTCAATGGCGAACAAAGAAGACTTGCTGCTTGCGGGAGCTGAAGAAGTGTCCGGTGGAATCCAAGCCTGGATTCTGAAGAAGGATGACCTGAAAGCAGAGGGGACAGTGTTCAAAGTCACTTGGCAGTGACCCGGGGCAAGGAAGATGGATGCCCACCGTCGTCGGTTGATTCAGGTCGGTTGTGGGTGCCTTGACTCTTCAGCCACGTGGTCCAGGAGGCGTCGACGACAACCAGGAGCTGGATTCGGTGGGTTCCTCGACGTCTGCAGCTGACTGCGGTGTCGGCAACTCGATCAGAGCCAACAAGCCTTGGCAGCAGCAAGTCTCGGGAGATGAAGAAAAGTCGATGGCGCAGACCAGCAAGGTCTGAGGAACTCACCCAGCGAGGGTAAGTCAGGGCAGGCCTGGAGCAACCAGGGAGCCCTTTGGTTTCTTTAAGAAGTCTTCTGGGGACCCACAAGCCAGCGGGCAAGGGATCGCGAAGACACCTCGGGCGGAATCACTCAACAGGGGCCCACGGTCACTCGGGACAGTGTAGGCCTCTGATCTTCGGAGGGATTCCTGCTGGAGGTCGGGACCACACGTGGTCCAAAGCACAAGTTCGTAGAACGTTGTGAAGGGGTTGCACTCGACAATAGTGCACGGTACCCAGGGGTCGCGGTTCCTCGTTACTCGTGGGGTCCACTTGCCTCAGCTTCGCTGGGAACTCACGATGACCTGGGAGAGGTCAGGAAATCCACTTCTTGGGCTGCAGGGACTTCGGACTCCGGCGGGAGCGGCGTAGTTTGCGACCGTCGTTGTCGTTTTTGGTGCCTGCCAAGCAGGGAGTCACTCCTTGACTCCAAGGGAGATTCTTCTGTCTTCCAAAGGTAGTGGAACGTCGAAGGGCCAGGATTCTTCTGTAGAGTGTCGTCCAGGGGTTATCTGCTTTGCAATGGCAAGGTTCCCCTCTTAAACTAAAAAGAGGGATGGACTAACTCTATGACCCCACCTATGGGAGGGTCAAGGGAGGGGTGGCTACACCCACTTCCCTTTGTCCAGTTTCGCGCCAGAGCAGGGGCAGGTAGCCCCTGAGCTGGTTTGAACTGGCATATGCACAGAGGAGCCTTCTGCTCCCCAGTGCAGGACTTCAAAGCACTCTAAGAGTGCACCCACCCAGCCCCAATACACTAAACCCTGTCTGGAAGGTGGTTACACCTCCCTGTGACAGGATGCCTATTGTTGGGCTTCCTCCACTGCGAGTTTCGGTCATCAGCAGGAGGGCAGCCCAGTGTCTGTGACTGGTGGCATCCATTTTGTGATGCCAGGGCTCTTTAGGATTCTACCGCGTTTCCACAGCAGGTACATGTCTTATCCCTCTAGAAGGGTGGAATGCTACCCCCGCCGCCAAGATTGGCGGGGGTAGTATTCCAAGATGTTTGACACCAAACACGACATGTTTTGATGCAGCCATTCCAAAGTTAGCATTTACCGCGAGGATATAATGCACTTAAATAGTATATGGTTTAACCGCATCCACAAACAGCACCAGAGAATAGACTCTGAGAGCTGCAGAGGGGCCCTGCTCAGGCAGAGGCACCCCCTCACATAGAAGCCAAGCACCCTGCCCTCAGGATTGATAGGGCCTGCCTTAGGGGTGACTGATAGGTTTATATGTGTGTGCAGGAGAGATATAGGAAACCTATATCTCAGTGAGGGGTGCTAGCACCACCTCACCCAGGCTGCAGTAGCAGGCCTGTGGTGTCAGATTTAGACTGCTTCCCAGGGGTGGCATAACACATGCTGCAGCCCCTGGTAGGCCTGTGAAGTACCTATGCCCTTGGCACCTAAGGTACCATATACTAGGGACTCATAAGGCACCACAGTATCCAATCACTAGTGCACCTAGAGTGCACTCCATGTCGTTTAGAGAGAGCAGATAGACTGGGGCCCTGAATAGCAGGGTCCCAGTCCAACTAAGTCATAAACCAGCAAAACACCAGGAAAAAGTGGGGGCAACCATATAGTCAGATTCCACCTTCCTACATATCTGCACTGCTCTTGCTTCTTTATGCACCTCTTTTGCCTGATCCTACAACTCACTTGCCTCTTTCTGCACCCCTCTTCCCTTTTTCTGCACATCTCTTGCATGTTTCTGCAACTCTCTAGCCTCTTTCTGCACCCCTCTTGCATGTTTCTGCAACTCTCTAGCCTCTTTCTGCACTCCTTTTGCCTCTTTCTGCACCTCTTTTGCCTCTTTCTGCACTTCTCTTGCCTCCTTCTGCACCTCTGTTGCTTCTTTCTGCACTTCTCTTGCCTCTTTCCCCACCCCTGTTGCTTCTTTCTGCACTTCTCTTGCTTCTTTCTGCACCTCTCTTGCTTATTTCTGCACCTCTCTTGCTTATTTCTGCACCCCTCTTGCCTCTTTCTGCACCCCTCTTCCCTCTTTCTGAACCCCTCTTTCTGCACCTCTCTTGCCTCTTTCTGCACCTCTCTTCCCTCTTTCTGCACCTCTGTTGCTTCTTTCTGCACCCTTCTCCCTCTTTCTGCACCTCTCTTGCCTCTTTCAGCACCCCTGTTACCCTTTTCTGCACCTCTCTTGCCTGTTTCTGCGACTCTGTTGCCTCTTTCTGCAGTTCTCTTGCCTCCTTCTGCACCTCTGTTGCTTCTTTCTGCACATCTCTTGCTAATTTCTGCACCCCTATTGCCTACTTCTGCACCTCAGTTGGTTCTCTCTGCACTGCTCTTGCTTCTTTATGCACCTCTTTTGCCTAATCCTACAACTCTCTTGCCTCTTTCTGCACCCATCTTGCCTCTTTCTGCGCTTCTGTTGCTTCTTTTTGCACCTCTCTTGCCTCTTTCTGCACCCTTCTTCCCTCTTTCTGCACCTCTCTTGCCTCTTTCTGCACCCCTGTTCCCCTTTTCTGCACCTCTCTTGCCTGTTTCTGCGACTCTCTTGCCTCTTTCTGCAGTTCTCTTGTCTCCTTCTGCACCTCTGTTACTTGTTTGTGTGTTTCTCTTGCCTCTTTCTGCACCCCTCTTGCCTCTTTCTGCACCTCTGTTACTTGTTTGTGTGTTTCTCTTGCTTCTTTCTGCACCTCTCTTGCTTCTTTCTGTACCCCTCTTGCCTCTTTCTGTACCCCTCTTGCCTCTTTCTGTACCCTTCTTCCCTCTTTGTGCACCTCTCTTGCCTCTTTCTGCATCCCTCTTGCCTCTTTTTGCATCCCTCTTGCCTCTTTCTGCACCCTTCTTCCCTCTTTCTGCACCCTTCTTCCCTCTTTCTGCACCTCTCTTGCCTCTTTCCACACCTCTCCTGCCTGTTTCTGCACCTCTGTTGCTTCTTTCTGCACCTCTGTTGCTTCTTTCTGCACTTCTCTTGCCTCTTTCTGCACCTCTGTAGCTTCTTTCTGCACTTCTCTTGCTTCTTTCTGCACCTCTTGCAAATTTTGGCACCCCTCTTGCCTTTTCGGCGCCCTCTTGCCTCCTTCTACACTTCTGTTGGTTCTTTCTGCACTTCTCTTGCTTCTTTCTGCACTTGTCTTGCCTCTTTCTGCCCCCTCTTGTCTGTTTCTGCACCTCTGTTGGTTCTTTCTACACTGCTCTTGCTTCTTTCTGCACTGCTCATGCTTCTTTCTGTACCTCTCTTGCAAATTTTTGCACCCCTCTTGCCTCTATCGGCACCCTTCTTGCTTCCTTCTGCGCCTCTGTTGGTTCTTTCTGCACTGGTCTTGCTTCTTTCTGCACACCTCTTGCATCTCTCTGCACCCCTCTTCCCTCTTTCTGTACCTCTCTTCCCTCTTTCTGCACCTCTGTTGCTTCTTTCTGCACCTCTGTTGCTTCTTTCTGCACCTCTTTTGCCTGTTTCTGCACTTCTCTTGCCTCTTTCTGCACTTCTCTTGCTTCTTTCTGCACTTCTTTTTCTGCACCCTCTTGCTTCTTTCTGCACTTCTCTTGCTTCTTTCTGTACCCCTCTTGCCCGTCTCAGCACCTCTCTTCCCTCTTTATGCTCCTCTCTTGCCTCTTTCTGCACTTCTCTTGCCTCTTACTACACTTCTCTTGCCTCTTTCTGCCATTCTCTTGCCTCTTTCTGCACATTCTTACTTTTTCTGCACCTCTGTTGGTTCTTTCTGCACTGCTCTTGCTTCTTTCTGGACCTCTCTTGCCTGTTTCTGCAACTCTCTTTCCTCTTTCGTCAGTTCTCTTGCCTCCTTCCGCACCTCTGTTGCTTCTTTTTAAACTTCTCTTGCCTCTTCCTGCAACCCTTGTGTCTGTTCCTTCACCTCTGTTGGTTCTCTCTGCACTGCTCTTGCTTCTTTATGCACCTCTTTTGCCTAATCCTACAACTCTCTTGCCTCTTTCTGCACCCATCTTGCCTCTTTCTGCGCTTCTGTTGCTTCTTTTTGCACCTCTCTTGCCTCTTTCTGCACCCTTCTTCCCTCTTTCTGCACCTCTCTTGCCTCTTTCTGCACCCCTGTTCCCCTTTTCTGCACCTCTCTTGCCTGTTTCTGCGACTCTCTTGCCTCTTTCTGCAGTTCTCTTGCCTCCTTCTGCACCTCTGTTGCTTCTTTCTGCAGTTCTCTTGCCTCTTTCTGCACCCCTCTTGCCTCTTTCTGCACCTCTGTTACTTGTTTGTGTGTTTCTCTTGCTTCTTTCTGCACCTCTCTTGCTTCTTTCTGTACCCCTCTTGCCTCTTTCTGTACCCCTCTTGCCTCTTTCTGTACCCTTCTTCCCTCTTTGTGCACCTCTCTTGCCTCTTTCTGCATCCCTCTTGCCTCTTTTTGCATCCCTCTTGCCTCTTTCTGCACCCTTCTTCCCTCTTTCTGCACCCTTCTTCCCTCTTTCTGCACCTCTCTTGCCTCTTTCCACACCTCTCCTGCCTGTTTCTGCACCTCTGTTGCTTCTTTCTGCACCTCTGTTGCTTCTTTCTGCACTTCTCTTGCCTCTTTCTGCACCTCTGTAGCTTCTTTCTGCACTTCTCTTGCTTCTTTCTGCACTCTCTTGCAAATTTTGGCACCCCTCTTGCCTTTTTCGGCGCCCCTCTTGCCTCCTTCTACACTTCTGTTGGTTCTTTCTGCACTTCTCTTGCTTCTTTCTGCACTTGTCTTGCCTCTTTCTGCCCCCTCTTGTCTGTTTCTGCACCTCTGTTGGTTCTTTCTACACTGCTCTTGCTTCTTTCTGCACTGCTCATGCTTCTTTCTGTACCTCTCTTGCAAATTTTTGCACCCCTCTTGCCTCTATCGGCACCCTTCTTGCTTCCTTCTGCGCCTCTGTTGGTTCTTTCTGCACTGGTCTTGCTTCTTTCTGCACACCTCTTGCATCTCTCTGCACCCCTCTTCCCTCTTTCTGTACCTCTCTTCCCTCTTTCTGCACCTCTGTTGCTTCTTTCTGCACCTCTGTTGCTTCTTTCTGCACCTCTTTTGCCTGTTTCTGCACTTCTCTTGCCTCTTTCTGCACTTCTCTTGCTTCTTTCTGCACTTCTTTTTCTGCACCCTCTTGCTTCTTTCTGCACTTCTCTTGCTTCTTTCTGTACCCCTCTTGCCCGTCTCAGCACCTCTCTTCCCTCTTTATGCTCCTCTCTTGCCTCTTTCTGCACTTCTCTTGCCTCTTACTACACTTCTCTTGCCTCTTTCTGCCATTCTCTTGCCTCTTTCTGCACATTCTTACTTTTTCTGCACCTCTGTTGGTTCTTTCTGCACTGCTCTTGCTTCTTTCTGGACCTCTCTTGCCTGTTTCTGCAACTCTCTTTCCTCTTTCGTCAGTTCTCTTGCCTCCTTCCGCACCTCTGTTGCTTCTTTTTAAACTTCTCTTGCCTCTTCCTGCAACCCTTGTGTCTGTTCCTTCACCTCTGTTGGTTCTTTCTGCACTGCTCTTGCTTCTTTCTGCACCTCTGTTGCAAATTTTGGAACCCCTCCTGCCTCTTTCAGCACCCCTCTTGCCTCCTTCTGCACCTCTGTTGGTTCTTTCTTGTGAGAAGTTGGCCTGGTATATGCTGTTCACTAATTAAAGTGGACACCTTGCACCAGGGCAAATCGACTCTTATGGTAGATAGGTTTAAGACAACCTTTTAAAGAAAGCTATCCTAGTGGTAGCTGTGGAGAGCAGCCTTCAGGCTAAGTCTCGGAGGAATGTAAAGCAGCTTGTTTTACCATATAATCTCTTGAATCACCAAATGAAAAGACACCACACAGGTATATATATCAAATATATATGTATTTATTTCTAAATAACTCTCTACTAATCTCTTTATGAGATTAGAAGACAAACATATGCACAAATCAACGTTTCACAATAAGTTAAGCACAAAATATGGCTGGGGCCCTAGGGGCGTACCAGACCATATACTAAGTAAGAGACTTAGAAACAACGACTTGCAAGGAGACAAGGCCTAGGGCCTTCAGAAGTGCTGGGGCCTCACGAAACCACCCAAGGCAGGTAAGTAAAGGACCCACGGGGGACGCGTGCAGTGTGGATACACAGGCGCGAATCGCCGTTAACTTCAATGGGGCAAGTCGCGGTTGGAAATAAAGAGTTTTAGGATACTTCGGGAGAACCTACAAGCAAGTCACTTACAGGGTAAGTAGTTCTAGGGCCCACACCCACAGGAGCACCGTAGTGCTGGAGTTACCTCACCCAGGGAAGCCGGGTGCACAGGTGTCCTTTGGTGTCGGGTCGCGGCGTCGTTTTCAATGGCGAACAAAGAAGACTTGCTGCTTGCGGGAGCTGAAGAAGTGTCCGGTGGAATCCAAGCCTGGATTCTGAAGAAGGATGACCTGAAAGCAGAGGGGACAGTGTTCAAAGTCACTTGGCAGTGACCCGGGGCAAGGAAGATGGATGCCCACCGTCGTCGGTCGCTTCAGGTCGGTTGCGGGTGCCTTGACTCTTCAGCCACGTGGTCCAGGAGGCGTCGACGACGACCAGGAGCTGGATTCGGTGTGTCCCTCGACGTCTGCAGCTGACTGCGGTGTCGGCAACTCGATCGGAGCCAACAAGCCTTGGCAGCCGCAAGTCTCGGGGAGATGAAGAAAAGTCGATGGCGCAGACCAGCAAGGTCTGAGGGACTCACCCAGCGAGGGTAAGTCAGGGCAGGCCTGGAGCAACCAGGGGAGCCCTTTGGTTTCTTTAAGAAGTCTTCTGGGGACCCACAAGCCAGCGGGCAAGGGATCGCGAAGACACCTCGGGCGGAATCACTCAACAGGGGCCCACGGTCACTCGGGACGGTGTAGGCCTCTGATCTTCGGAGGGATTCCTGCTGGAGGTCGGGACCACACGTGGTCCAAAGCACAGGTTCGTAGAACGTTGTGAAGGGGTTGCACTCGACAATAGTGCACGGTACCCAGGGGTCGCGGTTCCTCGTTACTCGTGGGGTCCACTTGCCTCAGCTTCGCTGGGGACTCACGATGGCCTGGGAGAGGTCAGGAAATCCACTTCCTGGGCTGCAGGGACTTCGGACTCCGGCGGGAGCGGCGTAGTTTGCGACCGTCGTTGTCGTTTTTGGTGCCTGCCAAGCAGGGGAGTCACTCCTTGACTCCAAGGGAGATTCTTCTGTCTTCCAAAGGTAGTGGAACGTCGAAGGGCCAGGATTCTTCTGTAGAGCGTCGTCCAGGGGTTATCTGCTTTGCAATGGCAAGGTTCCCCCTCTTATACTAAAAAGAGGGGATGGACTAGCTCTATGACCCCACCTATGGGAGGGTCAAGGGAGGGGTGGCTACACCCACTTCCCTTTGTCCAGTTTCGCGCCAGAGCAGGGGCAGGTAGCCCCTGAGCTGGTTTGAACTGGCATATGCACAGAGGAGCCTTCTGCTCCCCCAGTGCAGGACTTCAAAGCACTCTAAGAGTGCACCCACCCAGCCCCAATACACTAAACCCTGTCTGGAAGGTGGTTACACCTCCCTGTGACAGGATGCCTATTGTTGGGCTTCCTCCACTGCGAGTTTCGGTCATCAGCAGGAGGGCAGCCCAGTGTCTGTGACTGGTGGCATCCATTTTGTGATGCCAGGGCTCTTTAGGATTCTACCGCGTTTCCACAGCAGGTACATGTCTTATCCCTCTAGAAGGGTGGAATGCTACCCCCGCCGCCAAGATTGGCGGGGGGTAGTATTCCAAGATGTTTGACACCAAACACGACATGTTTTGATGCAGCCATTCCAAAGTTAGCATTTACCGCGAGGATATAATGCACTTAAATAGTATATGGTTTAACCGCATCCACAAACAGCACCAGAGAATAGACTCTGAGAGCTGCAGAGGGGCCCTGCTCAGGCAGAGGCACCCCCTCACATAGAAGCCAAGCACCCTGCCCTCAGGATTGATAGGGCCTGCCTTAGGGGTGACTGATAGGTTTATATGTGTGTGCAGGAGAGATATAGGAAACCTATATCTCAGTGAGGGGTGCTAGCACCACCTCACCCAGGCTGCAGTAGCAGGCCTGTGGTGTCAGATTTAGACTGCTTCCCAGGGGTGGCATAACACATGCTGCAGCCCCTGGTAGGCCTGTGAAGTACCTATGCCCTTGGCACCTAAGGTACCATATACTAGGGACTCATAAGGCACCACAGTATCCAATCACTAGTGCACCTAGAGTGCACTCCATGTCGTTTAGAGAGAACAGAGAGGCTGGGGCCCTGATTGGCAGGGACCCAGCCAGACTATAGCCAGAAACCAGTGCTAACATCAGAAAAAAAGTGGGGGCAACATAAGAGGCAGATCCTACTCTCCTACACAACCCCCCCAAACGTAGGGACACTAAACTAACCTTGACCAGTTGAGTCTTCGTGTTCAAAGTGGAAATACCTTGAGAGTCCATCTGCATTGGCATGTTGGGTCCCAGGCCTATGTTCCACTGTATAGTCCATCCCCTGTAGGGAAATGGACCACCTCAAAAGTTTTGGGTTTTCACCTTTCATCTGCTTTAGCCATAGGAGGGGCTTGTGGTCAGTCTGAACTATGAAGTGAGTACCAAACAAGTATGGCCTCAGCTTCTTCAGGGCCCAAACCACAGCAAAGGCCTCCCTCTCTATAGCTGACCAACGTTTCTCTCTAGGGGTCAGCCTTCTGCTAATAAAAGCTACTGGCTGGTCTTGACCTTCATCATTCAGTTGAGACAGTACAGCTCCCACACCCAGCTCAGAAGCATCTGTTTGGACAATGAACTTTTTGGTGTAGTCTGGACTCTGTAAGATGGGGGCAGTGCACATGGCCTGCTTTAGGTCTTCAAATGCCTTTTGACAGCTAGCTGTCCACTGAACCTTTTTTGGCATTTTCTTAGAGGTAAGATCATTCAAGGGGGTCACTATAGATCCATATCCCTTGACAAACCTCCTATAGTACCCAGTCAGGCCTAAGAAGGCTCTCACCTGTGTCTGGGTGGTTGGAGCAACCCATTCCAGTATGGTTTGGATTTTGCTCTGCAAAGGCTGAACCTGGCCTCCACCTACAAGGTGGCCCAGGTACACAACCTGACTCTGCCCTATCTGGCACTTGGTGGCCTTGATAGTGAGGCCTGCTTTCTGCAGGGCCTCCAAAACATTTCTGAGGTGGACCAGGTGATCCTGCCAGGAGGAACTAAAGACAGCAATATCATCTAGATAAGCTGAGCAATAAGTTTCCATCCCTGCCAGAACTTTATTCACCAACCTCTGAAAAGTGGCAGGTGCATTTTTCAATCCAAAGGGCATCACCACAAAGTGGTAGTGCCCACCAGGGGTCGAAAATGCTGTTTTGGCTTTTGCATCCTCAGCTAATCTGATTTGCCAGTAGCCAGCTGTGAGGTCAAATGTGCTTAGATACTTGGCTGAGGCCAAAGTATCAATCAGCTCATCTGCCCTTGGTATGGGATAGGCATCAGTCCTAGTGACTGCATTGAGGCCTCTGTAGTCTACACAAAACCTCATTTCTTTCTTACCACCCTGGGTATGAGGCTTGGGTACCAGGACTACTGGGCTAGCCCAAGGGCTATCTGAAGGCTCAATCACGCCTAACTCCAACATTTTCTGGACTTCAGTCCTGATACAGTCCCTGACATGGTCAGGTTGCCTGTAGATTTTATTCTTGACAGGCAGACTGTCCCCAGTGTCCACCTCATGGGTGCACCAGGTAGTCTGACTAGGGGTCAGGCTAAACATATGTCTAAACTGTTGCAGAACTTGTCTGCACTCAGTTTGCTGATGGTCAGTGAGGCTGCTTGCCAAAGCAACACCATCTACTGACCCATCATCAGGGTTCTGAGAGAGCAGGTCAGGGAGAGGGTCACTCTCCTCCTCCTGGTCCTCATCAGTTGCCATGAGCAAGCCCATGTCAGCCCTGTCAACATATGGCTTTAATCTGTTGACATGAAGCACCCTTAGGGGGCTCCTGGGAGTTCCAAGATTCACCAGATAGGTGACTTCTCCCTTCTGTTCAACTATTGTATGGGGGCCACTCCACTTGTCCTGGAGGGCTGCTGGGGCCACAGGCTCCAACACCCACACTTTCTGTCCTGGCTGGTATACAGTCAGCACAGCCTTTGGTCATGCCAAGCTTTTTGCAATTCTTGGCTGGCCTCCAGGTTTTTGGTTGCCTTTTTCATGTACTCTGCCATCCGGGAGCGGAGACCAAGTACATAGTCCATCACATCTTGTTTGGGGGGCTTGAGAGGTAACTCCCAGCCCTCTTTTACCAAACATAGTGGACCTCTCACAGGATGCCCAAACAGAAGCTCAAATGGGCTGTAACCAACCCCCTTCTGTGGAACCTCTCTGTATGCAAACAAAAGGCAAGGAAGAAGAAGGTCCCATTTCCGCCTAAGCTTCTCTGGGAGTCCCTTAATCATTCCTTTCAAGGTCTTGTTGAAGCGTTCAACTAAACCATTGCATTGTGGGTGATAGGGAGTGGTGAACTTATAAGTTACACCACACTCCTTCCACATTGCTTTCAGATATCCTGACATGAAGTTGGTACCTCTGTCAGAAATGACCTCCTTTGGAAAACCCACTCTGGAGAAAACTCCAATGAGGGCTCTTGCCACCACAGGTGCTGTGGTGGTCCTCAGAGGAATTGCCTCTGGGTACCTGGTGGCATGATCCACTACCACCAGGATAAATCTGTGCCCAGATGCAGTCTGAGGGTCAAGGGGACCAACAATGTCAATCCCTACCCTTTCAAAGGGTACCCCCACCACAGGTAGTGGTATCAGGGGGCCTTTGTTGTGCCACCTGCCTTACCACTGGCTTGGCAAGTGACACAGGAGCGACAAAACTCCTTTGTGTCCTCTGACATATGTGGCCAATGAAAATGTGGAACAAGCCTGTCCCAGGTCTTGTTTTGGCCCAAGTGTCCTGCCAAAGGGATATCATGTGCTAAGGTCAAGAGGAACCCCTAAACTTCTGAGGTATTACCAACCTCCTGGTGGCTCCAGGGGCTGGGTCTCTACCCTCAGAATATAGGAGTCCCTCATCCCAATAAACTTTATGGGACCCACTAGCACTCCCAGCAGCCTCAGCAGCAGCCTGCTGTCTGAGGGGTTCAAGAGAGGGGCAGCACTGTTGCTCCTTGCTCAGATCTTCCCTGGAAGGGCCCCCTGCCCCCAAGAACTCAACCTGGTCAGGTTCAAGTCCCTCTGGGGCAGTTCCTTCTTCAGGTTCTGCTTCACCTCCCTCTGGAAGTGAATCCTTGATCTGAGACAGAGGGGAAGGCACTGCCTTAACCCTACTGCTCCTCCTCTTGGGAAGCATCTGGTCCATTGTTCCAGGATCCAGAGCTGGTTCAGTGTCATGCATTCTTGCTTGTGACCTGGTCACAGCAAATACCTCTGCAGGGATGCCCAACATCTCAGCATGAGTCCATAACTCTACTTCAGACCAGGCTGAAGTCTCTAGATCATTGCCCAACAGACATTCTACAGGGAGGTCTGCACTGACTACAACCTTCTTGAGGCCAGTTACCCCTCCCCAGGAGAAATTCACAACTGCCAGACTATGGTTGGTCTGGACATTGCTTGCATTGGTCACCTGGTACATTTCACCCAGGATGATCTGTCCAGGGTCCACTAGGTCCTCTGCCACCATGGTGACACTAGCACCTGTGTCCCTAAATGCCAAAGCCTGTTTGCCATTTATCAAAGGCTGCTGTTTGTACTTGCCCAGATTACTGGGGCTTACTAGGAAGGACATATCAATGTTTCCCTCACAAATCAGCATTGCCTGAGTGGTCACTCTGACTAGGTCAGAATCCACTTCAGAACCCAGGGTCAACCCTACTACACCCTTATTCTGAGTACCACCTCCACCAGTAGCTGAGCTAGGGGGCACAGTTGCCTTAGGGGCAGGAGTGGTGGTGGTTTGGTCTTTGGACTTGGTACAATCAGAAGTCCAGTGCCCTTTCTGTTTACAGAATTTGCACCAGGGCTTCTTTTGGCCTTTTCCCTTGTTGGACTGTGACTCCCCACCAGATGCAGATTTTTGGGGCCCTTGTGAAGACTTCTGGTCTTTTGACTTATCCCCACCTTTCTCAGAGCCTTTAGGATCTTGCTTCTTAGTGTCACCCCCTTGGTTCTGGGTTTTCTGCCTCACCCTGGTTCTGACCCATTTGTCTGCCTTCTTTCCCAATTCTTGGGGAGAGGTCAGATCAGAGTCCACCAGGTACTGATGCAACAACTGGTTCTGGCAATTATTTAGGATCTGTTCTCTCATCATCAGATTATACAATCCCTTGAAATCAGTAACCCTACTGCCAACCAGCCAACCCTCTAGAGCCTTGGTTGCACAATCAACAAAGTCAGTCCAGTCCTGAGTCTGTGCCTTCTGGGTATCTCTGAACTTTAACCTGTACTGCTCAGTGGTTAAGCCAAACCCATCTATCAGTGCACTCTTCAGGACTTCATAATCATCAGCATCCTCCTCTCTAACAGTGAGGAGCTTGTCTCTTCCTTTATCTGAAAAGGAGAGCCACAAGATTGCTGCCCACTGCTTTTGGGGGACCTGCTGTACTCTACAGGCCCTCTCCATAGCAGTTATCCACTTGTGGATATCATCCCCACTCTGGTAGGGAGGAACAACCTTGCTCAGGTTCCTATGGTCAGGGACATATTCTCTGCCTCTAGGGACACTGTTGCTGCCACCAGGGGGTTCTAACCCCTCTTTTCTAGAAGCTCTCTGGATCTCCAGGGCTTCCCTATCCAGTGCCAACTGCTTGGTTCTGAGGGCCACTCTGGCTTCCTCATACTGGAGCAGTTTGCACCTTCTCTCAGAGGAGGTCTCTCTTAAGGGAAAGTATGAGTTCCTCTGCTGGACAAATTCTCTGCCAGAGTGATAAGAGTGGTCAGATTCCCTGGAAGGGGATCTGTGCCTCTCCTCCTCTCTGTCAGTTCTCTTATGGAGAATTCCTCTGTCCTTTTCAGGCCCCTTGGAGCCTGGCCCTTCAATCACAGAGTCTTGGTCATTCTGATTTTCATCATCTGACCCAGATACTATGACTGACCCACCCACTGATTCAAACCCTTTAGCTCCTAGAGCCAATCTAAGGTCATCTGCTGTCAGCAGATCTATCAGGTGGAGTGTTGAGGGACTCTGTCCTATCCTCAGGTGTCTGTCAACACACATGGCTCTCAAGTCAGAGAAAGCCATGTCCTTATACTGAGGCTGAGTGGATCCACTGGGTCCACCCTTTAAGGACATTCTAGTGTTGTGCAGTGTTGTACTACCTACACTAGTTTGTGGCCTACTGATCCTAGCTTGAGCTGTGGAAAGGGTGTGCTATCCCTTGGCACACAGCTCTAAGTTCAGTAGAACTTATTGATACTAAGCTTGACTTTATATGTACCTTGAGTACCTATAATGGTTTTCAGTTAGTAATTCAAATAGAGATTTTCTGGTAAAACAATGGCAAGCTGGAATCCCACACGCTGCCCACCAATGTGAGAAGTTGGCCTGGTATATGCTGTTCACTAATTAAAGTGGACACCTTGCACCAGGGCAAATCGACTCTTATGGTAGATAGGTTTAAGACAACCTTTTAAAGAAAGCTATCCTAGTGGTAGCTGTGGAGAGCAGCCTTCAGGCTAAGTCTCGGAGGAATGTAAAGCAGCTTGTTTTACCATATAATCTCTTGAATCACCAAATGAAAAGACACCACACAGGTATATATATCAAATATATATGTATTTATTTCTAAATAACTCTCTACTAATCTCTTTATGAGATTAGAAGACAAACATATGCACAAATCAACGTTTCACAATAAGTTAAGCACAAAATATGGCTGGGGCCCTAGGGGCGTACCAGACCATATACTAAGTAAGAGACTTAGAAACAACGACTTGCAAGGAGACAAGGCCTAGGGCCTTCAGAAGTGCTGGGGCCTCACGAAACCACCCAAGGCAGGTAAGTAAAGGACCCACGGGGGACGCGTGCAGTGTGGATACACAGGCGCGAATCGCCGTTAACTTCAATGGGGCAAGTCGCGGTTGGAAATAAAGAGTTTTAGGATACTTCGGGAGAACCTACAAGCAAGTCACTTACAGGGTAAGTAGTTCTAGGGCCCACACCCACAGGAGCACCGTAGTGCTGGAGTTACCTCACCCAGGGAAGCCGGGTGCACAGGTGTCCTTTGGTGTCGGGTCGCGGCGTCGTTTTCAATGGCGAACAAAGAAGACTTGCTGCTTGCGGGAGCTGAAGAAGTGTCCGGTGGAATCCAAGCCTGGATTCTGAAGAAGGATGACCTGAAAGCAGAGGGGACAGTGTTCAAAGTCACTTGGCAGTGACCCGGGGCAAGGAAGATGGATGCCCACCGTCGTCGGTCGCTTCAGGTCGGTTGCGGGTGCCTTGACTCTTCAGCCACGTGGTCCAGGAGGCGTCGACGACGACCAGGAGCTGGATTCGGTGTGTCCCTCGACGTCTGCAGCTGACTGCGGTGTCGGCAACTCGATCGGAGCCAACAAGCCTTGGCAGCCGCAAGTCTCGGGGAGATGAAGAAAAGTCGATGGCGCAGACCAGCAAGGTCTGAGGGACTCACCCAGCGAGGGTAAGTCAGGGCAGGCCTGGAGCAACCAGGGGAGCCCTTTGGTTTCTTTAAGAAGTCTTCTGGGGACCCACAAGCCAGCGGGCAAGGGATCGCGAAGACACCTCGGGCGGAATCACTCAACAGGGGCCCACGGTCACTCGGGACGGTGTAGGCCTCTGATCTTCGGAGGGATTCCTGCTGGAGGTCGGGACCACACGTGGTCCAAAGCACAGGTTCGTAGAACGTTGTGAAGGGGTTGCACTCGACAATAGTGCACGGTACCCAGGGGTCGCGGTTCCTCGTTACTCGTGGGGTCCACTTGCCTCAGCTTCGCTGGGGACTCACGATGGCCTGGGAGAGGTCAGGAAATCCACTTCCTGGGCTGCAGGGACTTCGGACTCCGGCGGGAGCGGCGTAGTTTGCGACCGTCGTTGTCGTTTTTGGTGCCTGCCAAGCAGGGGAGTCACTCCTTGACTCCAAGGGAGATTCTTCTGTCTTCCAAAGGTAGTGGAACGTCGAAGGGCCAGGATTCTTCTGTAGAGCGTCGTCCAGGGGTTATCTGCTTTGCAATGGCAAGGTTCCCCCTCTTATACTAAAAAGAGGGGATGGACTAGCTCTATGACCCCACCTATGGGAGGGTCAAGGGAGGGGTGGCTACACCCACTTCCCTTTGTCCAGTTTCGCGCCAGAGCAGGGGCAGGTAGCCCCTGAGCTGGTTTGAACTGGCATATGCACAGAGGAGCCTTCTGCTCCCCCAGTGCAGGACTTCAAAGCACTCTAAGAGTGCACCCACCCAGCCCCAATACACTAAACCCTGTCTGGAAGGTGGTTACACCTCCCTGTGACAGGATGCCTATTGTTGGGCTTCCTCCACTGCGAGTTTCGGTCATCAGCAGGAGGGCAGCCCAGTGTCTGTGACTGGTGGCATCCATTTTGTGATGCCAGGGCTCTTTAGGATTCTACCGCGTTTCCACAGCAGGTACATGTCTTATCCCTCTAGAAGGGTGGAATGCTACCCCCGCCGCCAAGATTGGCGGGGGTAGTATTCCAAGATGTTTGACACCAAACACGACATGTTTTGATGCAGCCATTCCAAAGTTAGCATTTACCGCGAGGATATAATGCACTTAAATAGTATATGGTTTAACCGCATCCACAAACAGCACCAGAGAATAGACTCTGAGAGCTGCAGAGGGGCCCTGCTCAGGCAGAGGCACCCCCTCACATAGAAGCCAAGCACCCTGCCCTCAGGATTGATAGGGCCTGCCTTAGGGGTGACTGATAGGTTTATATGTGTGTGCAGGAGAGATATAGGAAACCTATATCTCAGTGAGGGGTGCTAGCACCACCTCACCCAGGCTGCAGTAGCAGGCCTGTGGTGTCAGATTTAGACTGCTTCCCAGGGGTGGCATAACACATGCTGCAGCCCCTGGTAGGCCTGTGAAGTACCTATGCCCTTGGCACCTAAGGTACCATATACTAGGGACTCATAAGGCACCACAGTATCCAATCACTAGTGCACCTAGAGTGCACTCCATGTCGTTTAGAGAGAACAGAGAGGCTGGGGCCCTGATTGGCAGGGACCCAGCCAGACTATAGCCAGAAACCAGTGCTAACATCAGAAAAAAAGTGGGGGCAACATAAGAGGCAGATCCTACTCTCCTACATTTCTGCACTGCTCTTGCCTCTTTTTGTACCCATCTTGCCTCTTTCTGCACCTCTGTTGCTTCTTTCTGCACTTCTCTTGCCTCTTTCTGCACCCTTCTTCCCTCTTTCTGCACCTCTCTTGCCTCTTTCTGCACCCCGTTCCCTTTTTCCGCACCTCTCTTGCCTCTTTCTGCAGTTCTCTTGCCTCTTTCTGCAGTTCTCTTGCCTCCTTCGCACCTCTGTTGCTTCTTTCTGCACATCTCTTGCAAATTTCTGCACCCCTATTGCCTACTTCTGCACCTCAGTTGGTTCTTTCTGCACTGCTCTTGCTTCTTTATGCACCTCTTTTGCCTGATCCTACAACTCACTTGCCTCTTTCTGCACCCCTCTTCCCTTTTTCTGCACATCTCTTGCATGTTTCTGCAACTCTCTAGCCTCTTTCTGCACCCCTCGTCCATGTTTCTGCAACTCTCTAGCCTCTTTCTGCACTCCTTTTGCCTCTTTCTGCACCTCTTTTGCCTCTTTCTGCACTTCTCTTGCCTCCTTCTGCACCTCTGTTGCTTCTTTCTGCACTTCTCTTGCCTCTTTCCCCACCCCTGTTGCTTCTTTCTGCACTTCTCTTGCTTCTTTCTGCACCTCTCTTGCTTATTTCTGCACCTCTCTTGCTTATTTCTGCACCCCTCTTGCCTCTTTCTGCACCCCTCTTCCCTCTTTCTGAACCCCTCTTTCTGCACCTCTCTTGCCTCTTTCTGCACCTCTCTTGCCTCTTTCTGCACCTCTGTTGCTTCTTTCTGCACCCTTCTTCCCTCTTTCTGCACCTCTCTTGCCTCTTTCAGCACCCCTGTTACCCTTTTCTGCACCTCTCTTGCCTGTTTCTGCGACTCTGTTGCCTCTTTCTGCAGTTCTCTTGCCTCCTTCTGCACCTCTGTTGCTTCTTTCTGCACATCTCTTGCAAATTTCTGCACCCCTATTGCCTACTTCTGCACCTCAGTTGGTTCTCTCTGCACTGCTCTTGCTTCTTTATGCACCTCTTTTGCCTAATCCTACAACTCTCTTGCCTCTTTCTGCACCCATCTTGCCTCTTTCTGCGCTTCTGTTGCTTCTTTTTGCACCTCTCTTGCCTCTTTCTGCACCCTTCTTCCCTCTTTCTGCACCTCTCTTGCCTCTTTCTGCACCCCTGTTCCCCTTTTCTGCACCTCTCTTGCCTGTTTCTGCGACTCTCTTGCCTCTTTCTGCAGTTCTCTTGCCTCCTTCTGCACCTCTGTTGCTTCTTTCTGCAGTTCTCTTGCCTCTTTCTGCACCCCTCTTGCCTCTTTCTGCACCTCTGTTACTTGTTTGTGTGTTTCTCTTGCTTCTTTCTGCACCTCTCTTGCTTCTTTCTGTACCCCTCTTGCCTCTTTCTGTACCCCTCTTGCCTCTTTCTGTACCCTTCTTCCCTCTTTGTGCACCTCTCTTGCCTCTTTCTGCATCCCTCTTGCCTCTTTTTGCATCCCTCTTGCCTCTTTCTGCACCCTTCTTTCCTCTTTCTGCACCCTTCTTCCCTCTTTCTGCACCTCTCTTGCCTCTTTCCACACCTCTCCTGCCTGTTTCTGCACCTCTGTTGCTTCTTTCTGCACCTCTGTTGCTTCTTTCTGCACTTCTCTTGCCTCTTTCTGCACCTCTGTAGCTTCTTTCTGCACTTCTCTTGCTTCTTTCTGCACCTCTTGCAAATTTTGGCACCCCTCTTGCCTTTTTCGGCGCCCCTCTTGCCTCCTTCTACACTTCTGTTGGTTCTTTCTGCACTTCTCTTGCTTCTTTCTGCACTTGTCTTGCCTCTTTCTGCCCCCCTCTTGTCTGTTTCTGCACCTCTGTTGGTTCTTTCTACACTGCTCTTGCTTCTTTCTGCACTGCTCATGCTTCTTTCTGTACCTCTCTTGCAAATTTTTGCACCCCTCTTGCCTCTATCGGCACCCTTCTTGCTTCCTTCTGCGCCTCTGTTGGTTCTTTCTGCACTGGTCTTGCTTCTTTCTGCACACCTCTTGCATCTCTCTGCACCCCTCTTCCCTCTTTCTGTACCTCTCTTCCCTCTTTCTGCACCTCTGTTGCTTCTTTCTGCACCTCTGTTGCTTCTTTCTGCACCTCTGTTGCTTCTTTCTGCACCTCTTTTGCCTGTTTCTGCACTTCTCTTGCCTCTTTCTGCACTTCTCTTGCTTCTTTCTGCACTTCTTTTTTCTGCACCCCTCTTGCTTCTTTCTGCACTTCTCTTGCTTCTTTCTGTACCCCTCTTGCCCATCTCAGCACCTCTCTTCCCTCTTTATGCTCCTCTCTTGCCTCTTTCTGCACTTCTCTTGCCTCTTACTACACTTCTCTTGCCTCTTTCTGCCATTCTCTTGCCTCTTTCTGCACATTCTTACTTTTTCTGCACCTCTGTTGGTTCTTTCTGCACTGCTCTTGCTTCTTTCTGGACCTCTCTTGCCTGTTTCTGCAACTCTCTTTCCTCTTTCGTCAGTTCTCTTGCCTCCTTCCGCACCTCTGTTGCTTCTTTTTAAACTTCTCTTGCCTCTTCCTGCAACCCTTGTGTCTGTTCCTTCACCTCTGTTGGTTCTTTCTGCACTGCTCTTGCTTCTTTCTGCACCTCTGTTGCAAATTTTGGAACCCCTCCTGCCTCTTTCAGCACCCCTCTTGCCTCCTTCTGCACCTCTGTTGGTTCTTTCTGCACTGCTCTTGCCTCTTTCTGTACCCATCTTGCCTCTTTCTGCACCTCTGTTGCTTCTTTCTGCACTTCTCTTGCCTCTTTCTGCACCCTTCTTCCCTCTTTCTGCACCTCTCTTGCCTCTTTCTGCACCCCGTTCCCTTTTTCCGCACCTCTCTTGCCTCTTTCTGCAGTTCTCTTGCCTCTTTCTGCAGTTCTCTTGCCTCTTTCTGCAGTTCTCTTGCCTCCTTCGCACCTCTGTTGCTTCTTTCTGCACATCTCTTGCAAATTTCTGCACCCCTATTGCCTACTTCTGCACCTCAGTTGGTTCTTTCTGCACTGCTCTTGCTTTTTTATGCACCTCTTTTGCCTGATCCTACAACTCTCTTGCCTTTTTCTGCACCCTCTTCCCTTTTTCTGCAACTCTCTAGCCTCTTTCTGCAACTCTAGCCTCTTTCTGCAACTCTCTAGCCTCTTTCAGCACCCCTCTTGCCTCTTTCTGCACCTCTGTTGCTTCTTTCTGCACTCCTCTTGCCTCTTTCTGCACTCCTCTTGCCTCTTTCTGCATTCCTCTTGCCTCTTTCTGCACCTCTCATGCCTCTTTTTGCACCTCTTACCTCTTTCTGCACTTCTCTTGTCTCCGTCTGCACCTCTGTTGCTTCTTTCTGCACTTCTCTTGCCTTTTTCTGCACCCTCTTGCCTCTTTCTGCACCTCTGTTGCTTCTTTCTGCACTTCTCTTGCTTCTTTCTGCACCCCTCTTGTCTGTTTCTGCACCTCTGCTGATTCTTTCTACACTGCTCTTGCTTCTTTCTGCACTGCTCATGCTTCTTTCTGTACCTCTCTTGCAAATTTTGGCACCCCTCTTGCCTCTATCGGCACCCCTCTTGCTTCCTTCTCCAACTCTGTTGGTTCTTTCTCTTGCCTCTTTCTGCACCCCTCTTGTCTGTTTCTGCACCTCTATTGGTTCTTTCTACACTGCTCTTGCTTCTTTCTGCACTGCTCATGCTTCTTTCTGTACCTCTCTTGCAAATTTTGGCACCCCTCTTGCCTCTATCGGCACCCCTCTTGCTTCCTTCTGCACCTCTGTTGCTTCTTTCTGCACTTCTCTTGCTTCTTTCTGCACCTCTCTTGCTTCTTTCTGCACCCCTCTTGCTTCTTTCTGCACCCCTCTTGCTTCTTTCTGCACCCCTCTTGCCTCTTTCTGGACCCCTCTTCCTGCACCTCTCTTGCCTCTTTCTGCACCTCTGCTTCTTTCTCCCCCCTCCTGCCTCTTTCTGCACCCCTCTTGCCTCTTTCTGCACCCCTCTTGCCTCTTTCTGCACCCCTCTTGCCTCTCTGCAACCCTCTTGCCTCTTTCTGCACCTCTCTTGCCTCTTTCTGCACCTCTCGTCTGTTTTTGCAACTCTCTTGCCTCTTTCTTCAATTCTCTTGCCTCCTTCTGCACCCCTCTTGCATCTCTCTGCACCCCTCTTCCCTCTTTTTGTTCCTCTCTTCCCTCTTTCTGCACCTCTGTTGCTTCTTTCTGCACCTCTTTTGCCTGTTTCTGCACTTCTCTTTCGCCTCTTTCTGCACTTCTTTCTTCTTTCTGCACTTCTCTTGCTTCTTTCTGCACTTCTCTTGCCTCTTTCTGCACCCTTCTTCCCTCTTTCTGCACCTCTCTTGCCTCTTTCTGCACCCCTGTTCCCTTTTTCTGCACCTCTCTTGCCTGTCTCTGCACCTCTCTTGCCTCTTTCTGCAGTTCTTGTCTCCTTCTGCACCTCTGTTGCTTCTTTCTACACCTCTCTTGCACAGTTCTGCGCCCCTCTTGCCTCTTTCTGCACCCATCTAGCCTTCTTCTGCACCTCTGTTGGTTCTTTCTGCACAGCTCTTGCTTCTTTCTGCATCTCTTTTGCCGGTTTATGCACTTCTTTTGCCTCCTTCTGCACCTCTGTTACTTCTGTCTGCCCATCTCTTGGCTCTTGCTGCACCCCTCTTGCCTCTTTCTGCACCTTTGTTGCTTCTTTCTGCACTTCTCTAGCTTCTTTCTGCACTTCTCTAGCTTCTTTTTGCACCTCTCTTGCCTCTTTCTGCCCTCCTCTTGCCTCTTTCTGCACTCCTCCTCTTGCCTCTTTCTGCACTCCTCCTCTTGCCTCTTTCTGCACTCCTCTTGCCTCTTTCTGCACTTCACTTGTCTCTGCTTGCACCTCTGTTGCTTCTTTCTGCACTTCTCTTGCCTCTTTCTGCACCCCTCTTGCCTCTTTCTGCACCCTTCTTCCATCTTTCTGCACCTCTCTTGCCTCATTCTGCACCTCTGTTGCTTCTTTCTGCACTTCTCATGCTTCTTTCTGCATCTCTCTTGCTTCTTTCTGCACCCCTCTTGCCTCTTTCTGGACCCCTCTTCCTTCTTTCTGCACCTCTCTTGCCTCATTCTGCACCTCTGCTTCTTTCTGCACCCCTCTTGCCTCTTTCTGCACCCCTCTTGCCTCTTTCTGCACCCTTCTTCCATCTTTCTGCACCTCTCTTGCCTCTTTCTGCACCCCTGTTCCATTTTTCCGCACCTCTTGCCTCTTTCTGCACCTCTCTTGCCTCTTTCTGCACCCCTGTTCCCTTTTTCTGCACCTCTATTGGTTCTTTCTACACTGCTCTTGCTTCTTTCTGCACTGCTCATGCTTCTTTCTGTACCTCTCTTGCAAATTTTGGCACCCCTCTTGCCTCTATCGGCACCCCTCTTGCTTCCTTCTGCACCTCTGTTGCTTCTTTCTGCACTTCTCTTGCTTCTTTCTGCACTTCTCTTGCTTCTTTCTGCACTTCTCATGCTTCTTTCTGCACCTCTCTTGCTTCTTTCTGCACCCCTCTTGCCTCTTTCTGGACCCCTCTTCCTTCTTTCTGCACCTCTCTTGCCTCTTTCTGCACCTCTGCTTCTTTCTGCACCCCTCCTGCCTCTTTCTGCACCCCTCTTGCCTCTTTCTGCACCCCTCTTGCCTCTTTCTGCACCTCTCTTGCCTCTTTCTGCACCCCTGTTCCCTTTTTCTGCACCTCTCGCCTGTTTTTGCAACTCTGTTGCCTCTTTCTTCAATTCTCTTGCCTCCTTCTGCACCTCTGTTGCTTCTTTCTGAACTTCTCTTGCCTCTTTCTGCACCCCTCTTGTCTGTTTCTGCATCTCTGTTGGTTCTTTCTACACTGCTCTTGCTTCTTTCTGCACTGCTCATGCTTCTTTCTGTACCTCTCTTGCAAATTTTTGCACCCCTCTTGCCTCTATCGGCACCCCTCTTGCTTCCTTCTGCGCCTCTGTTGGTTCTTTCTGCACTTCTCTTGCTTCTTTCTGCACCCCTCTTGCATCTCTCTGCACCCATCTTCCCTCTTTCTGTACCTCTCTTCCCTCTTTCTGCACCTCTGTTGCTTCTTTCTGCACCTCTTTTGCCTGTTTCTGCAACTCTCTTGCCTCTTTCTGCACTTCTCTTGCGTGTTTCTGCACTTCTTTTTCTGCACCCCTCTTGCTTCTTTCTGCACTTCTCTTGCTTCTTTCTGTACCCCTCTTGCCCGTCTCAGCACCTCTCTTCCCTCTTTATGCTCCTCTCTTGCCTCTTTCTGCACTTTTCTTGCCTCTTACTACACTACTCTGGCCTCTTTCTGCCATTCTCTTGCCTCTTTCTGCACATTCTTACTTTTTCTGCACCTCTGTTGGTTCTTTCTGCACTGCTCTTGCTTCTTTCTGGACCTCTCTTGCCTGTTTCTGCAACTCTCTTTCCTCTTTCGTCAGTTCTCTTGCCTCCTTCCGCACCTCTGTTGCTTCTTTTTAAACTTCTCTTGCCTCTTTCTGCAACCCTTGTGTCTGTTCCTTCACCTCTGTTGGTTCTTTCTGCACTGCTCTTGCTTCATTCTGCACCTCTGTTGCAAATTTTGGAACCCCTCCTGCCCCTATCGGCACCCCTCTTGCTTCCTTCTGCACCTCTGTTGCTTCTTTCTGCACTTCTCTTGCTTCTTTCTGCACCTCTCTTGCTTCTTTCTGCACCCCTCTTGCCTCTTTCTGGACCCCTCTTCCCTCTTTCTGCACCTCTCTTGCCTCTTTCTGCACCTCTGCTTCTTTCTGCACCCCTCCTGCCTCTTTCTGCACCCCTCTTGCCTCTTTCTGCACCCCTCTTGCCTCTTTCTGCACCCCTCTTGCCTCTTTCTGCACCTCTCTTGCCTCTTTCTGCACCTCTCGTCTGTTTTTGCAACTCTCTTGCCTCTTTCTTCAATTCTCTTGCCTCCTTCTGCACCCCTCTTGCATCTCTCTGCACCCCTCTTCCCTCTTTTTGTACCTCTCTTCCCTCTTTCTGCACCTCTGTTGCTTCTTTCTGCACCTCTTTTGCCTGTTTCTGCAACTCTCTTGCCTCTTTCTGCACTTCTCTTTCTTCTTTCTGCACTTCTCTTGCTTCTTTCTGCACTACTCTTGCCTCTTTCTGCACCCTTCTTCCCTCTTTCTGCACCTCTCTTGCCTCTTTCTGCACCCCTGTTCCCTTTTTCTGCACCTCTCTTGCCTGTCTCTGCACCTCTCTTGCCTCTTTCTGCAGTTCTTGTCTCCTTCTGCACCTCTGTTGCTTCTTTCTACACCTCTCTTGCACAGTTCTGCGCCCCTCTTGCCTCTTTCTGCACCCCTCTTGCCTTCTTCTGCACCTCTGTTGGTTCTTTCTGCACAGCTCTTGCTTCTTTCTGCATCTCTTTTGCCGGTTTATGCACTTCTTTTGCCTCCTTCTGCACCTCTGTTACTTCTGTCTGCACGTCTCTTGGCTCTTGCTGCACCCCTCTTGCCTCTTTCTGCACCTTTGTTGCTTCTTTCTGCACTTCTCTAGCTTCTTTCTGCACTTCTCTAGCTTCTTTTTGCACCTCTCTTGCCTCTTTCTGCCCTCCTCTTGCCTCTTTCTGCACCTCTGTTGCTTCTTTCTGCACTTCTCTTGCCTTTTTCTGCACCCCTCTTGCCTCTTTCTGCACCTCTGTTGCTTCTTTCTGAACTTCTCTTGCGTCTTTCTGCACCCCTCTTGTCTGTTTCTGCACCTCTGTTGCTTCTTTCTACACTGCTCTTGCTTCTTTCTGCACTGCTCATGCTTCTTTCTGCACCTCTCTTGCCTCTTTCTGCCCTCCTCTTGCCTCTTTCTGCACTCCTCTTGCCTCTTTCTGCACTGCTCTTGCCTCTTTCTGCAACTCTCTTGCCTCTTTTTGCACCTCTTGCCTCTTTCTGCACTTCACTTGTCTCTGTCTGCACCTCTGTTGCTTCTTTCTGCACTTCTCTTGCCTCTTTCTGCACCCCTCTTGCCTCTTTCTGCACCCTTCTTCCATCTTTCTGCACCTCTCTTGCCTCTTTCTGCACCCCTGTTCCCTTTTTCCGCACCTCTTGCCTCTTTCTGCACCTCTCTTGCCTCTTTCTGCACCCCTGTTCCCTTTTTCTGCACCTCTATTGGTTCTTTCTACACTGCTCTTGCTTCTTTCTGTACCTCTCTTGCAAATTTTGGCACCCCTCTTGCCTCTGTCGGCACCCCTCTTGCTTCCTTCTGCACCTCTGTTGCTTCTTTCTGCACTTCTCATGCTTCTTTCTGCATCTCTCTTGCTTCTTTCTGCACCCCTCTTGCCTCTTTCTGGACCCCTCTTCCTTCTTTCTGCACCTCTCTTGCCTCATTCTGCACCTCTGCTTCTTTCTGCACCCCTCTTGCCTCTTTCTGCACCCCTCTTGCCTCTTTCTGCACCCCTCTTGCCTCTTTCTGCACCCCTCTTGCCTCTTTCTGCACCCTTCTTCCATCTTTCTGCACCTCTCTTGCCTCTTTCTGCACCCCTGTTCCCTTTTTCCGCACCTCTTGCCTCTTTCTGCACCTCTCTTGCCTCTTTCTGCACCCCTGTTCCCTTTTTCTGCACCTCTATTGGTTCTTTCTACACTGCTCTTGCTTCTTTCTGCACTGCTCATGCTTCTTTCTGTACCTCTCTTGCAAATTTTGGCACCCTCTTGCCTCTATCGGCACCCCTCTTGCTTCCTTCTGCACCTCTGTTGCTTCTTTCTGCACCTCTCTTGCTTCTTTCTGCACCCCTCTTGCCTCTTTCTGGACCCCTCTTCCTTCTTTCTGCACCCCTCCTGCCTCTTTCTGCACCCCTCCTTTCTGCACCCCTCCTGCCTCTTTCTGCACCCCTCTTGCCTCTTTCTGCACCCCTCTTGCCTCTTTCTGCACCTCTCTTGCCTCTTTCTGCACCCCTGTTCCCTTTTTCTGCACCTCTCGCCTGTTTTTGCAACTCTGTTGCCTCTTTCTTCAATTCTCTTGCCTCCTTCTGCACCTCTGTTGCTTCTTTCTGAACTTCTCTTGCCTCTTTCTGCACCCCTCTTGTCTGTTTCTGCGCCTCTGTTGGTTCTTTCTGCACTGCTCTTGCTTCTTTCTGCACCCCTCTTGCATCTCTCTGCACCCATCTTCCCTCTTTCTGTACCTCTCTTCCCTCTTTCTGCACCTCTGTTGCTTCTTTCTGCACCTCTGTTGCTTCTTTCTGCACCTCTTTTGCCTGTTTCTGCAACTCTCTTGCCTCTTTCTGCACTTCTCTTGCGTGTTTCTGCACTTCTTTTTTCTGCACTTCTCTTGCTTCTTTCTGCACTTCTCTTGCTTCTTTCTGTACCCCTCTTGCCCGTCTCAGCACCTCTCTTCCCTCTTTATGCTCCTCTCTTGCCTCTTACTGCACTTCTCTTGCCTCTTACTACACTTCTCTGGCCTCTTTCTGCCATTCTCTTGCCTCTTTCTGCACATTCTTACTTTTTCTGCACCTCTGTTGGTTCTTTCTGCACTGCTCTTGCTTCTTTCTGGACCTCTCTTGCCTGTTTCTGCAACTCTCTTTCCTCTTTCGTCAGTTCTCTTGCCTCCTTCCGCACCTCTGTTGCTTCTTTTTAAACTTCTCTTGCCTCTTTCTGCAACCCTTGTGTCTGTTCCTTCACCTCTGTTGGTTCTTTCTGCACTGCTCTTGCTTCTTTCTGCACCTCTGTTGCAAATTTTGGAACCCCTCCTGCCTCTTTCAGCACCCCTCTTGCCTCCTTCTGCACCTCTGTTGGTTCTTTCTGCACTGCTCTTGCCTCTTTCTGTACCCATCTTGCCTCTTTCTGCACCTCTGTTGCTTCTTTCTGCACTTCTCTTGCCTCTTTCTGCACCCTTCTTCCCTCTTTCTGCACCTCTCTTGCCTCTTTCTGCACCCCGTTCCCTTTTTCCGCACCTCTCTAGCCTCTTTCTCCAACTCTCTAGCCTCTTTCTGCACCCCTCTTGCCTCTTTCTGCACCCCTCTTGCCTCTTTCTGCACCTCTGTTGCTTCTTTCTACACTCCTCTTGCCTCTTTCTGCACCTCTGTTGCTTCTTTCTGCACTTCTCTTGCCTCTTTCCCCACCCCTGTTGCTTCTTTCTGCACTTCTCTTGCTTATTTCTGCACCTCTCTTGCCTCTTTCTGCACCCCTCTTGCCTCTTTCTGAACCCCTTCCCTCTTTCTGCACCTCTCTTGCCTCCTTCTGCACCTCTGTTGCTTCTTTCTGCACATCTCTTGCAAATTTCTGCACCCCTATTGCCTACTTCTGCACCTCAGTTGGTTCTCTCTGCACTGCTCTTGCTTCTTTATGCACCTCTTTTGCCTAATCCTACAACTCTCTTGCCTCTTTCTGCACCCATCTTGCCTCTTTCTGCGCTTCTGTTGCTTCTTTTTGCACCTCTCTTGCCTCTTTCTGCACCCTTCTTCCCTCTTTCTGCACCTCTCTTGCCTCTTTCTGCACCCGTTCCCCTTTTCTGCACCTCTCTTGCCTGTTTCTGCGACTCTCTTGCCTCTTTCTGCAGTTCTCTTGCCTCCTTCTGCACCTCTGTTGCTTCTTTCTGCAGTTCTCTTGCCTCTTTCTGCACCCCTCTTGCCTCTTTCTGCACCTCTGTTACTTGTTTGTGTGTTTCTCTTGCTTCTTTCTGCACCTCTCTTGCTTCTTTCTGTACCCCTCTTGCCTCTTTCTGTACCCTTCTTCCCTCTTTGTGCACCTCTCTTGCCTCTTTCTGCATCCCTCTTGCCTCTTTTTGCATCCCTCTTGCCTCTTTCTGCACCCTTCTTCCCTCTTTCTGCACCCTTCTTCCCTCTTTCTGCACCTCTCTTGCCTCTTTCCACACCTCTCCTGCCTGTTTCTGCACCTCTGTTGCTTCTTTCTGCACCTCTGTTGCTTCTTTCTGCACTTCTCTTGCCTCTTTCTGCACCTCTGTAGCTTCTTTCTGCACTTCTCTTGCTTCTTTCTGCACCTCTTGCAAATTTTGGCACCCCTCTTGCCTTTTTCGGCGCCCCTCTTGCCTCCTTCTACACTTCTGTTGGTTCTTTCTGCACTTCTCTTGCTTCTTTCTGCACTTGTCTTGCCTCTTTCTGCACCCCTCTTGTCTGTTTCTGCACCTCTGTTGGTTCTTTCTACACTGCTCTTGCTTCTTTCTGCACTGCTCATGCTTCTTTCTGTACCTCTCTTGCAAATTTTTGCACCCTCTTGCCTCTATCGGCACCCCTCTTGCTTCCTTCTGCGCCTCTGTTGGTTCTTTCTGCACTGCTCTTGCTTCTTTCTGCACACCTCTTGCATCTCTCTGCACCCCTCTTCCCTCTTTCTGTACCTCTCTTCCCTCTTTCTGCACCTCTGTTGCTTCTTTCTGCACCTCTGTTGCTTCTTTCTGCACCTCTTTTGCCTGTTTCTGCACTTCTCTTGCCTCTTTCTGCACTTCTCTTGCTTCTTTCTGCACTTCTTTTTCTGCACCCCTCTTGCTTCTTTCTGCACTTCTCTTGCTTCTTTCTGTACCCCTCTTGCCCGTCTCAGCACCTCTCTTCCCTCTTTATGCTCCTCTCTTGCCTCTTTCTGCACTTCTCTTGCCTCTTACTACACTTCTCTTGCCTCTTTCTGCCATTCTCTTGCCTCTTTCTGCACATTCTTACTTTTTCTGCACCTCTGTTGGTTCTTTCTGCACTGCTCTTGCTTCTTTCTGGACCTCTCTTGCCTGTTTCTGCAACTCTCTTTCCTCTTTCGTCAGTTCTCTTGCCTCCTTCCGCACCTCTGTTGCTTCTTTTTAAACTTCTCTTGCCTCTTCCTGCAACCCTTGTGTCTGTTCCTTCACCTCTGTTGGTTCTTTCTGCACTGCTCTTGCTTCTTTCTGCACCTCTGTTGCAAATTTTGGAACCCCTCCTGCCTCTTTCAGCACCCCTCTTGCCTCCTTCTGCACCTCTGTTGGTTCTTTCTGCACTGCTCTTGCCTCTTTCTGTACCCATCTTGCCTCTTTCTGCACCTCTGTTGCTTCTTTCTGCACTTCTCTTGCCTCTTTCTGCACCCTTCTTCCCTCTTTCTGCACCTCTCTTGCCTCTTTCTGCACCCCGTTCCCTTTTTCCGCACCTCTCTTGCCTCTTTCTGCAGTTCTCTTGCCTCTTTCTGCAGTTCTCTTGCCTCTTTCTGCAGTTCTCTTGCCTCCTTCGCACCTCTGTTGCTTCTTTCTGCACATCTCTTGCAAATTTCTGCACCCCTATTGCCTACTTCTGCACCTCAGTTGGTTCTTTCTGCACTGCTCTTGCTTTTTTATGCACCTCTTTTGCCTGATCCTACAACTCTCTTGCCTTTTTCTGCACCCCTCTTCCCTTTTTCTGCACCCCTCTTCCCTTTTTCTGCAACTCTCTAGCCTCTTTCTGCAACTCTAGCCTCTTTCTGCAACTCTCTAGCCTCTTTCAGCACCCCTCTTGCCTCTTTCTGCACCTCTGTTGCTTCTTTCTGCACTCCTCTTGCCTCTTTCTGCACTCCTCTTGCCTCTTTCTGCATTCCTCTTGCCTCTTTCTGCACCTCTCATGCCTCTTTTTGCACCTCTTACCTCTTTCTGCACTTCTCTTGTCTCCGTCTGCACCTCTGTTGCTTCTTTCTGCACTTCTCTTGCCTTTTTCTGCACCCCTCTTGCCTCTTTCTGCACCTCTGTTGCTTCTTTCTGCACTTCTCTTGCTTCTTTCTGCACCCTCTTGTCTGTTTCTGCACCTCTGCTGATTCTTTCTACACTGCTCTTGCTTCTTTCTGCACTGCTCATGCTTCTTTCTGTACCTCTCTTGCAAATTTTGGCACCCCTCTTGCCTCTATCGGCACCCCTCTTGCTTCCTTCTCCAACTCTGTTGGTTCCTTCTCTTGCCTCTTTCTGCACCCCTCTTGTCTGTTTCTGCACCTCTATTGGTTCTTTCTACACTGCTCTTGCTTCTTTCTGCACTGCTCATGCTTCTTTCTGTACCTCTCTTGCAAATTTTGGCACCCCTCTTGCCTCTATCGGCACCCCTCTTGCTTCCTTCTGCACCTCTGTTGCTTCTTTCTGCACTTCTCTTGCTTCTTTCTGCACCTCTCTTGCTTCTTTCTGCACCCCTCTTGCTTCTTTCTGCACCCCTCTTGCCTCTTTCTGAACCCCTCTTCCCTCTTTCTGCACCTCTCTTGCCTCTTTCTGCACCTCTGCTTCTTTCTCCCCCCTCCTGCCTCTTTCTGCACCCCTCTTGCCTCTTTCTGCACCCCTCTTGCCTCTTTCTGCACCTCTCTTGCCTCTTTCTGCACCTCTCGTCTGTTTTTGCAACTCTCTTGCCTCTTTCTTCAATTCTCTTGCCTCCTTCTGCACCCCTCTTGCATCTCTCTGCACCCCTCTTCCCTCTTTTTGTTCCTCTCTTCCCTCTTTCTGCACCTCTGTTGCTTCTTTCTGCACCTCTTTTGCCTGTTTCTGCACTTCTCTTGCCTCTTTCTGCACCCTTCTTCCCTTTTTCTGCACCTCTCTTGCCTGTCTCTGCACCTCTCTTGCCTCTTTCTGCAGTTCTTGTCTCCTTCTGCACCTCTGTTGCTTCTTTCTACACCTCTCTTGCACAGTTCTGCGCCCCTCTTGCCTCTTTCTGCACCCCTCTAGCCTTCTTCTGCACCTCTGTTGGTTCTTTCTGCACAGCTCTTGCTTCTTTCTGCATCTCTTTTGCCGGTTTATGCACTTCTTTTGCCTCCTTCTGCACCTCTGTTACTTCTGTCTGCACGTCTCTTGGCTCTTGCTGCACCCCTCTTGCCTCTTTCTGCACCTTTGTTGCTTCTTTCTGCACTTCTCTAGCTTCTTTCTGCACTTCTCTAGCTTCTTTTTGCACCTCTCTTGCCTCTTTCTGCCCTCCTCTTGCCTCTTTCTGCACTCCTCTTGCCTCTTTCTGCACTCCTCTTGCCTCTTTCTGCAACTCTCTTGCCTCTTTTTGCACCTCTTGCCTCTTTCTGCACTTCACTTGTCTCTGTCTGCACCTCTGTTGCTTCTTTCTGCACTTCTCTTGCCTTTTTCTGCACCCCTCTTGCCTCTTTCTGCACCTCTGTTGCTTCTTTCTGAACTTCTCTTGCGTCTTTCTGCACCCCTCTTGTCTGTTTCTGCACCTCTGTTGCTTCTTTCTACACTGCTCTTGCTTCTTTCTGCACTGCTCATGCTTCTTTTTGCACCTCTCTTGCCTCTTTCTGCCCTCCTCTTGCCTCTTTCTGCACTCCTCTTGCCTCTTTCTGCACTCCTCTTGCCTCTTTCTGCACTCCTCTTGCCTCTTTCTGCAACTCTCTTGCCTCTTTTTGCACCTCTTGCCTCTTTCTGCACTTCACTTGTCTCTGTCTGCACCTCTGTTGCTTCTTTCTGCACTTCTCTTGCCTCTTTCTGCACCCCTCTTGCCTCTTTCTGCACCCTTCTTCCATCTTTCTGCACCTCTCTTGCCTCATTCTGCACCTCTGTTGCTTCTTTCTGCACTTCTCATGCTTCTTTCTGCATCTCTCTTGCTTCTTTCTGCACCCCTCTTGCCTCTTTCTGGACCCCTCTTCCTTCTTTCTGCACCTCTCTTGCCTCATTCTGCACCCTTCTTCCATCTTTCTGCACCTCTCTTGCCTCTTTCTGCACCCCTGTTCCCTTTTTCCGCACCTCTTGCCTCTTTCTGCACCTCTCTTGCCTCTTTCTGCACCCCTGTTCCCTTTTTCTGCACCTCTATTGGTTCTTTCTACACTGCTCTTGCTTCTTTCTGCACTGCTCATGCTTCTTTCTGTACCTCTCTTGCAAATTTTGGCACCCCTCTTGCTTCCTTCTGCACCTCTGTTGCTTCTTTCTGCACTTCTCTTGCTTCTTTCTGCACTTCTCTTGCTTCTTTCTGCACTTCTCATGCTTCTTTCTGCACCTCTCTTGCTTCTTTCTGCACCCCTCTTGCCTCTTTCTGGACCCCTCGTCCTTCTTTCTGCACCTCTCTTGCCTCTTTCTGCACCTCTGCTTCTTTCTGCACCTCTCCTGCCTCTTTCTGCACCCCTCTTGCCTCTTTCTGCACCCCTCTTGCCTCTTTCTGCACCTCTCTTGCCTCTTTCTGCACCCCTGTTCCCTTTTTCTGCACCTCTCGCCTGTTTTTGCAACTCTGTTGCCTCTTTCTTCAATTCTCTTGCCTCCTTCTGCACCTCTGTTGCTTCTTTCTGAACTTCTCTTGCCTCTTTCTGCACCCCTCTTGTCTGTTTCTGAATCTCTGTTGGTTCTTTCTACACTGCTCTTGCTTCTTTCTGCACTGCTCATGCTTCTTTCTGCACCCCTCTTGCATCTCTCTGCACCCATCTTCCCTCTTTCTGTACCTCTCTTCCCTCTTTCTGCACCTCTGTTGCTTCTTTCTGCACCTCTTTTGCCTGTTTCTGCAACTCTCTTGCCTCTTTCTGCACTTCTCTTTCGTGTTTCTGCACTTCTTTTTTCTGCACCCCTCTTGCTTCTTTCTGCACTTCTCTTGCCTCTTACTACACTTCTCTGGCCTCTTTCTGCCATTCTCTTGCCTCTTTCTGCACATTCTTACTTTTTCTGCACCTCTGTTGGTTCTTTCTGCACTGCTCTTGCTTCTTTCTGGACCTCTCTTGCCTGTTTCTGCAACTCTCTTTCCTCTTTCGTCAGTTCTCTTGCCTCCTTCCGCACCTCTGTTGCTTCTTTTTAAACTTCTCTTGCCTCTTTCTGCAACCCTTGTGTCTGTTCCTTCACCTCTGTTGGTTCTTTCTGCACTGCTCTTGCTTCATTCTGCACCTCTGTTGCAAATTTTGGAACCCCTCCTGCCCCTATCGGCACCCCTCTTGCTTCCTTCTGCACCTCTGTTGCTTCTTTCTGCACTTCTCTTGCTTCTTTCTGCACCTCTCTTGCTTCTTTCTCCACCCCTCTTGCCTCTTTCTGGACCCCTCTTCTCTCTTTCTGCACCTCTCTTGCCTCTTTCTGCACCTCTGCTTCTTTCTGCACCCCTCCTGCCTCTTTCTGCACCCCTCTTGCCTCTTTCTGCACCCCTCTTGCCTCTTTCTGCACTCCTCTTGCCTCTTTCTGCATTCCTCTTGCCTCTTTTTGCACCTCTTGCCTCTTTTTGCACCTCTGTTGCTTCTTTCTGCACTTCTCTAGCTTCTTTTTGCACCTCTTGCCTCTTTCTGCACTCCTCTTGCCTCTTTCTGCACTCCTCTTGCCTCTTTTTGCACCTCTCTTGCCTCTTTTTGCACCTCTCTTGCCTCTTTCTGCACTTCTCTTGTCTCTGTCTGCACCTCTGTTGCTTCTTTCTGCACTTCTCTTGCCTTTTTCTGCACCTCTGTTGCTTCTTTCTGCACTTCTCTTGCCTTTTTCTGCACCCCTCTTGCCTCTTTCTGCACCTCTGTTGCTTCTTTCTGCACTTCTCTTGCTTCTTTCTGCACCCCTCTTGTCTGTTTCTGCACCTCTGCTGATTCTTTCTACACTGCTCTTGCTTCTTTCTGCATTTCTCTTGCCTTTTTCTGCACCCCTCTTGCCTTCTGCACCTCTGTTGGTTCTTTCTGCACTGCTCTTGCTTCTTTCTGCACCTCATTTGCCTGTTTATGCACTTCTTTTGCCTCCTTCTGCACCTCTGTTGCTTCTGTCTGCACTTCTCTTGCCTCTTGCTGCACCCCTCTTGCCTCTTTCTGCACCTTTATTGCTTCTTTCTGCACTTCTCTAGCTTTTTTTTGCACCTCTCTAGCTTTTTTTTGCACCTCTCTTGCCTCTTTCTACACTCCTCTTGCCTCTTTCTGCACCTCTCTTGCCTCTTTTTGCACCTCTCTTGCCTCTTTCTGCACTTCTCTTGTCTCTGTCTGCACCTCTGTTGCTTCTTTCTGCACTTCTCTTGCCTTTTTCTGCACCCCTCTTGTCTGTTTCTACACCTCTGCTGATTCTTTCTAGACTGCTCTTGCTTCTTTCTGCACTGCTCATGCTTCTTTCTGTACCTCTCTTGCAAATTTTGGCACCCCTCTTGCTTCCTTCTGCACCGCTGTTGCTTCTTTCTGCACTTCTCTTGCTTCTTTCTGCACCTCTCTTGCTTCTTTCTGCACCCCTCTTGCCTCTTTCTGGACCCCTCTTCCTTCTTTCTGCGCCCCTCTTCCTTCTTTCTGCACTTCTCTTGCGTGTTTCTGCACTTCTTTTTTCTGCACCCCTCTTGCTTCTTTCTGCACTTCTCTTGCTTCTTTCTGTACCCCTCTTGCCCGTCTCAGCACCTCTCTTCCCTCTTTATGCTCCTCTCTTGCCTCTTTCTGCACTTTTCTTGCCTCTTACTACACTTCTCTGGCCTCTTTCTGCCATTCTCTTGCCTCTTTCTGCACATTCTTACTTTTTCTGCACCTCTGTTGGTTCTTTCTGCACTGCTCTTGCTTCTTTCTGGACCTCTCTTGCCTGTTTCTGCAACTCTTTCCTCTTTCGTCAGTTCTCTTGCCTCCTTCCGCACCTCTGTTGCTTCTTTTTAAACTTCTCTTGCCTCTTTCTGCAACCCTTGTGTCTGTTCCTTCACCTCTGTTGGTTCTTTCTGCACTGCTCTTGCTTCTTTCTGCACCTCTGTTGCAAATTTTGGAACCCCTCCTGCCCCTATCGGCACCCCTCTTGCTTCCTTCTGCACCTCTGTTGCTTCTTTCTGCACCTCTCTTGCTTCTTTCTGCACCCCTCTTGCCTCTTTCTGGACCCCTCTTCCCTCTTTCTGCACCTCTCTTGCCTCTTTCTGCACCTCTGCTTCTTTCTGCACCCCTCCTGCCTCTTTCTGCACCCCTCTTGCCTCTTTCTGCACCCCTCTTGCCTCTTTCTGCACCCCTCTTGCCTCTTTCTGCACCTCTCGTCTGTTTTTGCAACTCTCTTGCCTCTTTCTTCAATTCTCTTGCCTCCTTCTGCACCCCTCTTGCATCTCTCTGCACCCCTCTTCCCTCTTTTTGTACCTCTCTTCCCTCTTTCTGCACCTCTTTTGCCTGTTTCTGCAACTCTCTTGCCTCTTTCTGCACTTCTCTTTCTTCTTTCTGCACTTCTCTTGCTTCTTTCTGCACTACTCTTGCCTCTTTCTGCACCCTTCCCTCTTTCTGCACCTCTCTTGCCTCTTTCTGCACCCCTGTTCCCTTTTTCTGCACCTCTCTTGCCTGTCTCTGCACCTCTCTTGCCTCTTTCTGCAGTTCTTGTCTCCTTCTGCACCTCTGTTGCTTCTTTCTACACCTCTCTTGCACAGTTCTGCGCCCCTCTTGCCTCTTTCTGCACCCCTCTTGCCTTCTTCTGCACCTCTGTTGGTTCTTTCTGAACAGCTCTTGCTTCTTTCTGCATCTCTTTTGCCGGTTTATGCACTTCTTTTGCCTCCTTCTGCACCTCTGTTACTTCTGTCTGCACGTCTCTTGGCTCTTGCTGCACCCCTCTTGCCTCTTTCTGCACCTTTGTTGCTTCTTTCTGCACTTCTCTAGCTTCTTTCTGCACTTCTCTAGCTTCTTTTTGCACCTCTCTTGCCTCTTTCTGCCCTCCTCTTGCCTCTTTCTGCACCTCTGTTGCTTCTTTCTGCACTTCTCTTGCCTTTTTCTGCACCCCTCTTGCCTCTTTCTGCACCTCTGTTGCTTCTTTCTGAACTTCTCTTGCGTCTTTCTGCACCCCTCTTGTCTGTTTCTGCACCTCTGTTGCTTCTTTCTACACTGCTCTTGCTTCTTTCTGCACTGCTCATGCTTCTTTTTGCACCTCTCTTGCCTCTTTCTGCCCTCCTCTTGCCTCTTTCTGCACTCCTCTTGCCTCTTTCTGCACTGCTCTTGCCTCTTTCTGCACTTCACTTGTCTCTGTCTGCACCTCTGTTGCTTCTTTCTGCACTTCTCTTGCCTCTTTCTGCACCCCTCTTGCCTCTTTCTGCACCCTTCTTCCATCTTTCTGCACCTCTCTTGCCTCTTTCTGCACCCCTGTTCCCTTTTTCCGCACCTCTTGCCTCTTTCTGCACCTCTCTTGCCTCTTTCTGCACCCCTGTTCCCTTTTTCTGCACCTCTATTGGTTCTTTCTACACTGCTCTTGCTTCTTTCTGCACTGCTCATGCTTCTTTCTGTACCTCTCTTGCAAATTTTGGCACCCCTCTTGCCTCTGTCGGCACCCCTCTTGCTTCCTTCTGCACCTCTGTTGCTTCTTTCTGCACTTCTCATGCTTCTTTCTGCATCTCTCTTGCTTCTTTCTGCACTTCTCATGCTTCTTTCTGCATCTCTCTTGCTTCTTTCTGCACCCCTCTTGCCTCTTTCTGGACCCCTCTTCCTTCTTTCTGCACCTCTCTTGCCTCATTCTGCACCTCTGCTTCTTTCTGCACCCCTCTTGCCTCTTTCTGCACCCCTCTTGCCTCTTTCTGCACCCCTCTTGCCTCTTTCTGCACCCTTCTTCCATCTTTCTGCACCTCTCTTGCCTCTTTCTGCACCCCTGTTCCCTTTTTCCGCACCTCTTGCCTCTTTCTGCACCTCTCTTGCCTCTTTCTGCACCCCTGTTCCCTTTTTCTGCACCTCTATTGGTTCTTTCTACACTGCTCTTGCTTCTTTCTGCACTGCTCATGCTTCTTTCTGTACCTCTCTTGCAAATTTTGGCACCCCTCTTGCCTCTATCGGCACCCCTCTTGCTTCCTTCTGCACCTCTGTTGCTTCTTTCTGCACCTCTCTTGCTTCTTTCTGCACCCCTCTTGCCTCTTTCTGGACCCCTCTTCCTTCTTTCTGCACCCCTCCTGCCTCTTTCTGCACCCCTCCTTTCTGCACCCCTCCTGCCTCTTTCTGCACCCCTCTTGCCTCTTTCTGCACCCCTCTTGCCTCTTTCTGCACCTCTCTTGCCTCTTTCTGCACCCCTGTTCCCTTTTTCTGCACCTCTCGCCTGTTTTTGCAACTCTGTTGCCTCTTTCTTCAATTCTCTTGCCTCCTTCTGCACCTCTGTTGCTTCTTTCTGAACTTCTCTTGCCTCTTTCTGCACCCCTCTTGTCTGTTTCTGCGCCTCTGTTGGTTCTTTCTGCACTGCTCTTGCTTCTTTCTGCACCCCTCTTGCATCTCTCTGCACCCATCTTCCCTCTTTCTGTACCGCTCTTCCCTCTTTCTGCACCTCTGTTGCTTCTTTCTGCACCTCTTTTGCCTGTTTCTGCAACTCTCTTGCCTCTTTCTGCACTTCTCTTGCGTGTTTCTGCACTTCTTTTTTCTGCACTTCTCTTGCTTCTTTCTGCACTTCTCTTGCTTCTTTCTGTACCCCTCTTGCCCGTCTCAGCACCTCTCTTCCCTCTTTATGCTCCTCTCTTGCCTCTTTCTGCACTTCTCTTGCCTCTTACTACACTTCTCTGGCCTCTTTCTGCCATTCTCTTGCCTCTTTCTGCACATTCTTACTTTTTCTGCACCTCTGTTGGTTCTTTCTGCACTGCTCTTGCTTCTTTCTGGACCTCTCTTGCCTGTTTCTGCAACTCTCTTTCCTCTTTCGTCAGTTCTCTTGCCTCCTTCCGCACCTCTGTTGCTTCTTTTTAAACTTCTCTTGCCTCTTTCTGCAACCCTTGTGTCTGTTCCTTCACCTCTGTTGGTTCTTTCTGCACTGCTCTTGCTTCTTTCTGCACCTCTGTTGCAAATTTTGGAACCCCTCCTGCCTCTTTCAGCACCCCTCTTGCCTCCTTCTGCACCTCTGTTGGTTCTTTCTGCACTGCTCTTGCCTCTTTCTGCACCTCTGTTGCTTCTTTCTGCACTTATCTTGCCTCTTTCTGCACCCTTCTTCCCTCTTTCTGCACCTCTCTTGCCTCTTTCTGCACCCCGTTCCCTTTTTCCGCACCTCTCTTGCCTCTTTCTGCACCTCTGTTGCTTCTTTCTACACTCCTCTTGCCTCTTTCTGCACCTCTGTTGCTTCTTTCTGCACTTCTCTTGCCTCTTTCCCCACCCCTGTTGCTTCTTTCTGCACTTCTCTTGCTTATTTCTGCACCTCTCTTGCCTCTTTCTGCACCCCTCTTGCCTCTTTCTGAACCCCTTCCCTCTTTCTGCACCTCTCTTGCCTCCTTCTGCACCTCTGTTGCTTCTTTCTGCACATCACTTGCAAATTTCTGCACCCCTATTGCCTACTTCTGCACCTCAGTTGGTTCTCTCTGCACTGCTCTTGCTTCTTTATGCACCTCTTTTGCCTAATCCTACAACTCTCTTGCCTCTTTCTGCACCCATCTTGCCTCTTTCTGCGCTTCTGTTGCTTCTTTTTGCACCTCTCTTGCCTCTTTCTGCACCCTTCTTCCCTCTTTCTGCACCTCTCTTGCCTCTTTCTGCACCCCTGTTCCCCTTTTCTGCACCTCTCTTGCCTGTTTCTGCGACTCTCTTGCCTCTTTCTGCAGTTCTCTTGCCTCCTTCTGCACCTCTGTTGCTTCTTTCTGCACTTCTCTTGCCTCTTTCTGCACCCCTCTTACCTCTTTCTGCACCTCTGTTACTTGTTTGTGTGTTTCTCTTGCTTCTTTTTGCACCTCTCTTGCTTCTTTCTGTACCCCTCTTGCCTCTTTCTGTACCCTTCCCTCTTTGTGCACCTCTCTTGCCTCTTTCTGCATCCCTCTTGCCTCTTTTTGCATCCCTCTTGCCTCTTTCTGCACCTTCTTCCCTCTTTCTGCACCCTTCTTCCTCTTTCTGCACCTCTCTTGCCTCTTTCCACACCTCTCCTGCCTGTTTCTGCACCTCTGTTGCTTCTTTCTGCACCTCTGTTGCTTCTTTCTGCACTTCTCTTGCCTCTTTCTGCACCTCTGTAGCTTCTTTCTGCACTTCTCTTGCTTCTTTCTGCACCTCTTGCAAATTTTGGCACCCCTCTTGCCTTTTTCGGCGCCCCTATTGCCTCCTTCTACACTTCTGTTGGTTCTTTCTGCACTTCTCTTGCTTCTTTCTGCACTGCTCATGCTTCTTTCTGTACCTCTCTTGCAAATTTTTGCACCCCTCTTGCCTCTATCGGCACCCCTCTTGCTTCCTTCTGCGCCTCTGTTGGTTCTTTCTGCACTGCTCTTGCTTCTTTCTGCACACCTCTTGCATCTCTCTGAAACCCCTCTTCCCTCTTTCTGTACCTCTCTTCCCTCTTTCTGCACCTCTGTTGCTTCTTTCTGCACCTCTGTTGCTTCTTTCTGCACCTCTTTTGCCTGTTTCTGCACTTCTCTTGCCTCTTTCTGCACTTCTCTTGCTTCTTTCTGCACTTCTTTTTTCTGCACCCCTCTTGCTTCTTTCTGCACTTCTCTTGCTTCTTTCTGTACCCCTCTTGCCCGTCTCAGCACCTCTCTTCCCTCTTTATGCTCCTCTCTTGCCTCTTTCTGCACCTCTCTTGCCTCTTTCAGCACCCCTGTTACCCTTTTCTGCACCTCTCTTGCCTGTTTCTGCAACTCTGTTGCCTCTTTCTGCAGTTCTCTTACCTCCTTCTGCACCTCTGTTGCTTCTTTCTGCACATCTCTTGCAAATTTCTGCACCCCTATTGCCTACTTCTGCACCTCAGTTGGTTCTCTCTGCCCTGCTCTTGCTTCTTTATGCACCTCTTGCCTAATCCTACAACTCTCTTGCCTCTTTCTGCACCCATCTTGCCTCTTTCTGCGCTTCTGTTGCTTCTTTTTGCACCTCTCTTGCCTCTTTCTGCACCCTTCTTCCCTCTTTCTGCACCTCTCTTGCCTCTTTCTGCACCCCTGTTCCCCTTTTCTGCACCTCTCTTGCCTGTTTCTGCGACTCTCTTGCCTCTTTCTGCAGTTCTCTTGCCTCCTTCTGCACCTCTGTTGCTTCTTTCTGCAGTTCTCTTGCCTCTTTCTGCACCCCTCTTGCCTCTTTCTGCACCTCTGTTACTTGTTTGTGTGTTTCTCTTGCTTCTTTCTGCACCTCTCTTGCTTCTTTCTGTACCCCTCTTGCCTCTTTCTGTACCCCTCTTGCCTCTTTCTGTACCCTTCTTCCCTCTTTGTGCACCTCTCTTGCCTCTTTCTGCATCCCTCTTGCCTCTTTTTGCATCCCTCTTGCCTCTTTCTGCACCCTTCTTCCCTCTTTCTGCACCCTTCTTCCCTCTTTCTGCACCTCTCTTGCCTCTTTCCACACCTCTCCTGCCTGTTTCTGCACCTCTGTTGCTTCTTTCTGCACCTCTGTTGCTTCTTTCTGCACTTCTCTTGCCTCTTTCTGCACCTCTGTAGCTTCTTTCTGCACTTCTCTTGCTTCTTTCTGCACCTCTTGCAAATTTTGGCACCCCTCTTGCCTTTTTCGGCGCCCCTCTTGCCTCCTCCTACACTTCTGTTGGTTCTTTCTGCACTTCTCTTGCTTCTTTCTGCACTTGTCTTGCCTCTTTCTGCACCCCTCTTGTCTGTTTATGCACCTCTGTTGGTTCTTTCTACACTGCTCTTGCTTCTTTCTGCACTGCTCATGCTTCTTTCTGTACCTCTTGCAAATTTTTGCACCCCTCTTGCCTCTATCGGCACCCTTCTTGCTTCCTTCTGCGCCTCTGTTGGTTCTTTCTGCACTGGTCTTGCTTCTTTCTGCACACCTCTTGCATCTCTCTGCACCCCTCTTCCCTCTTTCTGTACCTCTCTTCCCTCTTTCTGCACCTCTGTGCTTCTTCTGCACCTCTGTTGCTTCTTTCTGCACCTCTGTTGCTTCTTTCTGCACCTCTTTTGCCTGTTTCTGCACTTCTCTTGCCTCTTTCTGCACTTCTCTTGCTTCTTTCTGCACTTCTTTTTTCTGCACCCCTCTTGCTTCTTTCTGCACTTCTCTTGCTTTTTTCTGTACCCCTCTTGCCCGTCTCAGCACCTCTCTTCCCTCTTTATGCTCCTCTCTTGCCTCTTTCTGCACTTCTCTTGCCTCTTACTACACTTCTCTTGCCTCTTTCTGCCATTCTCTTGCCTCTTTCTGCACATTCTTACTTTTTCTGCACCTCTGTTGGTTCTTTCTGCACTGCTCTTGCTTCTTTCTGGACCTCTCTTGCCTGTTTCTGCAACTCTCTTTCCTCTTTCGTCAGTTCTCTTGCCTCCTTCCGCACCTCTGTTGCTTCTTTTTAAACTTCTCTTGCCTCTTCCTGCAACCCTTGTGTCTGTTCCTTCACCTCTGTTGGTTCTTTCTGCACTGCTCTTGCTTCTTTCTGCACCTCTGTTGCAAATTTTGGAACCCCTCCTGCCTCTTTCAGCACCCCTCTTGCCTCCTTCTGCACCTCTGTTGGTTCTTTCTGCACTGCTCTTGCCTCTTTCTGTACCCATCTTGCCTCTTTCTGCACCTCTGTTGCTTCTTTCTGCACTTCTCTTGCCTCTTTCTGCACCCTTCTTCCCTCTTTCTGCACCTCTCTTGCCTCTTTCTGCACCCCGTTCCCTTTTTCCGCACCTCTCTTGCCTCTTTCTGCAGTTCTCTTGCCTCTTTCTGCAGTTCTCTTGCCTCTTTCTGCAGTTCTCTTGCCTCCTTCGCACCTCTGTTGCTTCTTTCTGCACATCTCTTGCAAATTTCTGCACCCCTATTGCCTACTTCTGCACCTCAGTTGGTTCTTTCTGCACTGCTCTTGCTTTTTTATGCACCTCTTTTGCCTGATCCTACAACTCTCTTGCCTTTTTCTGCACCCCTCTTCCCTTTTTCTGCAACTCTCTAGCCTCTTTCTGCAACTCTAGCCTCTTTCTGCAACTCTCTAGCCTCTTTCAGCACCCCTCTTGCCTCTTTCTGCACCTCTGTTGCTTCTTTCTGCACTCCTCTTAGCTTTGTGCGTAAC